>CM077308.1:24658513-25086013 GCA_039655065.1 Glossophaga mutica
GTATTTTATCAGGAACAAACAAATAAATGAACAACAGTTTTATAACTGTAAGGAACATCTTAACAGACTTTGAGTTGATAGAATGTCCAGAAAAGTAGGTCCCTAAAATAAGGTTGGAACATATAGTTTAATTCCTGAGGGGGCTAAAGGTTCATAAAATACTGAAAAAATAATTAAGTCCCATTGTTCCCCACTCTTGGTGATGCACAGCTAGTGGGAGCATCCTAAGCCAACCTGTTTGAAAACAGCAGTAAATTATTAAACCATGTCCACTTTGGGCAGAAAAAGCAGTATATCATATTCGGAAACATTCCACGTTCTAGTAGAAGGTTGGCTGGGCCCTTCTATTATGAGCACAATATAATCAAGTTAAAAATTAAATCATAACAACTTGCAGTTAGTTTTCCTCTAGAGTGGTCAGAATATCTCAGGAAGTGTCCTAAGTACAGGGGGTTTACGGGTAGATTAATTCCTGAAAAGTTGCGCCTGAATTAAGTTGTTACGAAATGAGATACACTGTTGGACTTATATTTAAATGGGTTCCATTATAAATCCTTTATAAATCTTCCCTCCTAATGCTCTTACAAATCCATACCTAAAAACGGTCCGGCGTACTTATGGAGCGGGACTTGCCGGAGCACGAAAGACCAAGTGAGGGCTGTGAGTCAGAGCCCTGTCTGCTGAGCGGAGCTCACAGGGATTTTCCTTCCAGGATTGGATGCATCCTGGAAAGACCATAAAACTCACAGGAAAAAAGGGTCTAGAATATCAGTGTCACATGTAATGTGGTGACATGTATGTTTTCCAGGTTGTACCATTTGGAAGAAAGCAGGTCAAAGATATCACTGAGCCCAAACTTCCGTTTTTCCAGTGTCCATGTAGACGGGGCAGGTTTCTACTTCATGAGCACTGGAGAGGCTAGTGTCTAATTTGCTGGAAGTTTAGGTGGTAAATAGTTCATCCCAAGAAAAGTGGAAATATGGGCACATATCATTTAATTATGACTGTCAGGCTCATCGATATTTCTGATGACTGAATACAGTCACTGAGGCTGAGGAATACAAGCCACTCATAGTGGGTAATTAGCAAACACTTAGGAAAGGTATAATGACACAGGAGAAACGATGTGACTGGTGTGTGAAAGTAAGTGTTAGAAATACAAAGCGACAGGCTGTGTTGTCCTTAGCAGGGGTTTCAAAGAAGATATGGTTTACGAAGTAACAGAATTACACGTTTTTGATAGCTTTGGAGAAGGAAAGCGAATTCTTATTTCAGCCACCTTTTATAATAAAACTTAAAAAAAATGAAAGGATAGTTTGAATATCCATACGTGACACACTTTTCTTAGCCCTACAAGGCAATGCTAATGTTAATACAAGTGGCCTAGTCCGTCATTCAGGATAGGATTGATTATTTTTAAGCAGAGTTTTCTTGTGGAATTATGCATTAAACATTCACAGCACTTCAAAACAAAAGAAAGACTAAATATGTAAATTCTCTAAGTTCCCTTTCTGCTACAGGAACATGTCAATGGGGAAGAATTTCTTGGTTTGTAAATTACCTTCTCGGGAGAAGGATTAAGTCATTACGTGGGCACACTAGGTACAAGCTCTTTTTGCCATTTGTTTATTATTTTACTCTTAATTTTTATGGTATTTTTCCATTACTATTTATTCCCCCTATACTCTCTAGAATATAATGTTAGTTTTTCAACACGTATAGTCATTTAAATAAAATCATATTAAACAATTCTGTTAATTTTCACTGAATAGAATGATAGGTAAGTAAGTCACCTATCTAGCAATAGGAAGACGAGATAGGTTATATAACAAAATGTGGGCTTGAAGACCTTTAAATGTTATTTTTCTTAAATTAAAAGTTCCACCTTCTTTGTCAACATATCCCTAACAACAGAATGAAAATCAAAACTTAATCATTTCATCTAAAATGTTTTAGTGTGAGGTGAGGTCTTACATGGTATCTTGTAACACACGCTGCCTGATAAAACTTGTGCTGGATAAAAAAAAAATGCAAAAGCAGAGAACTTTCTATGCTGACAACTTCTGTGGTCCAAAGAGTCTAGTCTAGTTGGAACACAGAGTGAGTGCAATTACCATCCATGAAACCTCAGATTTACTATCTTAAATTCCTACAAGTCTATCCATTTGATTTCAACATCTATTAACCTCTTAGCTATGCCACTACATACCTCAGACAGACCCCACTGCTGGAATGAGAAAGAATGAACATGAAATCCACAAATTAAATTAGTGAACCTGGGATGTTATTTTATAGTAACTCCTTGAGGAATTTACCTAGGGGTGGATTCACCCATAGGATGGAACTGTGAATGCTCTCTGGGATTAGAGAGAATAACTTTAGGCTGTACTGGAAGACTTTTACAACTGCATTGAAAAACAACAGTATTAATCACAGTATGACTTGGAATTAAACATAAAATTTGCCAATGATGTTAAAATATAAAATTGCTTAAGAGTTTCCTGAATTTTTGTAGAAAATTATAGCGACTAGGTAGGGAAAACAGGCACTTCCAGACAAGAAACTAGGAGCAATAATATGTCAAATAGACTTTGATTTCTTATCTGAAGCCAAAGAAATGAGACTTTTTCTAGTATATATTTCTATAATAAGAAATTGTTATTTTCTTTGTTTTAAAATGATATGTCCAGCATACATTTTTATAGAAATACAATCAACTGTTAAGCCCCACTTCCATGAGCCTTTTTTCCTTCCTTCACCACACCATTTCCTTCTCTTAGACCGAAGCCTGAGCAAACAGTCAGGCCTGGCACCTCGTGTAATGAGTCCTATCAAGCCCAGGGTTCTTTTAATCACATTCAAGTGGCATTTGAAGTGCTTCACCTCTGACAAAGTTTAGTGTGCGTGTGTGCACATGCATGAGTGTTTTCAAGTTCAGGAAATGAGATTGAAGAGGGATATTGAATAACCCCAAGAGCTTATTAACCAGTACTCCTTGTCATCTCCTTAAAGAAACATGGAAAGCTAAAGAGCTTCTGTAAGGATGAGTGGAAATAAAGATGTGTAGCATATTGTGTGTAAGAGGAACAGTATGCTTATTAGTCAGCTTCCAAACGACAGGCTGCTTGCTCTGTTACTGTTACTAAAAATACCGGGCTTGGCTTGGTAGATGTGAAAAAATCTGCAGTCTGCTTTGGAAAGGATTCATTGAGGTAAAAGTGTAACCGGGACCTTCCCTCTTTCACTAGCCTTAGGCTTCCCCTATTTTCCCTTACAAATTTCTTCTTACTGCATCCTAAGCAGACCCCAAACCCAGGGACTAATTTATTAACTCCTTCCAAGGCTTCTCACACTCTGGGTGCAGCAAAAAAATACCAACTAAACTTCTCAGTATATTATATACAGCAAACATATCAGTAAATGGAAGGCATATTTTGATTTCTTTGTTTAAGATGGCGCACATTTTTAAAACTACAGTCTTTGGTGCTACTTAAAGATTTCACTAGATTAGCAGATTCTCTGAAGGTTAAAATGAGATAAGCATCTCACAGTCTCAATATGGCTCGATACCATGTTTACCGGAAGAGTTTATGTCAAAGTGGACAGCTTTTTAATGTTCCTCAGTTAATTGATATTAATGTTTCATCTATGTCAAAGGACAAGCAAAGAACTGGGTAAAATAAATCAATTCTACACGTGTGCCAAGAGCTTGAAGTCACAGAAATGCAGGAGCAAAGTTAGGGAAGAATTTATTTGCTTAATATTTACAGAACTTAAAATCCTCCCTTTTTCCCTTTTTTCCATCTCCCCTCCTTTCTCAACAAGCATTTATTAAGCACCTACTATCTACCAGGCAACAAGCTATACATTCAACAATACAATACATCCACGTTGAACAATACATTCAACCTGGAGATACAAGTAGTCCTTGTCCTGAAGAATGTTCTGCAAAGGCGTTACATACAGGGTGCTGAAGTCACTGTGTGTCACTGAGCAGATGAGGGAAAGGCTCTGAAGAGCAGGCACTGCTCCAGTTGAATGTATTCATTCATTCATTCATTCATTCATTTTAAAAGTTTTTATTTATTTTTAGAGGGAGGGAGAGGGAAAGAGAGGGAGAGAAACATTGATGTGCGGCTGCCTCTCGCTCACCCCCAACCGGGGACCTGGCCCACAACCTGGGTCTGTGCCCTGGCTGGGAATCAAACCGGTGACCCTTTGGTTCACAGGATGATGCCCAACCCACTGAACCACACCAGTCAGGGCTCAGCTGAATTTAAAGGGCAAGTGAGAGTTAGGCAGTCAGACTCTTCAGAGAAGAAAACAAACAGCAAATGCAAAGTCAAAGAGGGGTGTGCCAAGCAGGCTGGCTTGTTTGGTGCGGGTGGAGGTCAGGGTCTGTGTGAGGAACAGGCAACGACAAAGATGACCGTCAGTGGGACCAGCACAGGGGTCACCACTCGGGAGGCGATGGCGAGTCAATGAGGGATTTTCATCACGAGAGGTGACCCGCTCAGATTTGTCCCCTGAAATTGCTACTCAGGTAACATTGGTTTACATTGTTATATTATGTAAGTTTCAGGTGCACAACAGAAAAACTACAACAAGAATTTAACCACAGTTGCACTGAATTTCACATTTTTATATTGAGTTTGTAAACATCTGATCTAAAAGGTATTAAAAGGCTCTTCAATACAGTTGTAAAACTTTTCTCCATAAAGATCTTGCACATCTTTTATTAGCGTTCATCTCAAGTGCTTTATAATTTGTTGCCACAGGAGCGAAAGCACATTGCAGTTTACCCACTGGGTAATTCCAGGACCCAAGTTACTTAGCCTCTCAGTTCCTCAGTTTTCTCAACAGTAAATTGGGGATAGTAATGGCACCTACTTAATAGGGTCTGTTGTGAGAATTACAGTGAAAAATCATCTAGATCAGTGCCTGGCACATTATGAGCTCTTAGTAGATTTTAAATTTCTTATCCAACAAACACTGAGTTCTCTGGTGCATCAGGCACCCTTTCTAGCACTAAGCACACTGTTTGCCTCCCTTCATATAAATACTTTTTAGGCCTGGTACTTAATAAATAGTAGCCACTGCTATAGGGTGATAGGAGACCCAAAAAGAAGTGGGGGAGCAAGCCATGTGGATATAGGACAAACAGTGTCCCTGGCAGAGGCAACAGCAACGCCAGGCCCCCCAGTGGTGGAGTGTGTGGTTCATTCCAGAGAGGGTGAGGAGGCCAACACATCTGAGATGAAGAGGGCAAGGAGGACAGTACAGAGTGCAGGGCAAGACCACGTAGGTCTTGGAGGCCACTAGGAGCAGTTTTACACTGACCGATTTGAAAAGCTGCTGTGGATTTTTTTAATGAGCAGACTAACATGAGCTGATGAATAACCATTAGCTATTCTCAATATTATATTTTCTAATTAGGTGTGCCTGGAATATGAGGGTTACTAAATATAGTATATTAATGGTGATAATAATAATAGCTAATATGTATATAACACTTTTAAGTTACCAGACACTTGACATAGGTTAAGACATTTAATCTTCTCAACAGGATTTTACAGGGGAGTAAGCGGCAGTATAGACCAAGTAACTGCCAAGGTTCCGTGGATGGCAAATCACAGTCTCAGATCTGTGTGTGGTCGCACTGCTGTGATCTCTAAGCGTTTGTGGGTCCTCCTTGATGTGAACAGCCACATGACCTGACAATAAGGACGGCTGACCTTATTCTTGCCAATGCTAGTAATACTTATTTCCTGTCCATTTTTTGGGGGGTGGGTGGATGTTACTCAGCATCTCTAGTAACAATGGTAGATAGATTTTGTAGAGAGTGGACATTCTTATTCCTGACTTTACTAGCAACGTCCTTACATTTTCACTACTAAAAAAAAAGTTTCCTCTTTGTTCCTGATGGTCACCCACTAGCAGGATAAGAACTTAACTTTATGTTGTTTCCTAGAAAAAAATTTGTTTTTAATTATCAAGAATGAGTGCTAAATTTTATCCAGCACTGTTCTTCACAGTGATGTTGAACCATTCCTGTTTTTATGACAGAAACCCTACTTAGTAATGGTGTGTGTGTGAGGTGGGGGTGGGGGGGGAAGGTGGGGGGGGGAGAGAGAGAGAGAGAGAGAGAGAGAGAGAGAGAGAGAGAGAGAGAGAGAGAGAGAGAGAATGAACTGACAAACTCTATTTGACAATGGTTGATTTAGGATTTTTTGTGCCTAGGATCCCAAGTGAAACTGATCTGTATTTTTCTTTTTCTGTAGTATCCCTGACTAGTTTAGATAATAAATGTTTTATAACACGAGCTGAATAGCTTTCCCTTTCTCTGTTCACAGCTTTTACAAGAGAGAGATTAACTGACATTTTAATAAATTATCTACATTTTTTATCTTTTTTGAGGGGAGACTTTCAATTAGATCTGGGATGTCATGAAGTCAGAGTTGATAGGACCTGTGAAAGGATTGGAAGTGAGGTACAAATGAGGCTGGATGACTCCTATGGTAGTGGTTTAGGTGGGTTTCAAATTTCTTTGAGGTCCTCAAATGGACATGTCCTTGAGGTTGCTGAGACTATGGTGAGACAGACCGAGCTTTGAGTCTGTGGTTCATTGACGCATTTCATTTTATTCATTCAAAAAGTATTTATTGAGTTTATGTTCAATGTCAAACTCTGGGTATGCAGTCGTCCTCTTATTCCTTCCAGTTTAGGCTTTCTGACGGGAATGGGCCCCGCCCCCAACCCTCCCCACACGGCGTTAACAGCGGCCCCGTTTCCTGTGCTTCTCTTCCCTAACGCTAGAGCACTGGCTCCCTCTCCTTCTCTCAGGTTTCCCAAAGTGGAGACCTGGGAGAGGACACGCCATCGACAAGGGCTTGGCTAGAAAGAAGATGGTACGTAGTGTTTGGTATGAATTTTTAAGTTGGAAGGGTGCTGGATATAAGGTAGAAATTTAATTAATGTGTAAAAGAAGTCCTTAAAAGAGCTTTGGGTTTTGTTCTTGGCTATAGCCAGAGTCAGCTTTACAAATAGGTGCCAAAGCCAATTTTCAACAGTGGATTTGTTAGAAAGTCATCATTTAAAATGTACGTATTACACTTTCAGTTGAGGAGGATTTAGAATGTGAATAGTATATAGCCTTTTAAGATTTAAACTTCTCATACACAAAATAAAAAGTAAGGCCCTAGCTGGTGTGGCTCAGTGGATCGAGCATTGGCCTGTGAACCAAAAGGTTGCCAGTTCGATTCCCAGTCAGGGCACATGCTTGGATGGCAGGTGAGACCCCAGTTGGGAGTATGCGAGAGACAAATGATCAATGTTTCTCTCACGCATCAATGTATCTCTCCTTCTCTTTTTCCCTCCCTTCTCCTCTCTCTAAAAACAAACAAACAAAACCTTTAATAAAAGGTAAGAACTTGGTGATTTCCAACTGAACTTACGACCAAGATGGAGGCATAGGTAGACATACTTTACTTCCTTGTACAACCAAAAGAAGAACAGCAAGAAATTTAAAAACAAAAAATAACCAGAACTGCCAAAAAATTGCACTGTATGGATGTCCATCAACCAAGGAGTTAAAGAAACATTCATTCAGACCGGTAGGAGGGGAGGAGACGGGCAGCCGAGGGGAGAGGATGCAGCAAGTTGGAGGCTGGAGGACCGGGCAGGTGAGGTGGTGGCTGGCTGACTGGGTGGTCCCAAATTTTTGGGTGGATAAACTGGGGGGAACAACTGGGGAAAGAAACAGACTGCGCAACATAGGGTTCTTGAGTGAGGAAATAAAGCCTCAAAACCTCTGGCTGTAAAAACCTGTGGGGGTTGCAGCAGTGGGAGAAACTCCCAGCCCCACAGGAGAGTTCATTGGAGGGACCCACAGGGTACTAGAATATACACAAACCCACCCACCCAGAATCAGCACCAGAAGGGCCCAATTTGCTTGTGGGAACAGGAGGAAGTGACTAAAAGCTGGCTGCCGAGCAAGCACCATTGTTCCCTCTCAGACCCTTCCCCGACATATTGAGCTATAACACGGTGACATGGGTTGCCCCACCCTGGTGAATACATAAGGCTCTGCCCCTTATAACTTAAAGGCCTGCAGAATCAGAGAAATATGGCTCCAATGAAAGAACAGATCAAAGCTCCAAAAACAGAACTAAGTGATGAAGAGATAGCGAACCTATCAGATGCACAGTTCAGAAAGAACACTGGTAATCAGGATGCTCGCAGAATTGGTTGAATAAGGTCACAAACTATGCAAAGTGAAATAAAGAAAAATATAAAGGAAACCAACAGTGAAAGGAAGGAAACTGGGACTCAGATCAACGTTTTAGACCAGAAGGAAGAAATAAATATTCATTCAGAACACAATGAAGAAACAAGAATTCAAAAATACGAGAAGAGGCTTAGGAACCTTCAGGATAACTTTAAATGTTCCAACATACAAATCATAGGGGTGCCAGCAAGAGAAGAGCAAGAGCGAGAAATTGAAAACCTATTTGAAAAAATACTGGAGAAATTCCCCAATCTGGCAAAACAAATAGACTTACAGGAAGCCCAGGAAGCTCAGAGTCCCAAAGAAGTTGGACCCAAGGAAGCACACACCAAGGCACATCATAATTACATCACCCAAGATTAAAGATAAAGAGAGAAACTTAAAAGCAGCAAAAGAAAAGGAGACAGTTACCTACAAAGGAGTTCCCATTAGACTATCAGCTGATTTCTCAAATGAAACCTTGCAGGCAAGAAGCGGCTGGAAAGAAGTATTTGGAGTCATGAAAGGCAAGGACCTACATCCAAGATTACTCTATCCAGCAAAGCTTTCATTTAGAATGGAAGGGCAGATAAAGTGCCTCCCAGATAAGGTCAAGTTAAAGGAGTTCGTCATTACAAAGCCCTTATTATATGAAATGTTAAAGGGACTTATCAAAGAGAAAGAAGATGATCAAAAAATATGAACAGTAAAATGACAACAAACTCACAACTATCAAGAACTGAACCTAAAAAAACCCAAAACCAAAACAAACTAAGCAAATAACTAGAACAGGAACAGAACCAGAAAAATGGAGATCACATGGAGGGTTAACAGCAGGGAGGGGAGAGTGGGTATAGGGAAAAAGGTACGGGGAATAAGAATCATAAATGGTAGGTACAAAATAGACAGGGGGAGGTTAAGAATAGTATGAGAAATGGAGAAGCCAAAGAACTTATATGTACAACCCATGGACATGAACTAAGGGGGGCAATGCTGGTGTGTGTGGGGGGGTGCAGGGCAGAAGGGAATAAAGGGGAGAAAAAAAATGAGACAACTATAATAGCATAATCAATAAAATGTATTTAAAAAAAGAACTTGGTGATTTCCTAGGTTTTTTCAGCCTTTAAAATTTTATACAGTTTACATAAAATCGTCAATAGCGATACTGACAATGAGAGATACTGGAGGAGGAAGAATTGTCTCTGTGGAGTTCTTTAAAGAAGGTATATTTTTTTCTAGTATATTCCAGTTAAATTCATGCCTGCCTGAAGGCTACAGAAAGGAAAGGTGAATCATGAATACAGGGA
Organism: Glossophaga mutica; assembly: GCA_039655065.1. Lineage (NCBI taxonomy): Eukaryota > Metazoa > Chordata > Mammalia > Chiroptera > Phyllostomidae > Glossophaga > Glossophaga mutica. The sequence goes on from CM077308.1 coordinate 24,668,087, forward strand.
ATTTAACATGGACACAGAACTGAACAATCAGGCAAATCAAGGGAGTAAAGACAAATAAGCCTGGAGTTTTACCGCAGAGGACCCTGGAGGAACAGGCTATGAGGCAGAGATTCTGACACGCAGGAGATCAGAAGATATGCATTTCTCACTCTTTGAGGACTCCCAGGTACTAGGCAGAAAATGTAAAAACAAAAAGCAAAACAAAAACCTCCCGTACTTCTGGAAGAAAATCTCTGGAGAAGTGAGCTGAGGAAGAGGACCATCAGGGTCAGGCTGTACCTCCAGGCAAGACGATCAAGAGCATTGAAAAAGCCAATGACTGCAGCCCAGTTAGCCTGTGGGAAAGACCACTGCGAGAGGGATGAGGTGCTTTTGAGTGAGAACGAGCTAGCCATGCCCTAAGAAGAACGCTTTGCTGGAGGTGTCAGGGCTCTGAAAAATCTTGTTTCTCTGGAGTCCAGAAAAGGCCTGACTCGCAACCCTCGAGAGCCTCTGCTACCCTCACTGAGGCGGAGAGCCATCGCCAATCCGTCTTCCCTTCCTGGAAGGGCTGTTGTGCCAGCAACACAGTTGGAAGAATATCTACCAACCAATTAGCACACTTCTAGGAAGTACTTCCATCAATAGGATTAAAATTATAAAGGTTCATGGAAGTTCATAGAAGGGAATAAGTAGCCCTGATAATGTCCAGTGAAAACCTCTATTTAGTTTTTTTCCCACAGTTATAGGAATTATTTACTATATAGCTGAATTTATCTATTTCTCCTTCCTTCTTCTCTCACCCACAATTCCTTTCCTCTCTTTACCTACACTCCGCAGAGACCTATTTTAAACACATGTAAAAGCCTCCAAATTCTCACAGCAGACTAAACAGAGGCATTAAACAATGAATGTTTGAAAGATCACTTATTAGAATTAGAAAGCAGTGGCAGAGGAGGTAATTTGGAACAGTTGTATTGTGGACATGTGCAAAAACTCAGGTCCGAGTTACTGGGGAGAATATGTCTTAGAAAAGCCAACGTGACTGTACCGGGCCACATGTAACAGGTGCATTTTCATACCATTTTCTTCATTTTACAGCTGATCTGTGTTGAAGCCATGTTGACTATTTATTGGAAGGAACTTAACGTGTCTCTTTCTTTCCTCATGTTACTACAGTTTTGACACCTTCATAAAAGTGTCAAATAAATGCACTTAAAATAAATGCATCCCTGACTCTTATCTGCCTCCATCAATACATCCTCCCTACTTGTACCATACTAACATTTATTAAATGTTGCTTTTAGCATATTGCCAAGAACCTGCAGTGGTTCTCCATATCCTCCGTGGTTTTCAAGGCAATCTACGAATCATCCCCATCACAGTTAGTTTCCCCAACACAACCAAAGTTTCTTCAGTCAGGCCAGTTTCTACACTTCCAAGTCTGCCATCAGCATTCAAATGTCCATGCAGTTCCTCATGCTTTTCTCTTTCAGGAAAACCTTCCTCCTTCAATGGTTTCCTAATTCTACCACATTTCAAGGTTTGGCCAAGTCCTAGCACCTTCCTTACTACAGACCTAGTTGGCTTTCCATATTGAACTATAACCATAGACCAGAGATTTTCAACCTTTTTCATCTCATGGCACACATAAACTAATTACTATAATTTTGCGTCACACCAAAAATATATTGTATTTTTTGCTGATCTGACAAAAATAGGTATAATTTTGATTCATTCATGCTGGATGGCTATCATTGTATTGACTGTTGTCATTTTTTAATTTAACAATCTAAGGGAAAAGAGATCAGTACCCCTGACTAGTCAGGTATTGCATGTTTTAAAAATTCTTGCAGCACACTGGTTAAAATTGCTACCACAGACCACTCTACAATTTCACACTTTATTATAAGTGAGTATTTCTTATTCTTTTGGTCTTTTCTGCCTACTATATTTATTAATTCATCGAGTCTGACGTGTGGGGGAGAAAAAGGACATCAACAATACACATATTTCCACATTCATTACCATAGATGTCAACCAGAAATCTATGCTGTAAGAGCTGGGTTTACTTTGCTGTAGAGGAATTTATTTAGATGAGAGGAAGAAATAATAATATTTACTACTACTGTGTGGGAACACAACGAAAGGACATGCTCATTGCAGAAAAAAGAAAACATTTGGAGGATGTTCTAAAATTATCTCCAGTTGCTTATATCTAAAACAAATTATAATGCACAATTGTAAAATATTCTGTTTTGCATACTATAAAAAAGCTCTTTTTGGAAATAGTCCAAATACAACTTTAAGTAATAATTCCTATGCTTTAATTCACTTCATCATGTAGAGAAGTTGTTTGGCAGTATGTATAAAGGAGGCTTTCATGACTTGACACTAACTGATCTTCCAACTTTCTTTTCCACTGCCTGGCTCCTTGGTTGCTTGCAAAAATCATTGATTATTGTTAAATAAGCAACCCCCTGCTGCTACTCACTCTGGAACATACTACAAAGGGCTGCCTAGGAGAAAAGCAGCCAAGTTTAGAGCATCTGTTCTTAGGACTTTTTTTTTCTGGGATTCATATTTAAAACTACTGCTGCTTTCCTCTATCCAGGGTGACTTAGTTACCAATGGCCTGCTCTCCAGAGTGGAGAGACATTATCTTATCAATGCACCTCAGTTTCGGCTTGTTGGAGGACGACTGCCTATCTCTTTGCAGTGACCCCAAATTACCCAAAGAGAATTTTATGTAGGTTGTGGAATTAATACATTATGATCATTTCCAATATATCCTACATAGGCTGTAAGATCTATCTAGTCCTTTCTCCTTGACTGGGTAACAGAGAGAAAAGTATCTTTGCAACATAACTGCACCCTCTTCCCCTCCACCTTTCCCTCTCCATGCTCTCTGGTTTCTGTGCTTATTTCTATTCCTCTGCTTCCCCTACCGTGGGGGTCATTCTTTTAAGTCTATTTACATGAGGCTCCCGGGTCATCCTTTCTAACACATCTCTACCACCACCCAAATTCTCTTACTCTCTTATGCCATGCTGTCTTTTGGGTTTTAGCTACATGAAAACACAAGCAGTGTCTACTTTGTTTTAGCGTCAGCACTCATGCTCTCATGCTGCATGGCACCCCATTTGACTGTAAGCTCTTTAAAGACTTTCTTTTTCTTTCTATGTTTATCTTTCCAAACCCTGGCTTGCAACAGCATCGCATGTGCATATGTATTGTACACACACACCGTAAGTGCTGGTCCAGTTAAAAATGAATAATATACATATCTAAAAGTCTGAAAATAAAAGGAAATCTGTAATGTTTCCCCAACTCACTTAAATATCCAAATTTATTTTATTAAAATAAATTCAGAGGTTCACTATCTACAATCATCAACCTCAAATTGACTTTTGCATTTCACATGTTTTGTCAACACAGAAGCTGCTGAAGAGGCACTCTGGACTGAAGCAATATTCTTCTCTTTTATTTGACTCCAGAATGACTAACATTTCAATATTATTCATATCTGCTTATGTGAGAGTCATAGGCAACTTGCCTCTATTATTGAGGCACCATAAGGCATAATTGCATCTAAACGATTCAGGATAAAACGCACACCAAACTGTTTTGCTGAAGTCATCTTATGTAGTTGAACAGTTATTGTGTACTATTAGACAGTTGGCTCATTTCGCATCTCTGGCATGTAAAAGCCAATTTGGGTTTAGACTTATGTTGTTTAAATGATGCCAATGTGTACTTCTCACCTTCTTAAATATATCAAACTTCCTCAGGATGCCAAACAAAATCTATCCTCTGGGAGCAAAATGTGCCAATAGTTTAATGGTACATGGAAGCATTACTGGCAAAACTTGAGAGGGGTGAAAAATAGATCTTTTTTCCCAATAACTGACTAAGGTCTTATAACTAAAAATAAATTATAGCTCTGGAAATTATCTGATGAACTTTGGGCCACAGAGCCAAATCAGATAATTCAGTACAAATTTTAGAATGATGTCTACATAATTCCTTCAATTCTACACCCTCTGGGTATAAAACTGGCTTTCTCAAAGCTTCTGTTGGCAACCATTTGCTGTTTTAAATCTGGAGAGGAAAGCATGTCTAAGAATTTGGAAAGAAAAATTTTCTTCATTTTCAAAATTCAAGTGGTGGTAGAGTACTTAAAGAAATGAGGACGCCATGGGTACATACTCATATAAACATGTGCTATACATTCAAAATAAATGGGAATATTGATGCTAATCATACAAATTATGGACTTGCTGTGATCTGGCAGGTATGCTTGTGTTGTACAAAGAGAAGAGAAAGTTTAGCAAGTAATAAATATAATGTAAGATATTTGTAGATAAACATGTGGCATTTGAGTATTACTATTTACCTGTATTGGTATTTTTAACTTGTTCTTTAAATTCTAAGAAATAGAAGAAGATCAAAAACTATGAACATTAACATGGCAACAAACCTACAGCTATCAACAACTGAACCTAAAAAAACCCCCCAAACAAAACAAAAACTAAGCAAACTAGAACAGGAACAGAATCAGAGAAATGGACATCACATGGAAGGTTTTCAGTGGGGAGGGGTAGGGGAAGATACAGGGTATAAGAAGCATAATTGATAGGCATAAAATAGATGGGGAGAGGTTAAGAATGGTATAGGAAACAGAGAAGTCAAAGAACTTATATGTATGACCCATAGACATGAACTAAGTTGGGCAGGGGGAAGCTGGAGGGTTGGTGGGTGCAGGGTGGAGGGGGTTAAAGAGGAAAAGTTGGGAAAACTGTAACAGCGCAATCAATAAAAATATTTTTAAAAAGTCATAATGGTCACACAGTTTTACAATAACGATAATGTTGAATACATTTCGATAAAATATGATATAAAATCAATCATTATTACTAAAAAATTATTAAATATTAAATAGTACTAGATTTTACTTCAGACATAGTAGTTTGTCACTATTAAAACTCTGGCCACCCAAGAAAGAGCAGAGAGTGCTGTGAACACAGTATATATGTCAAGGAAACGGTTTCTTTAATGTACCTACCATGAGAAAATCACATTGGAAAGATCCCTGTGATAGAATAAATCACAAAAATAAAAGGTAGCAAGTGCTAAAATACAGTAAAGGAACATTTCCTCTGATAACCATAATAAATATAATTTCCATACTTTTGAAAATAAATATATAAGCAGACTTAATTGAAATCTGCATTTCAATGTTGTATAGTCATGTACAGGGTCTGGCACAAATAACGCCCCTGTTTCATTATAAAATCTTTTATTACAAAATCAGAAACCTATAATTCCATAACATAATACCACACTCAAGCACACCACATGACATTTCAGGTGAAATGTTTAAATTAAAAGTAGAAATTATTACACCCATATTATTACCCTACCAACCACACTCAAGCAGGTGTTACTTCTCCTGGGCCCTGCATTTTTTTCAGAAATCATCAGTCTTAGAAAATTTTAATTATCTCACTATACTTTGGTCTTACCTTATTCAATGCAAATCTGCCTCATCCTAACACTCCCCATTTGTTATGAGAATGTTGGTGGAGAAGATCAAACTAACTGGACTTAAAAAAAAATTGTGGTAAAAAACACACACAACGGGAGATCTACCTTTGAAACAAAATTTTGGTGCACAGTATGGTTAGCCATAGGCACAGTGTTGTACTGCAGACTTTTACTTCCAGAACTTTCTCATCTTGCAAAACGGAAACGTCGTGACCACTGAACAGCAGCTGGAGCCACGCAAACTAGCATTCTGCTTTCTGCTGTGACGACGTTAGACAGGTATAAGTGGAATCATGGAGCGCCTGTTCTGTGACTGGGTTATGTCACTTAGCATGATGTCCTACAGGTTCATCCATGTTGCAGCACATGATAGTCTTTCCCTTTTCATGGCTAAGTAATATTCCATTGTATGTATTTACCACACTTTCTTAACCCATTCATCTCTTTCATCTCTCTATGGACATTTAGGTTGTTTTCACCCCTTGGCTACTGTGAAGAGTGCTGCAATGTATATGGGCATGAAAATATCTTCTTAAGATCTTGAGACTGGGAAAGTTTTAATACTTTTGAAGACTATCCAGACATGGAATAGCTGGATCATACGGTAGTACTTTTTCAAATTTTTGGAGAAACCTCCACACTATTTTCCATAGAGGCTGCATGATTTTACATTCCCACCAGCAGTGTACAAGTGTTCCATTTTCTCCACAACCTCACTTACATTTTTTGAGGGTTCACCAGTGAGGCCATAGGACGCTGGGCTTTTCTAAGAAGTTTTTGAAAATAACACTTGTTGTTATTTTGTTTTTCTTTTTGATAACTTCCATCAAAACAAGTGTGAGGTAGTATCTCATTATGGTTTTGATTTCCATTTCTCTGATGATTAGTGATGTTGAGCATATTTTCATATGTCTAATGTCCATTTGTATATTCTCTTTAGAGAAATGTCTATTTACTTTGCCCAATTTAAATTTGAGTTATTACTATTATTTTTTTCTATTGAATTGTAGGAGCTCCTTATGTATTTAGGGTATTCAATCTTTATCAGATACACGACATGCAAATATTTCCTCCCATTCATAGGTTCCTTTTTCACCCCATTGTTTCCTTTACTGTGAAGAAGCTTTTGAGTTTGGTGAGGTGTCACTCATCCATTTTTGCTTTTGTTGCCTGAGCTTTTGGTGTCTATTCTATCCAAGAAATCACTACCCAGGCCAATGTCATGGAGGAGAGACAGAAACTAGTCCCTTGTGCAGCCCCTTGAAAAGCCAGAACACTGGATGCGCATCCATTCTCTTCTTTCCCCCAAGAGAGGGGCCGCCCAGCTGTACTGGCCCTGCCCGCCTGCCACTGGTGTTCTGGAGCAGCAGCAGGCCACCCGGCTCCTTTCCGCTCTCTGTGGCCCCAGGCAGCTAGAGTGTGCTTGGTCCCATCAGCAGTCAAGATAGAAGCCAATCGCTCAGGTAGTTCCTCCTTACCTCAATTTTTTATATATGTGGGTGTGTATGCCTATTTTAAATGTATGTGTGTGTGTGTATACATATATATATGTGTGTATATATATGCATATATATATGTGTATACACACACACACACACACACACACACATATAATATATATACAAAAGTAGGGCCCAGTCTTCTCTTTCTCTTCCCAGGGAGAAGGTGGCACTGTGTCAGGGGAGGGACTGTGGCAAGAGGGTGCCATGAATTTTCCTGCTGGCTCCAGCGTGGCTGGTTTCGAGCTCACCAGGAGTGCAGATGCCTCTCAACTGGTTTGTAGATTTCTCACAACAGGAACTGTTCTGTGTATTGTTGTGTTGGTGTCTCTGTGGGGGGTACCAAGGTCTGGGGCTTCCGACTGTGCCATCTTGCTGAGGACCCTAACAGAATTTTCTTAAATTGGCCTTTGTAATAAGATAACCTTACCAATTAATAGCTGAGTTATACGCGGACAAAGTAGAAGAAAACAGTTTTTGGTAAGAGCCTTCATTCAGGCTGTCACACACTCACACTCTCACCAACTGGATAATTTCTATTAAGCTGAATGTTTGACAGAACTGACTGTGTGTAAAGATGGTAGTCAGGTTTGAATCTGCATGAGTAAATGGGTCGATTCATCATATATCTGAAGCAGTTATGCATATACAAAGCTCAAAAACTTTCCCAGTAATATAAATTACCATAATAATCAACAGAAGAGTAGATTGTAATAAAAATATTTTTTTGAGATCTTCAGTCTAATCTCCAGTAAGCCAGTATTGATGTATGCTATTATTTTTATTAGAGTTTTTTCATGGCTGACATTTTCCATTTCACTCTTGAAGTGATTATCTACTATTTCATTTTACTTTTGCCACACTTTTGGCAGGTAGAGCCTGAGGAAATGGACCTGTATGTATTTTTATTGCTAACTTAGTACATAGATACTAATTGCGGAAACAATCTGTTCAGAGACGGTGGAGCTTTTGAGCCGACTGCTAACACGGGGTAGCAGGGCCATTACAACTGACAGTGGGTGTCCTATCTTACAGAACATTTGGGATGTACTGCATTTACGACTTTCTTAGCCCTTGTAAATAAACAAGCACATTCTAAATGAGCTATAATTAGAACATTATTTTATTGGTTAAAAAATTCCTTTTGGATTTGATTTGCCTTTGAATTTTGGTAGGGAATGAGAGCCAAGAATAACTTGAGATTTTCTCCTCTAAATGATAAGACCATTCTGTACTTCACTATAAATGAATGATCCTATGGCCTCTATTTGTTACAAAACTACTCAAATAGCAAACCTAACGTACCTCCTTAAGGTTCATGGTACTATTTATCATGAGGCAAGGAAATCACATTGTACTCTTTCAATATAACTTTCATTTTGGTTTCCAAACAATATATATCTCTTTCAAGGTTAAAAGCACTGAAAGTACACACAAATGCTAAGGAAAATCTTAAAATTTCCTGACATGCATTAGCCATCCTATTTATATAACAAATACCTTGTTTGTTTATGATGGTCTACATCATTAATCTAGATAAATAAATGTAGAAGTGAAGGGAGCTGGGTTTGCTGTTTCGTCCATTGCCCAGCAACCGATGCTCACACCTGTTCCGCAGCAGGGTGCGGCGGCGCAGGCTTCGAGCTGTTGCAGCATCTGCCCCTTTCCACACCAACGCGGGTTTGGGTAGGAAAGCCCGAGACCTCGCATTTACTCCAGGTCAACAGGGCAAGTTTTCCTTCCCTAAAATGTTAATGTTTGTCACAGTTTGGTGATGGAGACACAGCCTTTTTTATAGTATGTGTATGTTTGAATTTTTTTTTGACAAAAGTGTATATGCCCATCAAGTTAATCATATGCCTTCATCCTTTAAAACCAATTCTTAGGAAGTTTGAAAAACATTATAAAAGTTAAAATAGGGTTATGGTAAATGAACATACTCTAAAAGATAACATAAAACATATGGAGAGCAAAAATTAAAAGTACCCCTCCCAGTTGTGCACCAAACACCTGTATAATTTGTTAACCAGTGCCACCCCAATAAATTCAATAAAAAGGGGAAGGAAAGAAAGTGCCCCTCCCTACTCAGAGTGGCATAGTTTCATTCTCTGAGGTAATCATCCTTCCTTTTAGTGGATTCTTCTTTATTATTAAAAATACTTTATTGGATACAGTGAAAAATAAAAGGCAAGACAGACACATTTACTACACTCATTGACATTAAATGTGTGGAAGGATGGGACCTCTCTCTAAGAATAACTGTGAACAGTAACGTTTGTGGCTAGGCCTCCTTGGAGTCTGGAATGATTTACAAAGGGGAAGTCCTTTTGACATTTGACAAAAGTAGTTATTTTATTATTATTCTTTAAGGAGGACGCTTTAAAGATTTTATTTATTTTTAGAGAGAGGGGAAGGGAGGGAGAAAGAGAGGGAGAGAAACATTGATGGTTGCTGCTTGTACGCATGTGCCCCAACCGGGGACCTGGCCCACAACCCAGGCATGTGCCCTGACTGGGAATCAAACTGGTGACCTTTTGCTTTGTTCATGATTCCATGCAACCAACAGAGCCATGCAGGTCAGGGCATAAGGAGGACTGCTTTATCGGAAAGAACATGAGACCTGGTTCTCTCAAGTCCTGGTTCTACCATAAACCAGCTACCCTGAGCCAATAAATTCTCATCTTTAGTCTCATATTTCTTTGTGTGTAAGCTATAATTAATACCTGCTTTATTTTCATATTCAAACAAATTTTTAGATAGCAGTTATGATGTGTAATAATACAGCAATGCGACAGCTCTCCTCGGGTTAGTCTCTGGAACAAAGCCCTTACTTCATATGTGCTCACTTGGAAGTAAAAAAGTTAAGCTCTTTTTCTTCTGGGCATGAAGCTGGTGACACAGATGCTGATGTCTATGTTCTTAAGGCCACAAAAGTCAATCCTAGAAATTATTCTAAAATTACAAAATTGGAGCTACTCGCGCTTGATCTTCTGCTACAAGAAGATATTTCATTTGGAATGAGACAAGGTCAAGTTTCAAAAGATATAGCCCAAGTTTAGTGAGTCTAAGAAGAACGGTTTCTTCTCGGAAATAGAGTTCTTTGTAAATTATATTTTGTTTTTAAGGCTTGGTAAAGAAATATGCGATATTAGTCTACAAATCAACACTTCGATCTATTCACAGGTACGACGTGGTGCAGTGGTTCTCCAGGTGCGTGTTTCGGAACACTGATTCTGTTTGACAGGAGTCGTACAAAAGGGGGTTCTATGATCCAATAATGCGGGGAAACTCTGGACTGAACAAAGGTATGTGTTTTTTTCCTTTGGAATGGCCTTGTTCCTTTAACTATGAATTTCTAAACGGGGACTACACGATGCTGTGTTTCCTCAGTTTACTTGACCAGAGGAAGTCGTTTGCTGACTCGGTGCATCTGGTAGGATTAGTGTCACGCAGCACGCATTTGGGACCAGCTGGCATATTGTATCCTATTAGACTAGTCATCAAAAATCACACACAGCCCAATATTGCTTATATTCTCCTTTCCAGGTGCTCCCCCACACCCCACCCCTCCGACTCCTTCCTTTTTAAATTGGTCCAACACTGCCTCTCTGGTTTCCTTCCTTCCGCCCCATTCCGCGTGTCACCTGACAGTCAACTTCCCCAAATCTGCCAGTTTCAACAGGTCACGCTCTACGCTGAAAAGCCCTTCCATTCCACCCAGATTCAGATTCCTTCACCCCGTCCTCAATAACCTCCCGATCAGAGGTTCCCAGCCTGCTTTTCCACTCTTATACACGGCTTTTCTGCTAGCAAAAAGTTTACTCACTTTCCCTAAATCTGCTCTCCAGTTTTCTATATCCCAACCTCTTTTCATGTGCTCCTTTTGGATGAAGTATATTTTTCCAATTCTATCCATTTTGTTAAAGTCTGTGTGATAAACCATCTTCCTTTTGTTAAGCCTTCTCTTAGAATCTCAGCCTTTTTTGAAAGGGCAAAGGAAGGAATATTTACTTAATTTTTACTTTGTGCCAAGGACTTCTCAAGGACTTTGCTCTGCATCAAAAACTATTCCTTCTATCGACATATAAATATAACAGCATGGTGAGTTGAACTTTAATTGTCGCTTGACAGGGCAGTCTGAGCCTTGACAACAATAGGGATTAAGTGAGAGGTCTAAAGAGTCCTCAGCCATTGGTCCCAGATACCTCCCAAGCCTTAAAGGTATCAGGACATAACATAGCTATTACCCCAACCTCCATACAAAAAGCTGGGGGAAAGGAGAGGGCAGAGTTATGGGGCCACTGGTTTTTGTGGGAAGTACAGTACTTGTGGTAAGAAGAGATTCTACCCTCTGAAGCTAGTTTCAAAGATGCTGATGGGGCACCAAGAGGTTACCTCAAGGACTGGCTGTATCTGCAAGATGAAAAGACTGACATTTCATTCCCCATGGGACATCTGTTTAGGCAGAAAACAAGCTACTTTGTCCCTGTGCCTGCCTAAGCAAGGCAGAGAGAGTGGGGGGTGGGGAGCCCCCACAGTGGACCCGCGTGCATTTGTGGGAACCCGGGCGGGACAAGCAGGAATTGACTTAAGTCAGCTTGCTGGTGCTCTATCCAAGCTGATGATGACCTGCCTGGCAAGGGAAAACCATCAGCAAGAGGCTGGTGAGTCATACCACTGTGGGCAGAGGATGCGGTGACACAGTTGCTGTACTCTGATATCAGTAAACAATACGGTGTGGTCACCCTGCAGGCCCTCTGAAAAGCTCTGATGTCTGGCCCTGGACCAGCATTTGGACGCCTGCCTCCGATGTCCTCAGAGAAGCATTGGGTTGGCCAAAAAGTCCATTTACTTTACTCTGTAAAATAGACACATTTTTCGTTTATACCAATAACTTCATTGATTTGGATATTTTGAGTATGTGGGCTATCTCCTGTGTGGTATAACGATTGTTCTCAATTTATGTCTTGATTTGATTGCTATCAACTTCAACTGGTCTACCTGACCATGGAGCATCATCCAGCGAGGAATCTCCAGCACGAAACTTCACAAACCACTTTGACACGTTCGATCAGTCACAGCACCTTCTCCACACACTGCACACATCTTTTTTTTAGCATTTCAGGTGTGTTTTTTCCTTTCTTGAAATAATAAAGCATAATATGCCAAAAATGTTGCACATTTTCTATCTTCAGTACTGAAATGGCTACACAAACATTCACCAGTTTTGATGTTTTGTTTAAATGTACGCAGATATGACGGTTGTCAAAATACAATCTCACAAAATTGTTTTGAGTGAAGTTAAAGACAACTAAGCGCTACCGGAGCCATCTCATGGAAAAACCAGGCAGGCGCCCTGCTATCACCCCATTCATTCTCTCCGGACGGGCAAAGGGAAGGGGGAACTGGAATCGGGTCTCCAATCCCTTCAGCCGCTCAAAAAGTGAGGATCCCAGTTTATGCCTGCATCGGCGAAGGGGCAGATGAGATTTTGAGCTGCATTTGAGATTAAAGTTTTAAACAATACTAAATTTTACTAAACATGTGACCTGATGTTGTTGAATATGACAAAGGTATATTTAAGGGACAGAAAACGATTCGACAAGATCAGGTGAAAGCCACTATGAGGGCAAATAAAATGTTTACTGTAACTCTCAAGTTGAGAAGCCCCAATAAACTGGTTAAATGAATAGGTTGGCCTTGGTTGTTTTTCTATGTTTTTCTAGTGACATATTATACTCCAGAGTAAAAGAGGGTTAGTGGAGAAAGTAACACATGGCCTCCGGACTGGTCAGTTGCAAATTCCACAAACAAAGTTCATGAGAGTTATTAGAATCTACCTTGTTGGTTCTCTGAAGGCAGGGCATCGAAGAATCACATTGCATATTATCTTTGAATTCTCTTATTTCGGTGAAGTTAGACAAGTTGACCCAGAAATTCCTGGGTTGTATTAGTCAAGATTTTATAATAGTAATATGGATTAAGGTGAAATGGTTGCTGTCAACCTTAGTATTTTTACACAAAGAAACACGAAATCCCCTTTAATGAGGGAGATAAAAAGAAAATAAAGTCAGCATTAGGGTAGCTATTGGTTGCCACCACCCCTCTGCACGCCCCTCCTCCCCCCACCCCATATTCTTTTTCTTCCCTGAGCATCCTTCTCCAGGTGGAGTCTAAGTGCTACCAAGAATATAACAGAAGTGCTTGGTAACTTTCTTTGAACTTCCTTTTCCAGGACAAAGAGGTTTGAGGCCCAGCCCTGTCACTAATTAGCCCTATACCCTGAGGCAGGATAAGGTGGGGGTGGGGTTGGATTAGACATCTACAGAAGGTTTTAAAATGTTACAATTCTAGGGGTATCCACCAATCCCTCTGCTTTCTATTTAATCTCCCCAGTCATCTAACATTACTTCATAGAGAAGCCTATTTATTTGAGAGTTGCTTTTGATGCCCTAAGAAGATCAAGGCAGCAGCCTATTCACAGCGAGTAGCCAACCTGCCTGCAACCAATCAGTATTTTACCTTATCTTCTAGAAATCTGCTTTAAGACAAAGACTCCATCACTGCACTGTGTTTCTAAGTGTGATTTGCTTTTTCAGTGAATGTCTAGTTTGTTCATTCACTCCTGGCCTCTCAGGATGGGGTCTCTACTGTCTGTTCTACCATCCCCTGATGCCTTGGCCCCGCCTGGCTCCCTCTCTCTGCCCTCTCTCCACAGGGAATGTCACTGCTCTCTGTCCCTGTTCAGAGCCTAGAGAGCGATGTGAGAAGGGCCAGGGCTGGCACGTACCCTATGGCATCTTGAGGAGGCATAGAAGTAGCAGTTCTGCCCAGGGTTGGCAGTCCCTCAAAGCATTTTGTGGGCACTGGGCAGGGCAAGCTTCTCGCCCACCTCTGATCCAGGTACCTGTCACGTTCCAGTATGGAGGCTGCAATCCCCATCCAGCGTGGGCTGGAGCAGTGGGGCTGTGCAGAGGGGGGATGCCTGGCCTGACTTCCCAGCCTCTGGCCAAGGCACAGAGTACAGTTTGGGTTGCTGGCAGGAGGGGAAACCCGACTTTGATGGACTGCTTGTTTCCCGAGTCCTGGGGTGAGACTCCCAGGGCCGGTGAGGCTCTGTGCTCTGAGTGTTCATGCCCCTGGAGGAGCGTGATCTAAGTTAGCAAAGAACACACCAGTACAGGTTGAGAGACTGTGGAAGAAAGGGAAAAGCTTCACGTTTTAGCAACTTAAATGGCACTTTTTCTTATTTTTTGAACAAGGGGCCTCACATTTTTATTTTCACTGAGCCCCGCAAATGATGTGGCCCGTCTTAATGGCAAAGCTTTCTTCCACAGAAAGCTCTTAAACAGGCACTTTCAACTAGGCATTGCCACTGAGAAGTCACAGATGATGGGTTATTAAGCTATCTGAATACAGACAGTGATGATCATGAATATCGTACGTGACCTTAAAAATGAATGACTAATAATTTTTCTAAATTAAAAAAAAACTCAGAGCAGCAAAGTATCTCCAAGATTACCATTCCCTTTAATGCATGCCATAGAAATCATGTATTGCCTCCATCCTGAACTCCAAAGTCTTAATCATTAGCTCTTTGGACAAAAGAATAAACATTAAAAACAAGTAATATTTTAAGTTTCCTGTGGGAGGTCCTCACTTTCTTCCAACAGCCAACCTGGATAAGTGCTTTTTAATCTGAGGAACATTTCAATTACTTAAACATCTGAGGCACTGTATACGTTTATATCACAGTAATGATATAAATTACAGTGAAATTACAATTTTTCGCCCAAAATTTGAACCAATGCTATCTCCCATGACAACACGCTGTGGGAGCTGCTGACAACAGGGCTGAGGTGGGCATATGACAGGAGGGGGCAATCTGTCAGCAAGCCAGTAGTAAAGGGGAGCTCAGGATTACAACGGTCAATACGTTATTAGCAACAATTTAAATTATAAAGGCAGAAAGGTCAAGCCTGATAAGAGCACATAAAAATAAAACCAACAGTACCACGAAACCTATGAACTGGGAACATCTTTTGAGTTCGGTCAACATTCTGGTGTTTTCATTTCAATGCTATTCTCAACTGAACCATTTCACCTGAGAAATGATCTCCTCATTTATATTTTCTGATTGATTAATGTCCCCAGGGTGCTGCCAAATTAGACTTTGCCACCCAATATTCCCTGCAATAAGACCTGCCACGGGTTCAAAGTGTGCTGAGTGAAAGGAGGCAAATCCATTCCAGCTGAGCCGTCGGGAAGCATCATCACGGGTTGAATGGAAAATCAGGAGTTGAATGCATGGTTTCAGAAAACAGATTCATAAAATGCCAACATGGTTAAAAATTCTAACAAACCAAAGGCAGTGTTGTGGTACAGCACTAATTATATTTGTGCCTGTAACCTAAGCTACCTACCATAATCTTATAATTTTCTTTCTTTCTTTTTTTTTTTTTTTTTTGATGGCAACAGGTTAATAACCACAAGGAACACCTTGCACACCAAGATCAGAAGGAACCTACTGGCATAAGGCATCTTGGCATCAGACTACACTTACACATGCTGACATGTCAAAGCCTTGAACCAGAAACTTCAGAACTTCCCCTGAACGCTGAAGGCAAGTCATTGACTTCTACTAGCTCAAAAGAACATCTTTCCAGGGATAGCATTCAACCATGCAAACAACAAAACTGGGCAAACAAAGCCTGAGTATGTACTTGGAAGTGAAAGTCTTAAGCAGAACCAACTATGAGTCTGCTTCCAATGCTGCCAGATTTCAGATAACAATCCAAGGCTAAATACAAAATAGGGAGCAAGGAGTATATTGAATAGCAATTTTGACCGATGGGGCAGCTTGAACGCTGAGCAATAGCCTCCATTCCTGCACCATGATCTGAAACTCCCCTTGCCTGGCTTCTCAGGCTGGGCAAGAGAGCCAGGGGAACACGATTTCGTTCCATCTGGTCCTTGGCACTTAGCTTCTTTTTGCTTTATCTTGCAGTGCGAATCTGCTCATGCCTTGGTGTCCTCTCCAACTTTTCTCCCTAGCTTTGCTCCTTATGTTTCCTAAGTGCAAGGTTCTGCACCACATGTCAGGGTTGGGACCAATAGCTGGTGGACACTTAAGAAAAGCATTCAACACTTCTGCTGAAGGACCTCCATTGATTAACTAATGGTTCTATTCTAAGGTAAGGTGTAAACGTTTCAGTGAGTCCAGTTTTACCACAGGAGTTAAAACAATTCCCAAGTTTTACTATTCTTCACCAGCTACTCCTTTGCTTAGCAACTGAAAGGCACTTTCATTCCTTTAATCTTTTATTTTCTGGCCTCTCTGGAGCATAAGAGTGTTGGGATGGAGGCCTGCATCACTGGGTTAACATTTCAGTAGAATTCAAGCAAAGCAATCTGAAAAAGTGCCAAACTGTTTCGAGACAGGGCAGATAGCAGTGACCTGTCATGATTCTGTAAATAATGTAAACAGGAGACATACCGCTGAGGTCAAAGATGAGGAAAAAAATTAAAAATAATTGCCTAAACAGGAAAAATACTTGTAAGATTTCAGCACAGTGAGCAACATTTGAAGTGGAGATTGTACTCTGTTTACGCAGTAAGTTTACCTTGTCACTTTTTCCAGTGGCGAAACTGGTAATTATAATGATTTGCTTTGAAGATTTCTGACTCTGTGGTCACAGAAGTGTGCTGAGGTTCTGTGTTTTGGCCCTCTCCTTCTGCTTTCTCTCTTACCAAGTAATTACCCAATTACTGGAATAAACATAGGTGATGCGGTGGTCAATATAACTTACTTCACTCCATCAAAACTGTTTCAGAACTTTTAATGAAGAAAACAGTCCAATCCCCTACATTTTAAGGTCACTCTGGTGATCATGTAGTGGTGTCTTCTGATTTTCCCCAATAGTTCATTGTGAACAATTTGAAACATATAAAAAAAGGTGATTTTTAAAAAATAGAATACATACCACCATAAAGTGTGCAATTAACCTTTTTCTGTATTTGCTTTATTAACTCTCTACACATCTATCATCCACCGATTCATCTTATTTTCTGTGAATTTCACAGCAAGTTGCAGACATCATACATTTTACCTTTAACCACTTCAACATGCGTATCATTAACTAGAATTCAATATTTGTTTATAATTTGTTTTTTAAAAAGTTTATTGTGCTATAATTCACTTACTATATAATTCATCTGCATGGCTCTTTTAAATTTTGTTTTACTTTTTAAATTGAATTTATTGGGGTGACCTTGGTTAGTAAAATTGTATCAGTTTTGGGTGTACACTTCTGTAATACCTCACCTGTATCGAGTGTTCACCACCCCATGTCAAGTCTCCTTCCATCACCACCGACCCACCTCTATACCCTCTTCCCCCCACTTTCCCTCTGGTAATAACCATACTGGTATCTGTTTCTATGAGTTTTTTTACTTTTACTTTTTTTTTTTTGATTAATCCCTTTACCTTTTTCACTCAGCCCTGCAACCCCCATCCCCTCTGACAGCTGTCAGTCTGTTCTCTAAGTCTGTTTCTATTTTGTTCATTAGATTCCACGTATGAGTGAAATCATATGCTACTTGTCTTTCTCTGTGTATGGTTCTTTTATACATGAAAGCTTTTAGTGGAGAAAATATGGAACATTTTTCCTCTTTATTATTATGAGTCAGAAAACACTTATGGCTTTCAGATCTTCTGCTGATAAACACATAGAGCAACAAGTTGAAAAAGACCACATATCCTTCCCTCAATCCTGATATATGAGAAATTTCATTACCAGAATAATAGACGACATAATTATAAACCTCAACTTCAAATCTGAGTCATTTAGACAAATGACGTTTCACCTACAATCATTCCATAAAAGCTGTGTCACTGAAAACCATGGATTCACACACTTTACCACAATTTTGCATCTATTTATAGGCACAGGCTGTATTTCCTAAGGACAGTTGCAGGGCACCACCCATTTCACATAGTCTCGTACAACGTGACCCTGTCCAGTGTGATCAGGTGGCAGGTTTAATTCTTTTCCCCTTCAATCTGGGTGGCCTTGTGGTTGTTTCAACCAAAAGAGGAGGGCTGAGTGATGATCTATGGTGGGTCATAAAAGGCTCAGTAACTTCCACCTTGTTTCCTAGGACACTGACTTTTGGAACCTTGTGCTATCATCTAAGCAGTTCAACCGCCACATAAGAAGAGGCCACCATGCTGTGAGGAAGTGCAGGCCACATGGAAAATCTGCACACAGGTGCTCCAGAGGACAGCCTCAACTCTGGTCCCAGCTGATGGCTAGCATACATGTAAGTGAAGATGCTCCTAGTGGAGTCCTACTTTCAGCCATGACATCTTTCTAGCTGAGGATGTCATGGAGCCACTGTGCATTGGTGCAGCATACCTGCAGTGTCCTGTTCAAATTTCTGACCCACAGAAGCCTTGGATGTAAGCAAATGATTGTTCTATATCACTAAGTTTTGGGATGGTTTGTTACACAGCAGTAAAAATAACTAGAACAGCCTTTCTCTATCCGGTATAATGTGTATAGAACCATAAAAGACTCTGAAAGCCAAAGAAATCTTGAGAGAGAAGAACAAAGCTGAAGACTTCACAGTCCTGATTTCAAACTATATTATAAACTACAGTCATCAAAAACAGTATGGTATTGTCATTTAAAAAGACATATAGATTGAGGGAACAGAATTGAGATCCCAGACATAAACTCATTCATATATGGTTAATTACACTTTAACAAAGGAGCCAAGAATATATTATGGGGAAAGGAGAGTCTTTTCAATAAATGGTGTTGGGAAAACTGAGTAGCTGCATGCAACAGAATGAAATTGGAACACCATATTGTATCACACACAAAAATCAACTGAAAATGAATTAGTCTTGAACATTAAGACCTGAAACCATAAAACTCCTATAAAAAACATAGGGGGCAAGCAATTTGACATTAGTCTATGCCAAAAAATTTTGAAATTGACACCAAAAGCAAAAGCAATGAAAGCAAAATTAAACAAATAGGACTACATCAAAGTAAGTAGCCTCTGCATAGCAAAGGACATCATCCAAAAAAATGAGAAGGCAATCTAAAAACTGGGAGAAAATACTTACAAATCATATATCTGATAAGGGGTTAGCATCCAAAATAGTTTTTGAAGAACTCATACAATTCAATAGTAAAAAAATAAAATCTGATTAAAAAATGGGTAGTGGAACTGAACAGACATGTTTCCAAAGAAAACACAAGGAAATTGCCAACAAGCATGTGAAAAGTTGCTCAATATCACAAATCACCAGGAAAATGCAGATAAAAACCACAATGGGATATCACCCCACACCTGTTAGACTGGCTTTCATCAAAAAGACAAGAGATAACCAGTGTTGGAGAGGATGTGGGGAAAAGTGAACTCTTGTGCACTGCTGGAGGGAATGTTAGCTGGTGCAGCCACTGGGGAACAGTATGGAGATACCTCAAATATTTAAAAATAGAATTATCCTACGATCCAGCAATCCTACTTCTGGGTACATATTTGAAGGAAACAATCACTTCCTTGAAAGATATCTTTACCCCCATGTTCATTGTAGCATATTTAACACTAGTAAACACATGGAATCAATCTAAGTACCCACTGCCTAATGAATGGATAAAAAAACTGGCACGCATGTACATATACACAGGAATGTCATACAGCCATAAAAAAGAAGAAAAGCCTGCCATTTGTGACAACATGAATGAATCCTGAGAGCATTATGCTCGGTGAAATAAATAGACAAAGAGAGACAAATACTGCAGGCTATCGCTATGAGTGGAACTGAAAATAGAGAAACAGGTAACAACAGGTTGGTGCTCCCTAGAGTTGGGGGCTGCTACATGGGGGAAATGGGTGAAGGAGCCAAATGGTACAAACCCTGTTATAAGATAAATAAATTTTGGGACTATAATGTACAGTATGATGACTATAGTTAACAATACCGCATTATATATTTGAAAGTTGCTAACGGTGAATCTTAAAAGTTATCACAAAGAAAATGTTTTTGTATGTATTTGAGGTGAGGAATGGTAACTATACTTACTATGGTAATAATTTCACATAATAGCCATATGTCAAATTATGTTGTATATTTTAAACTAAAATACGATATTATATGTCAATTATACTTCAATAAAACTAGAAAAAGAACACATCATTTTTGTTTGGCAGATATATCTGCATATAGAACATATAAGATATCACCTCAGGTAGTTAATATTAAGTTCTATATCTAGGTAGCTGGAAATATTAACAAAATGTTACTCTAAGAATTTCATAATATCTGTATATTAATACTAGTTGGTTAGATGGATAGTAATGCTAATAGCCTATATTAGGGAATAAATGTAGCTTAAACTAACAAAAAAGGGATTTTAGTTGACTAAGTTTAATGATTTGACTATGAATATGCTTACCAAAAACAACAACAACAACAACAAAAAACCAACCAACCAACCAAACAAACAAACAAAAAACAAATATATTCCCAGGTTTGTAAATAGAAGCATTATCCTGGTACCATGAACTCCTTTGTTAATGTGGTCAAATTTACAAACTTCTTTTCAGAATAATGCTTTTAAATGTATAAAATAAAATACACTGGATCACAAAGGAAACACATAGCATTGAAATGTTATCAAATAATAAACTAATTTTTGATACAGTAATATCCATGCTTTTTATTAACTATTAAATAATAAGAGTAGTAGTGGGCCTAATATCTACCAAAAGAGGTTAACGTAAATGGTATTTTGAGATACCTGCATAGTTATATTCTTATATGAAAAAAGTCAGTGGTCTATTGATGACAAAGTCATGGTTACTGCTAATGTTACTATGGGTTATCAGCATATTCATAATTAAGAAATTTCAGTGGGAGGGTAGTGAAAATAAAGATGTAAATTTTTCTTCCACTGGAGTTGCTGGAACCTCTGAATTCTGTCCATGGATCCCTTGCTCTTAAGTTCTTAAACCCCTTTAACGGGACAAGCATTTATTTAGGATTCCAGGATTTGATGGCATTGGCAGCATCCTCATGCACTTCATCTCTGTTTGCTGCTGCTCACTGAGCAGGTTGGGGAGCAGGGTTAGAACAGAAGATGCACGACACTCCAGGTCGGGGGCAGCTTATGTTCAGTGTTGTCTGTTACCTTCTTAGCAGTTTGTAAAATTCCGCTCATGATTCTAGACCTAGTTCAGGTCCTACTTTCTTTAGAAAAGTGATACAATCCATAATAATCTCTCCTTTCTCTGAGTTCCCACACCACTCGAGTCAGTTTAACTCTCATTTGGGCACTTAATTGGTCTCCATTTCACCCACCATCAGTTTTGTCCCCTCACCTAGTCAGGGAGGTCTAGAGAAATTGAGTGTGTTCGCCATCTGCATTACCCAAGGCATGCTGCTAGGTACACCCCAGGCACATGATCCATCCCTGTACATGCCCATCCTGCTGGTAATTCTGTCCAGCTGTGCAAATCACCTGTATGGCTGTGAGAAACAGGCTGTGTATATATTTTTAATCCTCCCGAGGACATGTTCATTGATTTTAGAGAGAAAGAGGAAAGGGAGGGAGGGAGGAGGGAGAGAGTAAAGGAGCCAGACAGACAGACATCGATGTGAGAGAGAAACATTGATCAGTTGCCTCCCTTATATTCTTTTATTGGGGATTGAACCCACAACCTCGGTAAGTGCCTTGACTGGGATTCAAACCAGCAAACTCCTGGTGTACAGGCCAGCACTATAGCCAACTGAGCCACCTGGCTCCGGCGAGACTATGTGTATTCTTTACTATCACTGTCAACTACAACGGGTCACTGAGGGAAGGCTACACAAGGTGTGCATCCTCGATACTAACAGAAACATTTATTCTATTATGTGCCAGATCCTCTTGTAAGCACTTTACATATTCATTTAGTCATTGAATTAGCCTCATGATGTAGGTACTATGTTGATCTCCATTTTACAAATGTGGAAACGGAGGCACAAATTAGTAAGTAAAGAGATGGCACTTAAAACCAGGTACTCTTTCCCAGAGCTAGCACATGTAACCAGTACACCACACTGGCAGTCACGACATCCATAAATACAAGAGATCCTAGTGTATGCTCCAAGTTTAACATGAAATCACTCATCTGACAATGAGCTTTTCTCCCACTGAACCCGTATGTCCCCTGACTGGGTAATCATTAACTCAGCCTTCGTACCGTTAAAATTTTATTACAATAAGAGCAGCTAGCATTTACTGAGTGCTTGCCACACGCTAGATCCTGGGATTAGAGATTTTGTGTATGGTTAGTCTCTGTAACAACCCTATGAGGAAGGAAAGGAAACCTAGGTTCACGTGAAATAAAAGATTAAGTAAGAAAGGAGCAAGGATTCTAACTTACAGCTCTCCAAATATATGCTTAAAGCACTACCCTATACTGCTTTCCTGTGTGTTTTTGCCTTACTTCCACTACTAGATTCTTTGAAGGTAGGGATTATGTTTTACAATTGCATATTTATTCCATAATACTTTGAATGCCTTAATCTTAATTAATACTAAAAGATAGGTTTCTTGATTGATGGATACAACTAACATTTCAGAGAATTCATCAAGGTGTAGTATGAGGACCTTGGAATTGCTCATTAATTGTGTCTTTTGGGAAGTTTAACCTCAAGTCTTCCAGCTTCAGCTTCCTTACCATTAAAAAGAGGAAATATACTTGGTTATAGGGTATTTAAATATTAAAAGGCAGTAATATCTCTAAAATACATATAATAGTGCCTGCCATATAGTAAGTTCCCCCCAAATGCTAGCTTCTTAATCCCTTCTTTGCAGCATCATTCTTTGGCCATGCCTACAATGTCAGATTTTACTGTACAATTATGTACAAATGCTTATATTTGGCTGTACAATTGTTGTGATCTATAGTACTTAGTCTAATTTCTCTATTTTCTTTTCCTCAAAGCCAGCTAAAATGACAACAGTTACTTTAGCTGTTAGACAACAAAATTCCTTTCTGAGCCAATTTAGTAAGTAGTTCTGTCTACGGTCTACCAGAGCGGTCACTGAGGAGCAGATATGAAAGACACATAAGGTAGGCAAAATGGCGGTCCCTCAAAGACATCTACATCCCGAACCCTGGAATGGTAGCATGTTACTGCACACCACAAAGGGGAATTAAGGGCACAGATGGAATCAATGTTGCCAAATGGCTGACCTTAAAATAGGGGGATCATGCAGGTTCATCCCAGAGGGCCCAATGTAATCACCAAACTCTTTAAAAGTGAAAGAGGGAGGTAAGAGAGAACCTGAGAGGTGGCAGCTTAACTAGGACTCAGCCAACACTGCTGGCTTTGAAGTTGGAGAATGGAGTCACCAGCCAAGGAATGCAGGTGACATTGAGAAGCTGGAGAAGGCAGAAAAATGGATTCTCCTCTAGAGTGTCCAGAAGGAACTCGGCCCTGCCAACACCTTGCTTTCAGCCCTGTAAGACTCTCTTTGGATTTCTGTCCTTCAGAAGTATAAGACAATAAATGCATATTGTTTAAGCCACTATGTTTGGGATAACTTGTTAGACTAGCAACGAGAGACTAATATTGTATGTAAATAATAGCACAAATTTGGAATTGTGCAAAAACAAAGATACTGTGGTTTTAAAAAGTTTTCAAGTGACCGTATGAATAACAACAGTGATATTTGTTCTGATTATACTGGGTATAGAAGTCAAGTAAAGTGCAATATAGTAAAATTTATCATCAGAGATTTATTACTACCACTTATTTTTAATTACCTGGGTTAGAGACACATTTTTTTCTTTGCAATTTCTTCTTTAGTCACTAGAAATGTCCTTCTATTTGTGAATATAATCAAAGAATAGGAAATCATTTTAATTACAACAGATGAGATTTTTGTCTGTAGAAAGAAAAGGTATTTTTAAAGATTTTATTTATTTTTAGAGAGTGGAAGGGAAGGAGAAAGGGAGAAAACATCAGTATGAGGGAGATACATCGATTGGTTGACTCTCGCATGCCACCAACTAGGGCCTGGCCTGTTATCCAGGCATGTGCCCTGACTGGGAATCAAACCAGCGACTTTTTGGTTTGCAGGTCAGCACTTGGTCCACTGAGCCACACCAGCTAGGACAGAAAAGGTATTTTTGATGCTGTCACTCCAAAGCCAAAAATACCTCTTTGGCTAATTTGTACTAAAATGTATTGCCTGGCTCTCAAATTCTACTATCTTACCAGAATTAACTACTTACATGTATAAAAACATTAAACTTCTGATCATGCTACTCTCTTCTATACTCTCAACAGATTCTGCTCATTGCTACATCTTTTTCTTACGGCCTCTCCACTCCACCTGGAATGTTCTTCTCTTCTTCTCTGCCCATTCATCACAAACTGATTTTCCCTCACTATCCATAGCACTCATATTCTCTGACTGCATTTTAGCTTCTACTATTGCGCATTATTCTTTATTACCTGCAAGCTACTCGTTATTGTTTCAGGTTTGTATGTTTTGCTTCCCCGTTAGCCCTTTAATGACTGATGATGGTTAATGGGTGCGTAGGGGTTCATTATACAGTCTATTTTTGTATGTTTGAAATTTTACGATAACAATAAATTAAAAATAAAACTAGGAAGGCGCCCTTCTATCTGCAAAGTACTCTTTCAATCTCTAGGTTTCTCCTTCCCTGGCACCACAAGGTTGGTTGAGTTGGTTTAACTCTAAACTTGTGTCCCTTTTGGATGAAGAAACATGACATGAAAGAAAGCTACACTGCTATGCTCAAAGGCTCACAGCCTTATCCAACGCAGCAGTAGATTTCTATAAATTAGTGTATATTATTCAAACAGAACTTTGACTATTGCGCTGTAGAGAGAAGCATGAATAGTTCAACCACTGGTTAATAATTTATACAATCTCTGAAACCTTTGCTTCAATGTTATTGACACAGGATTTTTTTGTCAGCATATTTCTGGCAAGAAGTGGTTGAGGCTGAAGGTTTTCATCAACATTTAATAAAGAAAAAGTTAGAATAGGCAGTAAAACTTACTATTGCTAGTTTATACTATAAAGTATTAACAACACAAAATGTTAATTAATTTCTAATTCTCCATTCTATTATTTAGATTTCATGAAGGTTGATTGGATTTGATCCATCATTTTACGGAAAATTAATTATTTCAAATACATGCACCACTTTATGCAACCTGCCTGATTTGCATTGAGGAAAATTCAGCAGAAGTAATTGAGGCACAAGCAAATACTGGCACTGACTGAACTCAATTTTCATTCCAAATTTCTGCAAAATCCCAAGGCACAGCGATATCAGATGCAAGGGGGAAAACAAACAAAAGCAATGTGAAAAGGGAACATGAAGAGAGAATATTACAAGAATCAGAGAACAAAGGGATTGCAAAACTATTTTAGTGCCATAGATGAGCAGTGAGGGCTTCATTCAGGCAAGGTGGAATAAGATATCATATGGCATCCTGACAATTGATGTCTTCATTTAAATGTAAGAATTTACATTCTAATTAGAAAGAATTTACATCTTAATCAGAGGCAGCTGTATTATCTTGTTACTGTTTTTTTCAAAGGTAATGAACTAAAGTACTGCTGTGCTTTTTCAACCAGAAACTAAATAGACAGCATCCAGTATTATTTTATAGCTTACCTGCTGTAAGCTGTTATTAATATTTTCAAAGATTAAATTTCCAACTAAAATCTTTTAAAAATGAAAGTTGTGTTTGACATCACTAGAGTAGTATGATAAAGGCTTACTTAAAGTATTTAAACAAATCCTTTTCTAACTTGTATTTTAAATGTATTTATCAAGCTAATAGAAGCTTCTTATAATTTATTAATATAATACTGTTTTCATTTGGGAGGATGTAGAAAAGCTATTAAAGCAAATATGTATCACATTCTGGTGAAACCTGGTTGTTCTTAAACTTATCTTTGATTATAAGATCATTTACTAAATTCAAAATTTTACCATTCAAAGTGTATTTTCTTCCTATGATGTTTAACAAGGAAAAATAACAAATATGTATGATAATAATATTGTGCCTCTTTTATTATATTTTGTTACTACCACATTAATAACATATAAAAATGTACTGTTTCACAGATACACACAATTCTGATTATGTCCAGGATTGCCAGTTAGTGAAATGAAAGGAAATATCCCATTTGAATTCATACTTTTCTACTCTAAGTTTTTCAGAATGATGGTAGCTAGACCTAGGTATTGGTAGTTGGTGACATCATTGCAAAATCAAGCCCATCATTCACATGAGAATCAGCCTGCGCTCACTGACCCATGGTTTAGAAGAAATTGGGCTTGGCCTATAAGAAATCAAGCAGGAGGAAATTACAAGTGTTAATAAAAATGTAAAATGCCACCTTTGTCCCTAGCACTATGCATCTTTAGGTTATGGATACTCATTTTCATCAGCTGCATCATTAATATGAAGTTGCAGTATGAGCCAGTTGTTAATTTATAGGTTTAATTCATTACATAGTATATATATTTATTAAAGTGAAGAGAAAAAAAATAATGAAGTCTACAGTTGTATCTACAGCTTATTAAATAAGTGACTAACATGGTTAATTCAGTCAACTTACTTGATTTAAAACTTATAGAGTCTAAAAATAATTCTGCAGCACATATTTATCATTATACTGACTTTCTGGATCTGTACACATAAAAGAAAAAAGTCACATACAAATGTGCTATAGTTTAAGAAAAGAATAAAAGAGTAATTCCAGGTAGATTAAAAAAAGAAGATGAAGTTAATTTTAAGATGGCATGTAACTAACCTAGGCCACTCTGATGACAAAGAGGAGATAATTATTAGTTCACTGGTGCTTTTTGTTGTATTTCCACTAAAGACAGTTTGTAGAGGAAATGATTCAGATGGGCCTGACTGAATTACTGGCTCTGAGAGATGGCTTTATAATGCTGTCAGAAACCGTCAGCCCACTTTGAAAGGTTGGTTTGTCTATGGCTATTCTGTGGATGATTTGTTAGGAGGACACCTAACATTTCCTGCATGATACACACAGTGCCTTCCTTCACAAAAGTATCCAAGGTAAGTTTTTTATTATCCCTAGGTTTAAGGGAACCTGTTTACTTTTTCATAAAGACTGGCCAACAAATAAAGTACATTTTGCTTTTTATATTTACGTATGGTTCGAGTATGATGAAACGGAATGTTATATCTGCGTTCACTAGTTTTCTACTAGGCCCCATGTGTGTGCTAACCATAAATATTCACCTGCAATCTAAAAGAGTATAGTAAAACATAATACATGACGCCTCTTGCTGTACTTCGTTTCCCTTATCCCTTTGGGGTCCGCGATCATCAGAAATGTTTCCTAAGTAGACTTCTTGCTTACAGTCTCCTCCCCATCTAATTCCTCCTTCATGGAACTGACAGCCTTAAGTCATGGGCTGTAGTCTGCTCTATGATAGCGTAAGCTCTGTTAGTTACACGTTGCAGAAAAGAAAAGGACTCTAATCCTGATTCTGTCACTGTCTGTGTCTTCTTCTTTTTTTTTCTCCTCTTTTTAAATACTCACCTAAGGATATTTTTATTGATTTTAGAGAGAGAGGAAAGGGGAGAAGGGGAGAGGGGGGGAGAGAGAGAAACACTAATGTGAGAGAGAAACATTGATAAGTTGGCTCTTGCATGTGCTCCCACCAGGGATTCAAACCTGTAACCTAGGTACCAGCCCTCACCAGGGATGGAAAACACAAGTTTTTGGTGCATGGGATGATGCTCCAATTAACTGAGCCATCCGGCCAGGGTCAGGACTCATTTTTCTTATCTGTAAAATGAAGAGGTGTGAAAAGCTTGCTTTGATGATCTCTTTTTACCTAAAATTAAAAGGCTCCTTTCTCACTCATTCTGTCACTCTACTCATTGTGTTTCAGTTATTTCTTGCCTTTCAACATAATCATTCTTTCTTCAACCCCATCCCAAAATGCATTTTTTAAAACACCATGTCCATCTAAATACTGTTCATTTGTCAAGATCCATTTCAAAACTCTTCTTCTCCACAACGCTGCTCTGCTAGTGCTGGTCAACAATAAGTTCCCCTCTAATTCATATATTCAACAAATATTTATTGAGTCCCTGCTCTGCACCAGGGTGCTGGGGCTGCAAGAAACTCATGAGAGAACATGGCCTGTGCACTAAAAGAGCTTACAGCGTAGTGGGAAAGGCAGATAAGAAGTGACAAACATAGACTGTGATAAGTAAAAGGAAGGAACAGTTGCTGAGCTGAGGCAGGATACACGTGTATGTTATTGATACAGTATGATGAGAGAGGGCTTATTTCCCACAGCAGTCTTGGTATATAGTAACAACTAATAACTTAATCCATTATTATCTTAAAATGATATTTGATTTATTTTGGGTGTAAATTTTGCTTTCTAAACTAGATTGCAGCAACGATGATACTTATTGTTGTAACTGAGGATTGAAAATGTACCAATTATTATTGTATTGAACAATTCACGTGTATTTTATCATTTCATCCTTAGAACAAAGTAGGTATTTTCACTAGTACCGCATTTTACTCAAGCTGAGGAAAATGGGACGCTGAATTAGATTAAGTTACTTGAAGTCAGACAATTAGTGATGCCAGAGCTGGAACTAAGATCTATGTCTGAAAGTACCAAAGTGTGGTATAGTAACTACCGTGACACACTCCTTGTAGACAGGGATCACATTTAGAGGGTTTATGTATCAGTCATTTGCATATATCAGGCACTTACACTTGGTTCTTTCAGTAGATGATACACTTTCTGGGGGCAGCTTCCCTGTTCTGAGCATAAACTTATTCAGTTTCCAAAGACTTTTTCTGGAGACAGAGACCTTTGGACCGAAAATCTTGGGTAAAGAAATTTCTACTTTAGTTTCTAATGCAGCTTCTCATCATCCTAGCCCTAACTCAAACCAAGCTGTTGTATGCACAATGTCTTCCTACTCAGGACACGTGAATCCTGTACCAGCAGCTGTCCACTGTAAGCTCGTATTCTTTCACGCAAATTATTTTGACTCAAAAACTAAAAATATTCCATGAAAGGATGTATAGATAAGAGAATTGTTATACACAGTAAGAAATTTACTAAAATCCATTAATGGAGAATCCCTTTTCACTAAGTTGGAGTTAGACCATTGGCATTGGTAATCCAAAAGAGCAGCTTGAAGAAAAAAGCATATTTGATTCAAAATGTAATTCAGCATTATTTTTACTGCGGTTTTCTTAGGAGGAAGTTAGTAGTTAGCTGGCTTCTATAACTTTATTGCTTAAACCTTCTTTCCCACTGCTGGCAAAAATGAGCATCATTTTTCAGGGCACTTGTATTGACATATAAGTTTAAATCAGAGTTTGAAAAAGCACCGGTTTATGAATTTGTTGCCTTTCACCTTTACTTGGTAACTCTTCTCTTCCAGATCTGGCCAGGTTATAGTAAATAAGTATTGTCTTTATTTAGCTTTATTGAGGCATAACTGATGTACAAAAATTGCATACACTTAATGTATAGAGTGGGGCAAAATTAGGTATATAATTGCTTCTATGGAAATAATACATTAATAAATAATCATACAGAAATACACTGTGTTGTGTGTACTGACAACTGTAAACCTACTTTCATGCAACACTGAATATATCTTGATGAGTCTGTACATGTGCACACACCTATGATACCATCACCACAATCAAAGCATCAAACACTCCTACATCCCTATCACCTACAAAAATTTCCTTGTGTTCTTCCCTGTTTATTTATGTATTTATTGGTAGGAAAAACGCTTAACCTGAGATCTATTCTCAACATATATTCTTTTAATTTTATTCATTCCTTTGAGAGAGAGGGAGAAACATTGACTGGTTGCCTCTGTTGCATGCCCACAACCAGGGACCTGGCCCACAACCAGGCATGATTCCTGACTGGGAATCGAACCAGTAACCTTTTGGTTTGCAGGACGATGCCCATCCACCGAGACATGCCAGTCAGGTCTCCTCAACATATTTTAAAGTGTACATATGATATTCTTAACTATAGGTACTATTATGTACAGCAGATTTATAGAGCCTATTCATCTTGCATAAGAGAAACTTTATATCCATTGAGTTACAGTTCCCCATTCTCCCCATCCCTGGCTTCTGGCAACCACTATTTCTTCTCTGCTTCTGTGAGTTTGACTGTTTTAGGTACCTCATAAATCTTTATACGAAAAGGTTCTTAGTTAAGAAAATGATTCAAGGGTGGAAAGTAGGGATGGCTGGGGAGTGGGAAGTGGTGGAAGGAAAATGAAGACAACTGTACTTGAACAACAACAAAAAAAGTTAAAAAATATGAAAAAAGAAAATGATATGACATTGTCAATAAATACTTGAAATCTTTGTTGCCAATAAACTGAAATATGAATAATATACATGTAGGTAACTGAGAACTGGCTTTTAAAATTATGCTTTGAATTCCACACTGCTAAAATTTTAAAAATCAAAGTTACAATTTATGGGCTTAGATGAAAACTACCTGAGATGACACAGAACACTTTGATGGCTTTGTTATGTTTCAAGAGGAAAGGAAGAAACTGCCCAGAAGACAACGCTGAGCACAAGAAACAGAAAAGGAAGTAGTCAAGACATTTTTAAGATGAATAAATGAGAAATCAGAAAACAAATTAATAAAAACAAAGAATACAGAAATAAAACATGGAATAATTGGTCTACTAGTCTACATTATTGATGTAAATTCTTTGCATTTATTTATTTTTTAAAAAATTGTTTAAAAATATAGTTGAAGAAATAAGATAATGACACCAGGTAGTTACTAAATTTCCCAGAGCACAAGGGAACCCACTGCCAGAGACAAGTACTGGCATTTTCCACCTGGGAGCAAATCTTGTCTACCTCCTCTTGCCCCGGCGGCAGATTACAATAGGCTACAGGAAAGAGAAATAGATCCACACATGATCCATATTTATCTTAAACACAAAGACAAGAGCTTAATCAAGAATCGCTCAACATTGAAGTACCTGTGGATACTAAACAAAAAGTACTTATACCTAATGAAATAGTTTATAAAACCCACAGAAGACTTTCCAATAGGATTAATATTATCCTCAACTGGGTAAGAGAGGCTATCAGAAAAAGAACCAATTAGAAAACATGGAAACTAATAATATGCTCTCATTTAACTGTCAAAAAACACCCAAAACACAACTTTGATTGACTAACAGAATGGATACAACTGAGTTGGAAGATAAAGAGATTCTAATAGAATATAAATCAAAAGGACAAAGGAAATCAAATAGAGAAAAGTTAAAAGATGGACACTAGATTCAGAAATTTTAATGCCTATGGAATAGGCATTATAGAAGAAGAGAGGGAAACGGGATTGGGGGAAACACACAATTTATAAAAATAGGAATTTATTATGTTAAGATTGAAAGACAAAACAATATAAAATATGGGAACAAAGATTGCCCCAACAGATTTAATATTATACTGCGAGTCCTTCACAATGCAATTGGATAACAACAAGAAATAAAGTGTACAAATATCAGAGAGACAAATGATCATTATTTGTAGACAACGTGATCATCTACCTATAAAATCCAAGAGCCTGAACTGGGAAACTATTATCATTAATGAGATGGCTCAATAAAGTGGCTGGATACAAGATCAACTTTTAAGCATCCTTACAAAAATGTCATGAAACAGAAAAAAGAACCCCATTCACAAGAGATAGAAAAAAAAGCCTCATAAAATATTTAGAAATAAACTTGACATGAAATGTGCAAAACTATGCATTCCATTTCACAAATATTTACTCAATAGGCAGTGGGAATACAAAGGTGAGAGAAATAAATCAATGACAAACTCATGGCCCTGCCTTCATGGAGTTTATAGAGGATAGTGGGGTAAAAACTTCACAGACTCATACCAGTAAACATAAAAGTAATAAACTGAAAAGTGCTATGAAGAAGTACATGGTGCCTTGAGGGTATATGAGAGGAGAAATTAATTTAGTGAGAGAGGTTGTGGAAGGTTTATTCTGGAGCCGCAGCAAGCATCACATAGGCAGGGGGGAACTGTAAAAGGTATTCTAGGAAGTCTCAAGAGCAATGCAGAGGCCTTGTGGCAAAAGAGAACAATGCTATTTTAAGGAATTAAAACTAAAATAACTGACTAATTAACTAGATAGATAGATAGATGGATGGATGGATAGATAGATACATAGATGGATGGATGGATGGATGGATAGATAGATAGATAGATAGATAGATAATGTAGATAGATAATGTAGATAGATAGATAGATAGATAGATAGATAGATAATGTGGTAGTCTGCATAATCCCATTGCCTACCCCCAAAGATGTTCCTGTCTTTAATCCTTGGGACTTGTAAATATGTTCTGGATGGCTAACGGGACTTTTCAGATGCGATTAAGTTCAGGATCCTGAGATTAGGAGATTGTCCTGGGCCCAGTTTAATCACAAGAATCCTCATGAGAGGAAGGCGGAAATGTCAAGTTCAGAGAGGTGATGTGATGCTGAGAGCAGGGGCTGGAGTGATGCGTCCCCAAGCTAAGGAAAGCTGGCGGTCTCTAGAACTGGAAAAGCCAAAAAACTAGATTCTCTCCTGGAGCTGCAGAAAAAACTAGTCTTGCTAACACCTTGACTTTATTCTAAGACTGATTTTGGACTTCTGATCTCTGGAACTGTAACAGTAAATTCAAGTTACTTTTAAGTTACTAAATTTGTGCTAACTTGGTATAGCAGCAATAAGAAACTCATATAGATTAGTATAATATAAAGAAAGAGAAAGCACTGATTATTAAAGTAGGATTGATCAATTTTTACCATGGAAGTATACGGACATATCTGAATCATAGAATAATAAAATAATACATTGTTATAGAAAAAAGGGGGTATTAATATATGAGTCCATTAAAACTCTTACGCTTACGACATACAAAAATGATTCAGTATCTGTTGTATCTAAAAGCTTATTTTCAATAGATTATAGCTGCTAAAATGAAGACCTTGACCAGTTGATGTATCTTCAGTGGAATATCAAAGGCACTAGGTAGTATTCTTATTAACATAAATTATAAGGTTTATTTCGTAAATGGATATACATGAAATTATGTATATTGGCATTAAATTTTATGTTACATGAAAAATACAGTATTCTGAAAATTTGACATGTAGAATGTCAAACATTTATGAGGTTTAAACATCACAAAGATTAATTTAATATCTATCTCTTAACTTTAAAGAAATTACTAGATGTTTTGATAATGGTATCCTATTTTTCTTTGAAAAAATAAAATTTCAAAGTAAGACATAACCATTATTATCATTTATTGAGAGAGGTAATAGCTATATAATGATTACAGAGAAATTTTAACATCTATAATATTTTTGGAGAAATTATTAAAATGTCAAATAGATCGCAAAACTGCATGTTTCAGGTTTGTATAGCAGCAGTTTTAAAATCTATAGTTTCTAATTATAAAGCAATTAAATAAATACATTATATGATGACTTTGAAAGTCTTAATTTTTAGACATCAGAAAATAATCTTTAAGTCATATACCACTGTATATTAAACAATTATAGTGTTTTCTTTCATCTAAATTAGAATTTATTTCAAGAAACAAAAACAGGAGTTTTGTGTTTTCTGTTTGAATCAACCACATATGGTTTTTTAGTAGCTGAGAAATTTTTCTATTTTCAAACAGATACAAAAATCCACGATACAAGGAGAGGATCTTAAATGATAGGAGATAATTTGCCCTGATGCATTTGTGATAAGAAGATTGCATTGCAAACGAAATCTATTGTTGTTTGAATACTCTATTACTATTGTAAGCAGAACAAATGCACAGATGGCATGGGCCATAAAAATATAATTAAGCTTTACAATATTGTTCCTATCAGATTTCAGAAGTGTGTTTTAGCTTAGTAAAAGTGCTGAATATGTGAACACACAACATTTTGAATTTTCTGTTTCTGGATAAATACCTAAAAGGTGATAATATTTAGCTATGTCATACTATTTCCATTTCATTCCATATTCTTGACCTTCAGTTTCAAACAAGTTGAGAATTATTTTAGGAGACGATATATTAATTAAGAGGGAAAAATGGTACTGATTCTTTTTCCAACCAGAAAATAATTTCCTTGGTGGAGGAAGGTATTGGGGGGGTAAATACTGATGGATAAAGACTTGACTCGGGGTGGGGAACACACAGTACAGGGTACAGATGATGTGCTGTGGATCTGTGCACCTGATACCGGTATGATTTTGTTAACCAGTGCCATCCCAATTAATTAAATACAAAGGTAAAAAATGAAAAAAGAACATTGGAATAGGCAATAAAAGAATAAGAAAGTTCTCTGAAGGCAGGGTAAAGACCCAGCGACAGCTACGCTGTCACTCCAGGCAGGAAAACAACCACAACAAACCAGCGAGCCAGCAAACAATCCGCCTGTTTGCCGCCAGAGACGTCACGGGCTAGCTCTGGGAAAACCTAGTGGGAGGACCACAGCCAGGGCAGAGAAGACACCGAGGAGACACCCTTCTGAGGTTCCTTTTGGTCTAGTTGTTTTGCATTTCAATAAAACGGTTATAACAGCCATTGGGTAACTGTCTCAAATCCTCTCATAAAGGGTATAAGTATACAAATTATGATAAAAATAACCTATTTGTACTTTGATGAACACGTGTTAACCTTTTTGATCAATAGCAACTGTTTGAAACTAGCAGCCCCACAGGATTCGTTAAGAAAGAGGCTATCTACGTCGGAAGGGTGTTAGAGCCGTCTCAGGCTCTCCAGGGATTGCTGGGCAATACGGGCTGTTCCACAGAAACGCCAGCACACTGCACGCCTGTCTTTCTCTGCTGCCCTTGTTTAGCAAGCTTGTTGACCAAGCCGCTGGTGCAAGGCCTGGGTGGCTGAAGGGGTCCTAAGACCAACATAGGGTCACAGGATCCTTTGTATGTGTCATGTTTAGCAAGTCAAGTAAACAAAGTAAACAAAGAGACTGCAGGAAGTGACTATAAGATGTAACCCATTATATGCAGTCCCCAAAGACAATCAAGAATTGCAAGTAACTATGGTGTGTTAATTCATTTGCATTGTTTAATAAAAGTGCTAAGAGCTATGATTTCTTGAGTGCTTTCTATGCATTTCTTCGTGTGCTAAGTGCTTTACAGGAATAATATTCATTTTCCCAATAAATTTTTTTATATTAACTACTCCCTGTAATAACCTTTCAAAGAGATATTATTATCCTTATTTTATGCATAAGAAAGCTGAAGTTATAGGGTTTGCATACCTTATACAAGGTCACATAGCTAAGAAAAATATCTGAGTCAATTAAAAAATAACTTTCAGACATTTTTACACTCAGAATGTATACCTAACATAGTATAAGTATGTAACATATATTAAATAAATAAATAGTCTATGTTATTGTTAAAGAGCAAATGCTAGCTAATGTCTACAACAAGGAAACATCACGTACAGATGAAAAATTATAAATCCGATTTTAAATATATATAGTAGTAAACAAAATTTATATTTTAACTGTACATTAAGTACTTTCACACTGTTGTAGAACCATCACTACTGCCCATCTCCAGAACTTTCCCATCATCCGAAACGGAAACTCTGTACCTTTTAAACAGTAACTTTCCCATCCCCTGCTCCATACACGCACACACACGTGTGTGTACCTGTATATACATGTATATCTGTATATATGTGCATATGTACATATACACATATATCTGTGTGTGTATACACACACACACATGTTTTAAAATATTTTATTTATTTATTTTCAGAGAGAGGGGAAAGGAGGGAGAAAGAGAAGGAGAGAAGGAGAGAAACACCATGTGTGGTTATCTCTCATGCCAAATGGGGATCTGGCCCACAACTCAGGCATGTGCCCTAATGGGGAATCAAACCCATGACCCTTCAGTCTACGGGATGCTGTTCCAATTAACTGAGCCACACTGGCCAGGGCTCATATGCAATCTTCTTTTAAATATGTAAGTGTTTAAGCAGCAAAACCGTGACATTTCTTGGTTATTTTCCAGAAAAATCTTTTAAAAGAGTTTAAAGAATAAGAATTTGAAGAGATATAAGAAGTTTACTGAAAACCCACTTAAGCAATTATGACAGTTATAGAACAATATTTAGCCCTCAAAATGGATTTATTTAAGTTGGCTATATAATAAAAAATATCCAAGAATATTTTCTTTTCTTAGTAAGAAAATGACATTAAAAAAAGAAAGAGGACAATTGTAATAGAACAACAAAATATTTAATAAAAATTTTTTTTAAAAAGGAAATGCTGAGTACACAATCCTTTACCGTATTCAAAACCGTATAGCGAGAAATAGGATCCAGGAAAGACCATTTCTTACACAGCAGTTCAAGTTAATGGCTAGCTACTTGAAACTTTAAAAACACTTTAGGCATTAGGAATATTCAAGTGAATGAGAAACCACATTAGAAAAAAGTAGTTATTGAAATCCAAGTCTACACTCTAATCCTGTAGAGTGGGAAGAAGTTGCACAGCAGGGGTGTCAAACTCATTTTCACCGGGGGCTATCAGCCTCGTGGTTGCCTCCAAAGGGCCGAATGTAATTTTAGGACTGTGTAAATGTAACTACTCCTTAACTGTTAAGAGAGAGCTTGGTGCTGCCGCCAGGTAAGAAACAAGGTGCCAGGCTGGATAAAACAAGGTGGAGGGCTGGATTCTGTCTGCGGGCCTTGTTTTTGCCACCTGTGTCATACAGGGTAAGAGAGTTAGGGATGACAAAGAGAGACAGAGAGAAGAGGAAGAAATCTACTCAATCCTACATTCGTACTACCACCTAGGAAATAGGTGAGGGGAATGAAGAAGGTTTTCTATATTTCTTTGGGTGAATTTGAAATCACAGCATAGAACATGCCCTCTTGGTAAAACTAATGATGTAGCTCAAGGGGCATTTTGTAAATCAGACACTTTCCTGAATAAACTCCCACAGGTCCGAATTCGAACACAAAGATCCCTGCCTTGCCTTAGTAATTTGTTATTCAGCTGTGGGACAAGGGTTGGGAATAGGAGACTGGTTCTAGTCTTGGTTCTGCACCTGGTTCTGTTACTTTCCATGTGAGACGGAAAACTTACTTATCTGGGCCTCAGGTACGTTAGGCAGATCCAACAACCTTTACTATCAATTCACAGATCTAAAAAGCTTTGAAAGCTTACTGCATTTGGTGGCAAAATCTTGCCTGGACTAACATAAGCTATTTACAGTTTTTATTAATGCTATTTCATGTGACTCCTCAAATGTTTTATTGTAGAAATATTCACGTATTTGATTATGAAGTATTTACTATTACCTTGTAAATAAGTATTTTAGAATAATTTATTCTGAAATATTTTCAAACATAGAAAAGTATGCAAAAACAGAACAAACACTTATTATATCCCTCTCACGTAGATTCCCCAACTTTTAACATTTCCCATATGCTCCATCTTTCCTCTTTTCATTGAAATATAGACATCCTTCTCCAAAATGTATACAGACCATAATTAGATTTTTTCTGTACCACTTAAGAACAAGCAGCACATATGATTTGTATTACCTCTAAATACTGCAGTGTATACTTTCCAAAACAAGGACTTCCTACTACGTAATCACCACACAGTCCTCCGGGTCAGAAAATCAGCACTAATCCAACACTGCCATCCATTCAGAGTCCATCTACACTTGCCAACTGCCCCAGCAACAGCAGGACATTCTCTTCCAGCATTCTCAGCCCCTCCCTGCCTTTCGAGTCCTCGATAGTTCTTTAAGAACACAGGCCTTTCATCCTGTAGGCTTCCATGACCTTAGACCCATCTGATATTTCCTCTTGATTATGCTTTTTGCATGGGGAAACCCCTAATACGAGACTCTGCTCTCTTAGTGTCTCACACTGAGGCGATGGGCCACATGTGCTGTCTGTCCCTTGTTGTGATGCTAACTGATCACTTGGTCATGTTCATCAGGCTTTTCTAATGTGAAGTCACAGTTCTTCCCTTTGTAACTGATCAGTGGTTTGGAAATACTTTGAGATTCTGTCCATATCTTGTTCCTCATCAAACCTCATCAACCCACCAGTCACTTTAGCCTCCATTGACATTTTTTGTCTGAATGGATTTACGAGATGATTGTCAAATGCTAATTTTCTATTTCATCATTCCTTCAATGTTTGTTCATCCATATTTTGTATGGAAGAGGTTTCTCTTTTCATCTGTCCATCCATCCAGTTAGCCAGACATCTATTTGGGTATGGACCTGTGGACTTCCATTTTACTCAATGGGCTATTTTCCATTCATTATTTTGTAGCTCCAATTTCCCAGATTCGGTTAGTTAGGGTCCTCTTCACAGCGAGTCCTGTGTCATCTCATCAAGCTTTGCATACCTCCCTACATTTTGGCACAAATTCTAGTCTTCTGTTACATGTTCTATGCCCAAGAATCAGCTATTTCTCCAAAAGGCCTCCCTTCCCTTCTTTGTCTTCTTTTTTGTTTTTGTTTTTTACGTTTATTAGTGGTAAATGATACTAGAAACCAATGTCCGGGTACTTGGAGAATTCCTTAGGTCGTTATTGCTCCTAA
Source organism: Glossophaga mutica (assembly GCA_039655065.1). Lineage (NCBI taxonomy): Eukaryota > Metazoa > Chordata > Mammalia > Chiroptera > Phyllostomidae > Glossophaga > Glossophaga mutica. Next base: position 24,706,864 of record CM077308.1, read on the forward strand.
GCTCTCCAGAAGACAAGGCTAAGGATGTACATATGCACACATTGCGCAAACAGACACAGAGATGAACCTGTAAGTCTTGCTGCATTTATCTGTATATGTATGTGAGCATGCACATGAGGTGTATATCCATGAGCAGGTGTGTTTATTTCTTCTAAAATCACCTCTTTCAAAGGTCAAGCAATATTTTCTTGTGTAGCAGGCCAAAATTTGTTTTCACTACATTCATATGCTACACAATTATGTGTATTTAGATCTTTTTTTTTTTTTTTGGTTTTTAAATCATTATTTTTTTTATTCTACTGCTAATTTTATTAAAAAATTGTCCACTAAAACACCATTCATTGAAGCCAGGAATCATGTGGGATTTAGAATACCATCCAAATTACAATCTTAAGATTTAGGCTCTTACAAAAGATACAAAATGAACAGCCAAAATGGTACACATATTTTAACCTTAATCTTATAAGGTTGAGAAGCACTGGTCTTTTATTTTGCCTTCCCATAGCGACCACCTTGCCCTCATTCCATTTCCAAGACTCTGTTAGCAAAGAAAATTGTTAGAGAATCAAATAGGAAGAAATACAGGAAAATATATAATTTAAATTTTCCCATGAATATACCAATGCAATTACAGGTATACATATACAAAATGTATATTTTTTGTTCATTCCTAATAAAAAAGTATAAAAAAATTGAAAGGGTTTAGAAAGATATTTTAGTTATTTTCAAACATACAATACCATTGAGAACAATAAATAACTCAGAGATAAAGGGTTTATCTAAAATAGGCTATAGGACCACAATTTATCAGTTTTATACAAATATGTGTTTAAAGTTTCAAATTTAAGTATGCTATGCATATTTTTTACTGAATTAGACTACCAAGCCGCCCCCGCTACAGCTGGGAAGGTTAAACACAGTATTCAAATCTGATGTAGATATAACAGCTGTTCAAATGCCAGGGAGTACTTTACTTGAAAATGTGACCGTTTAGTTCTGTTAAATATAAACTGCTATTCTGGCTATGTGCATGCATTATTCCCCCTCCCTCAAATCCTTAAAAATGTTTTTTTACCCCCTAATATGTAGTAGAATCACTACTGAAGTTTAATGGGTCTTTTTCTTGTGCTTAACTTTTTCTCTCTCAACTTCCTGAAAAATCCAAGTGGGATAATTCCCTTCCTACCTCACCTTCTGTCTCTGGCACCCCATTCACCTCGTCAGCTGCTCGTGACAATACGGAAATGATGTAATGAGTAACTGGACGAGTGGCACTGCTTTTGATGGGACACTACTCATTTTTGGCAGGAGCAAGTTTAGACATTTTAAATTGTAGACAATAATTCCATCATGGCTACACAGTATACATGTTTAGTTATGAGTTGTGTGTACCATTCTTAAGGCTAAAACAAAGAAATAAAATTCTAAAGTTTACAAGTGTACCTATAAATACATTGCATTTAAAGAATGTTATCACCATTAAGAGTACATAGGCTTATTTGTAAATGAAGAGAGGCCTCCTTAATTTGGAATCTGAAGGAGAACCTAGCTTCCTCCTCCATTATACTTCAAACCTGAGAAGAGCACTCTGACACAGGAGTAAGATGTAAGTTATGCATCAGAGGTATTATCATCCTGTTGGAAAGGAAAACAAAGACCTAGAGACAGACAGTCAGAGAGACAGTCTTTCAAAGTCATACAGAAGTCCAAGGCTGCTTCTCAACAAGAAAGCAGTTTATATCAATACATTACATCCTTTGAGTGGGGAGTAGAGTCAATGTCCCTCCCCTCTTTCCCTAATAAATATAGGGCACTTGCCACATGTCAGCAACTCTGCTAGACTATGCAATTCAATAATGAAGAAGACATCTGTGGTCTCTGTATTTAGGGAACTGAACATGTAGAAGGGGATGATGAAAGTAATTGCAATGCAGTATGGTTACTGCTGTGATGAAGCACAGGATGCTCTGAGAGAACAAATGAGGGCTATCTAATCCAGACTTGGTGTGGATGGCTCAGAGAAACCCTAAAGGATGCAGTGACAGTTAATGTAGCCTGAGGAATAAATAAAGTCAGCCTGGTGGAGGTGACGGTGGTAGGCGGTGGAGGAGCTGTTAGAGGGAAGGTTCTAATCATAGGCAGCTCCATGCCTGCAAACACTTTCGAGGAACTGAAAGAATTTAAGTACAACACAGGGGAACCCCTGTTTTGTTCACCTTTGCTCCTGCTCTTCAGCAAAGCCAGAGTGGACAATCAGCACTCAGCATTCCACGCTGGTCCAAAAGGAGCAATGGGGCGAGAAGGAGTAGACATCTGGGGACAGGTAGGACTTTCCTTGAAAATCTATGGCTTACTGTTTTGTTTTGTTTTTTTAATGCAAAGATTAGGTCAATTTAGAAACTGTTCTTTAAAGAGTTTTCAAAATTCATTATTACAGTATACAGTAGTAGGGCAACAAAGAGTAAAGAAAAGACTCCATCACTATAGATACTATATATATGTATACACACACATGAATAATGAATATATACACACACATATAAGAATAATGAATATATATATATAAGATTTCAGATCACAGCACTCACTGATTGCATGAACTTAGCTTGGCTACTTTGTATTAAACTTTAGGTGCCTCATCATTAAAGTGAAGGGGTTGAAACAGATGTCTGTACTCTTCTCTTCTGCTCTAGTACTTGGGCGCTGTGAACAATTCAAATGCAGCAGCACAGTATCAAGACCCTGCTCCCTGGGAGCTCTGGATGTGTTCAAGTTACTGTAGGAATCTTTCTTTTCAAGCAGAGGAGCTCCAATTTTGCTAGATTTTAAAGTTGGGCTTCTGAATAAGTTTTAGATAGAGAAAGGGTTCCAAGGCTTAAACAATTTGAAAATCACTTCAGTTCATTGCTTTTTCGCATCAACCCCCAACACTTAAATCCTTGCTTAGTAACTTAACACATGGGGCAATTTTCTTAGTATAAAATACAGGGCTAAATCTCTGAGTTCTTGAATGACGTTTCAATACCCTGATAATACTGATTTATTATTCAGTAAGAAGCTGATTAAAGGATATCATAAATTCTATCAGAACAACTAGCTCTGGGTCACTGCAGAAGATCTCATTAGGAAAAATAGTGTTAGAATTATTTATGGTCTTATATTCCTAGTTCGAAATTGTGCTTATTGTCCTAAATTCAGAAATAACAAAGAAATTTGCCCTTTGGTTAAAAATGTGGAAATATATGTACTGTTTTATTTGTTAAGGTTAAGAAAACATTGGCAGTTTAGTAAAGCAGTCCTAAATTTACTATGGGCTCTTTTTTTAAGCCTGAAGATAAAATTGAGGCTTAATAAATGAGAAAATGATGTACTAAAAGCAAGACACTAAATCAATTTTAAACACAAAACACAATTTATGCCTGACTTTAAAACTCATCCACAAAACATTAATCTACACAAAGGCCAGAGCTGAATGAAGCATAATTTGTGAAACTGATACCTTTCATCACAACCTCTAACTGAAAAGGTCATTAGATATATTATATCTAAGTGAGCAGCTTATCCCTGCTTCATTACTGATAATTAAGACAAGTAATATTTTCTTGACAGTAATGTGTCCGTTAACAGATATAGTCTGGTTTGCATAAAATAAGCATTAATTACCATAGTACTACCACAGATTTAAAAAAAAATTAAGTACCTGTATAACATGGCTTCATTATTTTTTCCCTTAATTTCCTCAAAGAATTAATAGGCTCTGAAAACATAATATACATATTAAGGAATTCATCTTTAGTCATGTTTCAAATTCATAAAGGTACATAACAAAAAAGGTATTCTAAAAAAAAAGAAATGGAAATAAAGGTGCTAACTTACTTTGTTGAGGTACTTGAAATGTAACTTAAGATGCATCAGCTTTTCAATGTGTTGACATTTTAAGACTTAGAAAATTTGGGAGGTACTAAACGGTATTCTGGTGTTTGAAAGAATTAAAGTCATTTCTGAAGTATCTGACTGAAAACCAAGAGTTAGAGAAAAGAGCCACAGAAGTATTCTAAAAAAAGTCTTGAACAAGAAAGCATGGACCTGCTTGTTCACTAAAGAACACCTTAAAAACTACCAGGTCCTGGCTGGTGTGGATCAAACGCTGGCCTATGAACCAACAAAGGTCACCAATTCAATTCCTAAGGGGAATGTAAGAGGCCACAGAGTGACATTCCTCTTCCTCTTCTCCTCCCTCCCCTGCCTGCTCATAACTAACTAACTAACTAACTAACTAACTAACTAACTAACTAACTATTAAAAAGAAAAAGAACTACCAGTAAGGATGACTATTTATTATGTGACTGATGTACGCCACGTGTACCAAGTACTTACAGAATAGAATTTCCTCAGTTTACCCTTATCACCATTGCATGCCGCTAATGTTATTGTCCCAGTTTCACAGATGAAGAAAAAGGCGAAATAACTTGCCTACGGTAACATAACCAGTAAGCGCTGAGCCAGGTCTGGAGGACCCCAGAGTCCGCACACTCTTCAGTGTGACCACATACATTCTCGTCAACAGATGGAGCTGTTTGAAGTACTCTCTTTTTAGGACAGTCACCCACGTAACATTTCTTAAGTATCTACTTGGGCAGACAACTGGAAGTTAACAGGGCATTTGTTTAGGAGCTTGTAAGAAAACTGCCACTTTAAGAGAAGTAAGAATGGGGGCAGAAGTGGCAGTTTATGGTTGGAAATTTTTAGCTGGTGTCCTTCCGAACTGAAGTTAACCAGGCCAGTTTTGAGTACGTCGTTCATCTTTGCAGCGAAGTTGAGCAACAAGCCAGGCATCTTTATCTCAGTACCCTAATCAGTAAAACGATACTAACACCTAACTTTAAAGTTATTGTGAGAATGAAATGAATAAACACATTGCCTCTTCGGCCTCTCCTTTACATTTACGGGAAGATAAATGAAAGTGGACATATAAAGCAACTGGTACAGTAGCTGACACATCATAAAGATTAAAAGGTGAGGGACCGTGAAGTCAGGTAACATTCTCAAGGCTACATAACTACGTTACATGTTACGCAGCGAGTCAGTGGAAGAGTGTTTAACTGTGTGCTGTGAGGAAATACATAAACGCTGGTGATGAGTACATGCCTATTGAACAGAAAGCTGTAGAGAGGCACAAATATGGCTAGAAGGACTGATGGAATGGTGGACAGTTTCTAGAATGACTGGCATTAGAAGGTTTCATTGCAAGAACATGACTTAGCTGAGCAAAATAACAATGGCATTCTCATGTAGCTGTGTATCAATTTGAAATAGATGCACTAAAGATACCTCTACTTTGAACTTGATGCTTTCTGTAAAGTTCCCTATAATACAAGTGCCTTACACATATAAACACATTATTACCTTAGGTGGAAAAAAATTACCATTCATTTAACTCTCATATTTAAAAAATATAATTTTTTATTTACTTTTAGAGAAAAGGGAAGGTAAAAGGAAAAAGAGGGAGAGAAATATCAATGTGCAAGAGATACATCGATGGGTTGCCTCTTGCTCAGTCCACAACCCAGGCATGTACCCTGACTGGGAATCAAACCTGGGATTTTTTTTGGTTCACAGGCTGGCACTCAGTCCACTGAGCCACAGCAGCCACGGCTGACTTCCATATTTTTAAACAAAGTTATTAACAAATAAGAATGGTATTGTTTTTGGCCAAAGGCAGGAATTCTGGGGCCAGCATTTTCTTTAAAGAAAAAAAAAATCAAAATAGAATGAGGATAGGCAGTTACTAGAGTCACACTTTCTCATTAACTCAGCCTTTGTAATCTACTCAGCAGAAGAGGGTATCATTGCATGGGTAACTCTGTCTCATGAACTTCTATTTTTACTTTCCACAATGTCACAGATACTTATATTTCAGTACCGATAAAACACTGCAATATCAAAGATGCAATGTGTGTGGGGAAAAGAAGCAGTATTTGTCTGGTCAATGACCACTCATTCTTTGAGTGTCTGCCGTGTGTGCCGTCTCCCGCTTGAAGGGAGAAGAGGCAGAAGGGTGGACTGGGCTGGTGCAGTGCTCTCTCTAACTTGCCACATCTACAAGGGAAGGAAACAGCTATGCCCCAAATGCTGGCAGCTGATCCACTAGGTTGAGAAAGGAACAGCTGGGCTTTTCAAAAATATATATTTTATTGATTATACTATTATACAGTTGCCCCAATTCCCCCCCACCCCCTTTGCTGGGCTTCTTGAATCAGGTATTGCTGACTAAATCTTGACTTTGCTATCTAGTGACCAACTGATCTTGTATAAGGCTTCCGGTCCCGCCTGTGTAAAAATTGACTAATAATCTATTTTGCAAGACTTGTCCTGAAGATTAGATGAAATAATGCCAGTGAAAACACATTGTGTTTTCTTTCCCTTCCATTATGAGAGGAGCAATATTTTGGTGCCCCTTCTTCACAGGGACCACCTACATCCCCTTGGTACAGAGAGGGCTGTTGAGGGTGGAGGTGCTGCCTGTCAGCAAGCACTTCTCCAGATTTCCATGAGCAGAGCATTGCTTTGTCACCCACGTGAAAAAACAGTCACCACCACAACCACCTGTGAGGCCTTCTCCCAGGCCTTTTAAATGTGTTAACTTATTTAATCCTGACTACCACGCTATAGGCAAGGTGCTATTATCATCTCCATTTTGCAGATGAGGAAACTGAGGAACAGACGAATTATTCACTGAACTCACACAACCAATTAGAGGTGGAGCCAATTCTCAAACTCAGGCCACCAGGCTGCAGAGCCTCACTCCAAGTCACCATGCCATACTACTTAGAGAGTACATAAAACGTAAGACAAGAAATTAGTGGGCACAGACTTCCTACCGTGAGCAAAGAGCTAGGCAGGGGCTTTGACATACGTAACTCTCCGGTCCTCTGTCTTCTATTCGGACAAGTGCTTCAATCCTAAGAGCACTTAGGAAGGAGAAAAGAGATGGATCATCTGAGTGAGTACACCACCACCTTCATGTAAATAAGAGCCTACTGAAGCTAAAAAAGCATTCTCAAAGAACAAGAAGACATCAGTTGACAATACTTTCATTAGCTTACTAAATAAAGAGTCTATGCCTAAAAGCTTCTCCGAGTTCTAAAGTGAACCTTGAGCAAGGTGCTTAATGCAAACTTGGTTCAGCATTCCACTCAGTGACCTAATTAACAAAATGCCATCCCATGGAGAAACCCAAAATCTTTGTCTGTATCTGATTTACTGCTCTCTCAGTTATGATGGAAGCTGCAAGTGAGAAGTCTCTTCAATTTTTGTCTCTAAGCCTCTCAAGTTTGACCTCTTTTAGTGCAGACACAAATTAATGTTACATTGATGTATTGTAGAATTTAGACTCGTGACTTCTGTCCCTAGGCACTTCTGCACACGGTTCACTCCTTACAAGTGAGTGACTGTGCGTATTAGCACAATAGTAGTAACACTGGCAGTTCATTTCCCAGCCAAATGTTACTAATTCTTCAACTTCATTTATGAAACATGACAGAATTACTATAATCTATTATGAAATTTCTTTTACTTCAATGTATCAGTAAGACTTGCTGCAGGTCTAAAAAAGAGCATAAGAGTAGAAGGAGAGAACGCTTGAAAAGATTAGGCTTATCTTTAGATTTTAGTTCAAATGCAACTTCTTGAGTTATGACTTTCAAAGGTCAATTATTTTTGGCTAAATAAGTAGAAAATTGGTCCTGGTAAGCAGGCATGTATCTCCTGGGGGTGAGGTTGGAGGTGGGGTAGGGAGAAACCATTGCATTATATTACAGCAGTGATACAATAATTTATAATAATTTCACATTCACATATATAAACAGTATTAGCATAATACCATTCTTTGTAGGACGGGATGTTAACATTTAGAGAGCTGTAATTATTTTAGGAATAATGAATTTCTATAAGACATCTGTTTTTTCCAAAGTATTTTGGTTAAAGCCTGATTTGCGTGAAAACATAAATAACCTCTTGCTCCAGACTGAGAGCATCAGCAAGCTTTAACAGATGGCCTCATTTAAAAATCATTTGTAAGATATCTCACATTTATCCAACACGCTGTCAACTTCTTCCTTTTATTCAATCATGATTTTACATATTTCTGTCATAAATATTTTTAAATCCTGTGTATTCATGGGAATCACACAATTTAGTTTTTATACCTGATTTGATTTGGGGGCATCCCTGATTCTTTCAAACTTATGTCACTAACCAAAAAATTATAGCATGATTAATTATTAAAAAATACAAAGTTTAACATTAACTTATGAAAATGCAACTAAAAGCAACATTTTAATCAAGAAATGAGTGGGAAACACAAGAACTGAAAGACTCTCTAACCTTCTGTCTGTTATTCTTCCTCTTTTCTTTCGAACCGAAGAATCAGAAACAGAGTGGATACTTGCTATTTCTCTTTCTTTACCTCCCATTCACTTTTTAAATATATTTTTTTAAATTGCAAAATCCATTCAGTCTTTAACCAATTGTATATAATGAAGGTTCAGTATTCAGATCCCTGAAACATCTTGGTCAATGGTCAGTCACCCATGACCTTCACATGACTAAATATGATGGACTTCTCTTTCCATGGCTCAATTGTTGACTCTTTCTTCATTGTTCAATACCTATCGCATTGTTCTCTTTCTCTCCTCAAAATTCTCTCCTCACTTAATTTCCATGAGACCACTCCATAGGATTCTTTTGCCTTTTCCTTTTCTGAATTGAAACATATCGTCTAATCTTTCTTACTCTAAACCCTCCATCTACCAGCTACGTAAGAGTGATTCCTAAATTGATACCTCTGGCCCATCTATCTCCCCTAATCAATTCATATATGCAAATGTTCATAGGCTAGTTCCACCTGAGGGTCCATTCTACACCTCCCAAACTGCACCTTTACCTGTGATCCTTACTTTAGTGAAAGACACCCATCCCATCATGTCCTTCAAAGCCACCTTAGGCTCCTCCTACCTCACCAAGTGACCAGAGTTAGTGGATTTTATTTCACTTCTGCCAGTTTCATTCCTCAGGCCAGGCCATGATGATGATGACCATGACCTGGTCTCTACAACATTTTCCTAACTTGACCCTGCCTCCAGTCTTGTCATTCCCTCCCGTTTATCTTTTCATACTGCCACCCAAGTGATATTTCTAAAACGGAAATCTGATTGGCAAACCTTGCGTAAAATTCATCACCCATAAGTGAAAACCCACAATCATTCTCTCCAGAATAACACGAATAAGGGCTTCCTTCCCTTATCCAGGTAAACTAAAGTCTTAATGAGATATTCAAATGTTTGCATCTAATTATAGTGAGTGTTTGCATTTAGGAAAATTAGAATATGGAACCATTTCATAACCACCTTCCTCCCCAAAAAACTCTTTATGCATACAACAGAGAAACAAAAGATCAGAAATACAGTACAGGTAGAATCTAGAATAAAAATTAGTGTTAAGATAAATAATAAGGCACCAGACTTATTGGTATTAACAAGAGAAAGAGGGTGGCAATCTTAATTGAATTAAGGCTAACATGGTGAGATAAATTATAGACTATGAAAATATAAATATTATATATATATATATATTTTCACAAGTGAGTTTGCTTTTATCTTTGATAAGTGATGCAGTCTAGAAAGGATTAGAAAAAGAAATTAGCCCTGGCTGGTGTGGCTCAGTGGGTTGGGCACCGGCCTGTGAACCAAAGGGTCACCCGTTTGGTTCCCAGCAGGGCACATGCCTGGGTTGCAGGCCAGGTAGGTCCTCAGTAGAGGGTGCGCAAGAGGCCACCACACATTGTAGTTTCTCTCCCTCTCTTTCTCTGCCCCTTCCCCTTGCTCTAAAAATAAATAAAATATATATAAGGAAAAGAAAATGTATTATAAGAGACAACAGCAAAGTTTTCTATTAAGCTCTGGAAAAACACTTCAGTATGTAATTTTCACAACATAAATGTATTAGTGTTCTATAATCATTAAAAATATATAGAAAAAGGTGAAGCGATTAAGCAAAAAACAAATGAACAACTCAGACACAGACAACAATATGGCAATTACCAGAGAGAAAAAGGAGGGTGGGGGGAGGTAGGAGAGGGTAAAGGGGAGATGAATGGTGATGGAAAAAGACTTGACTTGGGGCCCTGGCTGGTGTGGTGCAGTGGATTGAGTGCTGGCCTGTGAACCAAAGGGTCACTGGTTCGATTCCCAGTCACAGCACATGCCTGGGTTGTGGACCAGGTCCCCATTAGAGGTTGCATGAGAGACAACCATACATTGATGTTTCTCTCCCTTTCTTCCTCCCTTCTTTAAAAATAAATAAATAAACTGTTAAAAAAAAAAGACTTGACTTGGGGTGGTAAACACACAATACAATATACAGATGGATGTATTACTGAATTGTACACCTGCAACTTATGTCATCCCAATAAATTCAATTAAAAAAAACCCCAAAGTAACACAAGATTTGTTCCTGCTACTTTTTACTTGAGACGGGTAATGTGAAAAGCTAAAAACTTTCACTTTTCCCATCTCCCTATAGCCAGGGTGGCAATATGCAAAGTTCTAGCCAGTGTGTTGTAAGACAAGAAGTCTGCAGAAGAATATATGGAAAGTTTTCCTTTTCTCTTTCCATCAATCTCTTCTCTTTTTGCCAGACTGCAGACTGGTAGTAGGAATTCTAGGGTATATATGTTTTAAACACTTAGGATGCAAATATAGAAATATTTCCATAAATACATTTTGGGAAAATAGGATTTTTGCCAGTTTTAAGACATAATGTATTATACCTCAATTCCTTGTATAGAATAATGAACCAATAAATGCTTAATTTTGTTAATGATTATGTTGTAATAATAAAAAGTACCTTGGAGAGTTCTGGCTTCTGGTTTGAACACAAAAAGCTTGGAAGTTATCGCTCCCAACCCCACTACATGAAAAAAGCTGAACAAACTGAAAACCAACAACTCTTCTTAGATTCACTAGAGCACTGGGGTCCCAGAGCAAATGGCTCCCCACCCCCACCCCCCAACTGTAGAAATGACAGGCAGATACAGAGAATCACAATCTACCAGAGCAGAAGCCTGGGAATAAAAATCTCCACAGGAACCGGTACTAGAGAAGGAAAACCTAAGCTGTAAGTGATGAATTGCTGGGAGCTCAGTGAAAATGAAGTTTCAAGATTACAAAACCGCAGGGGGAGCCAGTCTCAGGGACAGGAAGACTCAATATTGTCAAGATTTCAGTTCTTTCCAACTTGATCTATAGATTCAACGCAATCCCAATAAAAATCCCAGCAAGTTATTCTGTGGATATCGACAAAATAATTCTAAAGTTTATATGGAAAGGCAAAAAACTTAGAATAGCCCACAGAATACTGAAGGGAAAGAACATATTCAGAGGACTAACCTTATCTGTTATGGGATGAATTGTGCACCCCCTCCTCCCCCAATTTTCTATGTTGAAGCCCTAACCCTAAGTACCTCAGAACGTAACTATATTTGGAGATAAGGTCTTTAAAGAGGCGATTATGATTCTTAAGGGTGGGCCCTAATCCAATATGATTGGTCCTCATGAGAAGAAATCTGGACACAGACAGGTACATGTACATAAGGAAGACCATGTGAACACAAGGAGAAAATGGCCAGCTACAAGACCCCGCCCCCCAGAAAAAAGGGACTTAGAAGAAACCAATCCTGCTATACCTTGATCTTAGATTTCTAGCCTCCAGAACTGTGAGAAAATAAAATTTCTTTTGTTTAAGCCACCTAGTCTTTGGTATTTGTTACAGCAGCCCTAGCAAACTACCTGATTTCAAGATTTAAAGCTACAGTGATCAAGACAGCACCACCTTTTCCTACTCGCAAAGACATTGTATGCTAAGAAAATCAGGTGAAGAAACAACGGCCTTTTGTAAGATTAGCAATATAATAGGATAAAGGGGGTTACAGCAATTACCAAGCATTTTCCTTCAGTAATTTCCAAAGCTTCATTTCTACTATACCATGTGCCAATACACCTAGCATACACTACAATACCAGATTCTTAAAAAAAAATAAACAACACACATCTATGTACTAGAAACCCGAATTAATGACGGCATAGTCACGGATAGTATGTAAAAAATTACACTTAGTTATGTTTTAGTAATATGAACAGAATGTTGATTCAGTTTATAAATGCAAAATTAAATTGCTTCGGAATAAACCCTGAATAAATCATGTTTAATTTTATGAGTGTCTCTGAGTTTCAGAGAAAAACCATGCCCTGGCATTTTTCAAGCAAGTGCCCTATGAAGAACCCCAAGGCTGCAGGGAAGACTGTTTGGGCTCCATTTCCTTCGAATCCTAAAATGCATAACTGGCAAAATGAAGAGAGCAAGTTGTTGGTAGGTCAAGCAAAAAAGGTAAGTCATACTAACCATGCACTAAATGAAAATTTGCATATCAAGTGTTTTGGCATAGTTTTCCAAATATACTCATAATACAGACTTCTATGCAGATTAAATAAAAATACATGTTTCCCCATTTTCTGTCTTTTATTAAAGAAAATGTGTCAACAGAAGACATGGTGATGACTGGTGGTATCACACTTAAGGGTTTCCTACTAAAATGCCAAGGGCGTGCAAGCAGTTTAACACACCAACTCAGAGGCAAGTTTTTCCATATTTAGTAAGTGAATGCTCTGGTATGGATCCTTTATTAAATATGATAATTTACAGTGTTAAAGGGTCTAAAAGGTTTATTAAATAATATTCTATTAAATGCTCCACTAAATAAAGTGTTCAAGAGGTTCTACAGAGATCTTGTCATATTATCTACTTGTAATAAGAAACAATACCAGTGACTTTCTTTTTTCCAATGTGGTAAACAGACTAATGAACTGCTAACAGTATTATCCCCGCTAGATACCTATAAAGGTCTTACTTAGGTTTGTTTTTGCGGCCATACACTATATCTCTAAGTCAAAGGCAATCGTACATAATAAGTTGAAATCTAATAGTATCTCTAAGGAATCCTCCTCCGGTTCTGTTAAATACAGTAATGATGAGCTAATTATCATTTCATTAGATACATAATCTAGAAGTAAATACTAGCCAATTACTTTCTGTAGTGGAAATTCCAAACATATTTGGCATGTTTAAATGTATATTACCAGGTATTTTCTTTTAAATACTTCATAGCTACACTTACAAAGTTTTGATAATTAAAGAGGTAGAGTTTGTTAGGATGACTGATAGCGGAATTAAAATTTATGCATCAAAAACATGGCACATGTGATCTTATCAGAGACTCCTGTCATATCATGATAGTTTTAGCAATTTCTGGGTTTTACTCCTCCATCAATAAAAGTCAGATCTGAACAGTTACATGTAAATTTCCACAGTGACAGAATACCATTTATAACAAAATGCCCAAAGTCCTAATGATGGCTTATCTTTCAAAAAAACAACTGATACAACATCAACGTAACTAAACAACTAGTGTAGCTCACGTTGGAAACTTCTGCACCAGAGAAGCCCTTTACTGAATCATACCAATAACAGCGAACACGGAGTGCACGCTCGCTGGCTCCGCTGCAGTTACGTAGGACGAGGTCCAGCGGAACAGGCTGGTGAAGGCCATGGAGTGACAACAGAGGTATTGAGAAGTTTTCCTGTCTGTACGCAAAATTAGAGTTGAAGAGTGCACTCCGTACAGTCATCAGCCTCATATCTGCTGCTCACACCCTCCTCACAGAAAAACAAAACGAATACTACACAGCCCACCAGCTGGTCCCTGCTTAAAACAAAGTTCTTGGCTGGAGTAAGAGAATGGTAACGCTGCAGCAGACCTAGAACTTGATGATCCATCTTTGTTGCCAGCAGCTAAACTTTAAGTCACATGGCTAACTCAGAGGGTCACAGAAATCTGTGTTTTAGTGCAGTCAGGAGAGACAAGTGCTTTTCACAGTTGCATCACACGTAAGTCTTGGCTGTTGCTTTCTATCTTGAGATGCTGTAGGGATCATCCACTGGGGAGCTCGATGTGCCAGGAGAAAGGCCGCTGTGTTTGGGGGTATCTTTGACTGCATCTAGATATGAGTATGTGTCTGTCAGAGTTATTAGGTGGTAGGCTAGACTAGGCAAGGCTAGAATTTTACATGCCTTTTAGTCCAACTGGAATAAAGTAGAAAAATGGGAATACACCTTGGTTATAAAAAGACATGTCATCTTACTTCTATATCTCAATTTAGTGAGATGTTGTCTATATGTATTAAATCTATGAAATCATGTATAAGGCATGATGCTTACTTTTCATGACTCATAATGTGATTTCCCCCAATGGTTTAACTAATGCAAAATGAATACCGTATTTTTCAGACCATAAAACGTGCCTAGGTTTTAGAGGAGGAGAGTAGAAAAAAAATTGTAAAGCAAAAAAATGTGGTAAAATATTTAATAACATAAACAACATACTATTTCACCAATATAAATGTAAACAGAAGTCCACAGCACCGTTAAACCATTAGTCCTCCCAAATTTGGGGAAAAGGGAGGGAAAGGGAGAAAAAGAAAGTGCATCTTACAGTCCAAAAAATATGGTAATTTACATACTTCCTACTGCAAATCTTAAATACTTTCTGATGGCACTAGGCTAAATTATTTCTCCTCTCTACCTTGCATGTTAGTTGCACTACGAAATTCATCTTTAAGTTCTGTTCTCCAGTGTAAAGATACTAACTTTATTTAATTATTTTTAACAAAAGCTTCTGGGTGGACAGTTGTGATTCAATTATGTAAATGTGTAAGGGAAGAAACCATTCAGCTAGGTTTTACGGTTTTATTTTGGAAACTAGACTGATATGTAAGGGTACCAGGCCCTTTACTTTTTATTTGAAATCTTTAATTATAAGCCTTATACTTTGAAAAAGCATCTTAAATTAGGAATTATCTTAGCCTTACCTTTATTTACTTTTACCCTGACAAAAGATATAATTATAGCATTATACAAAATGACTAACTCATGCTTTTTAAAAAATTTTCCTAAGTGATAAACACATTACATATGGATTAAGACAATAAATCTCCAGCTAAACTAGAAGTTAATTAAAAAAGTGGGAACTATAATTCCCATTTCTTAGGAAAAAAACAACCTTATGAAAAAGTAACGTGGGGAAATATTTCATGAATATAAAAATTTCAAGACATAATTACAACTTTCAAAATGATATAAAAATGATTATTTTAATGCCCAATTTAGAGGAAAAACCCCGAGAAACATGGTTTTTGACACCATGGAAAAAGCAAAAGGTTCTCTTGGCTTTAATTTTTTACTTCGTATTATTGTGGAGTGTCATGGAGACAGATTCACAACGTGACATTTTTGTCCTCATCTTTGATGTCTGCCGCATAAAATTATTACTTAGAAAGAGTGAGAAGGGGTCTCCTATTTAGAAAACAATGAGGCTGATCACATAAGAATTGGAAGAAGACATCATCTTCCCTAAACAGCAGAGTGGATCCAAACCCTCTAAAGCACTGGTAGCAGAAGATGGCCAGGACACCACACTTCTACACTGAATTTTAAACAATGATTCAAATTATCATAAATTAAGTTAATCATGTTTCACTGAAGTGATAATAGATATAAATGCCAACTGACTAGGAACAATGAATATGGAAGCCCATGGGACACTGCTATCCAATGTTATCAAGATAATATCAACTTGGCACCTCCCCTCTGTTTCAAGGGTACATTTTTAAATGCTCAATTGGCTTGCCTTTAATTAATAATCCTGATAGCTGTCCACACTGAATCTCTACCACGTATCTAGAGGTTAAAGCTAATATAGAGTAGCCAAAAAAAAAATGCACTTAAATTTAAATTATTTAGTACAGTTTTAATGTATTAAGTAATAGACTTTCTGATTTAAAAGGTGAGTTTTATGGATGCTGAAGATTTAGACAGAAGTCAATATATTAGCAGGAAAGGGTGAATGGAATGGAGAAGGCACTAGCGAAATTTCCACTAAGGAAAAAAAATTCAGTTAGGTGTTAAAGTTTTTTTTTTTTTTTTTTTAAATTTCTAAGTTGATATGGGGAAGTATTCCAGCCTTAAAGACAACAGCTTGGTAACTAGGGAAAATTTAAACAGTTTGATGTGGCTACTGCAGCAGGGAAAGGGGTGCCCTGACAGGGCTTTGAGAATTGACTAATAGTGATCTTACCGTAAGAGCGGAAAACCGAGACCCATGTGAGGAGGGAATTAAAGACGAAGGCAGGTTACCACTGTGTGCCGGTAGTCAACAGTAATGTATGGCCCACCTGAAATTCTGTTAAGAGGGTACATCTCACGTGTAGTATTCTTGTGACAAAAAAAGGGAGATGCCAGATATTTAACCAAGTTCCACATATTATCAGTTTTTTATTCAACAGATATTTACTGAACACCTACTGTACAGGGATGTGTTACAGTAATAACACAAATGAATAATATAATAACTAATAAAAGTATAAGAATAAACTTTTACACAGTCACACTGTAAACTGCATCCTGTGTTAAGTTCTGTGGATGCATCGGTGAATGAGAACATGACAGTTTCTGCCACCAGCTTACAGTAGGATAAAGAGAGACAGCAAGGAAACAGGAAATTAAAATAGTTCGGTAAGTGCTGTAACAGAGATAATTTACGAGGTACCCTGGGAGTACAGAGGTAGGCTGCCTAACCTGGTCTTGAAAAGTGAGGAAAGAAATTTTAGAGGAAGTGACATCCACATTGAGAACTAAAGAAAAAATATGACTGACCTGGAAAGAACCCTTCTTCCCGGAAAGTGGAGGGTATTTTTGGCATTTATAGAAGACCTGGAAGTGACAGATTGGGACATGACAGGGTCTGCACGGAAGAGTCAGGCTGTAGCTTGGAGCTCAGGCAAGGGATGAGAATGGAGATGCAGCCAGGGGCCAGATCTTAAGGACACGTATTTTGGAAAAAAGCATCAGACTACATTAAAAATTCACCTGCAAGTACCTTCAAGAGTAGTTACTGAATGAAATAATAAAAATCTATGCTTAATCTTTCTCTGGCATAACTAGTTTTTGAAATTTTAATTGACCAAGTATGTACATTATATTGAAATAACAAGTGGTTTCATCACAGGTCAGGGTACTAAAAGTGACAGGATTTCTTACATTTTTCTCTGTGAGACTCTTACCGCGCCCCGCTCCTTCCCACAGCACCAAAGGAAATTTCATCCCAACTTCAAAGGCAAAGATGAGGGAATTATTTTAGTGGGAAAGTATTATTTTTTCTTGATACAAACAAGTAATGAGTCAAGCCAATCACTTTATTAAAAACTGTCTAAAGAGCACA
This sequence comes from Glossophaga mutica, assembly GCA_039655065.1. Classification (NCBI taxonomy): domain Eukaryota; kingdom Metazoa; phylum Chordata; class Mammalia; order Chiroptera; family Phyllostomidae; genus Glossophaga; species Glossophaga mutica. The sequence goes on from CM077308.1 coordinate 24,724,253, forward strand.
ATAATTTTGCCTTATGTGATGGTATTAAGACACTTCCCAGCATAACTTTATATAATTTATTTACTAAAAGGCATTGCTATTTTACTGTGTTTTCTTGTCATATTTATAGTAAGATTCATTGTGTACCATGCTTAGATATATAAGCATATTTTAAAAAGTACTGAAAAGGTTATATTAACATCCCAAACAAAAAACATAATTATTTAAGTATTACACAAAGCATCTTTTAATTTTGTGGTTTTCTAAATTTAAAATAAACAAAATCTGCTTTCCAAATGAAGCAATTACTTTTTTAGATCATAACTATTCAATAATTACCATTTTTAAATTTTTAAATATTTACTGTAAAACAGTAAAATATCAACTTTTCTGATTAGAAAATAGATACTTGTGGTAAAATTGGAAGCAATTCCATTTAAAAAATACGCAGATGCATCATATAATAAAAAAAGTTCATTCAATGATCATATAATTAGATGGGAGGAGTTAACTGGGTCTGGTAAGATTAATGGATCACAGATTTTACTGCTTAAGTTAAAATTTAAGCACAAAATTAAGGCTGTATATCACTGGCATCAATGTACAAGTTAGTTTTTTTTTCATTTAACTGCTTTCAGAACAAAGAATATACTTAGGCAGTTTATTAATTTACTTTGATAGTATTCCCATTTCTTCAGAAATACGTGTCACCAAAGTATGTTATGCAGGTCAGTGCAGAAATTTCAGAGTTAAAATTAAAATGTGGAAACACATAAATAGTTTATTTTGACATTTTTTAGAATATTTATTTTGGGTGATATTACTCAAATTTTAAATGGCTCATGAGTAACCATTAGCTGAAACACAAATACTGTAGAAAATAATAAAAGTTGAAGCAAATTACTTCATTTAAAAATAATTGACATTGAATCAAAAATATGAGTGTTTCATTCGCTATACTGACTAAATAATTATCTCTGTAATTCTGTAATTTCTAGGAAGTTAATTCATATAAGTTTACAGAAAAGACATTAGGTGCTTTAGAAAAGCTTTGTGCAGAATGCATTAGCGATTATATTGCTGGTTAAGAAGCTTATAGAAAAATACTGCTCTTACTAAAAGGAGTATTTCCAGGGACTAATGAACTGTAGAGGACAATGAGGAGTAAAACTCACTAAGTACTTCTCTGATGAACCAACAGAACAACATGAGCAAAATTTTTCATCTGCACATCTTTAGGTGGAATTACAACTCAACAATCCAGGACCGATTACAACAGGTTACATTTTATAACAAATTTCTGTATGTGGTCTTTGAAAAACCATTTTAATATCAAAAGTGCTTCATTTAAATAACCTCAATCTTCCCTTTTCCAAATCAAATCTGTTGTTCACTTGGTTCTCCATGTCGGTTAGTACAAGTATCCTTATATTAAACCCTCCATATACATTCTTGAAAATTACTTCAGATTTCTTTTTTTTTTTTTTTGCCAGGGTATTAACAATAAATCTGTTAACATCTCTTTATCCATCATTTCAAAATGTTTGATAATTTCTGATCCCAAGGAAAGATATTTTTCAAAAAGGATGTCAGGCAGTTAACAATTTTATTTTCTTAATCATTTTTCTCTAGATTCTGCATAGCAATAGTAAAAATGACTATTAAGTTTACATTAGGAATTTTTGTTAAACAATTAAAATATTCCTGCTACACTGTTTCGTTTATTGTTCTCTACAAATCTTTTAAAAATAATTTCTAAAAAAAGAATTTGAAACTTTTTTGGAAAATATTTTTAAGTTAAAATGAGAGAATTAAGCTCTTAGAAACACTTTTGTAATATAAACATTTACTGAAATGTTTCAAGAACTGGTAAATTCAGATAAGATCAAAACAGTGACAGGAAAGCTTTGATATTTGACAGTTATGGTATGAGTAAGAGACCAATTTAGAAAGCATAATTTTTTCAAAAAATGACTTTGTTTTTTTAACCACACAGTGAAACTTTAGGCTGAACTTGTTGTGGCAGAAAGAGAGGGAGGGAGGGAAGTAGGGAGGAAGGGAAGAGGGTGGGGGGAGAGAGAGAGCGCGCGTGAGAGCTAGAGAGCAAGAATCTCCCCTTCCACCACAGGCAGTAGTTCCTCTCGTTTCACAAATAAAAGGGGCCTCCCTAGCATATGGAGTAGTTGCCATGTCCTCCCAGGGATGGTCTGTAGCTATGTTCACCTTAGGCTCATCAAGAAGAGGTGAACTGTCAAATATAATTTCAGTCATAGGGCGGTTTGGGTGAGACAGATTAGTGGTATGCAATCATGATAGATAGTTTATCTTAGCTCCAACCTGCCGCTTGGGAAATCTTGAACTCAAATGAACACAGACTCAGTCGTTATTAGTGTCAAACAGGGATACGGAGACCAAATTTGGTTGGCAGCATGAAAGATGAATCAAGGCGTAAAAGTGACCAATTGCATATTTGAAACTGAAATTGAGAGGCATACTACAGTTTGGAAATACTTTAAATACCAGCAAAATCATTCATTATTAATTGTTCTTTGATTAATATTTAAAATACATTTCTGTAAAGTAATATATTTTTACAAAGACAATATAAATTACATGCATTATCTTATTTCAAAATATTTATGCTCAAGGTAATGCATGAGTTCCCTCACACATAGGAATAAGACAGCAAAATATTTTTAAAAAATTTATGTAATTTTAAATATCTTTGCTTTGGTTGGCTATTCCAAAAAAATAAGACTTAAAAAATCAGTGTTTTTTAATAAATATTTTAACATTTCAATGTTATAGTTTGATAATCTTCTTATCAAGGAAGAAATAAGAATATAATAAAAGAATAAAGTTAAAATGTGAAAGAAAACCTAAATAACCTCCCAAATATTTTCTAAACACTGAAAAAATATATTTCTAAATAGTAAAATATATTATTCTATAAGCAAACCCAAGCTCTGGTATCTTTAAATCAGACCCCCCACCCCAAATATCCACATAAAGAATGTCCTCAAGTGTCACTGCCTGAAGTGATACACTCTGACAAATCTAACAGCTCTTTCTGTGTCATTCCTAATGCACTTGTCACTCAGTATTATTCATCCTCATTAATGACAATGGGAAAGTTTATCTTGGGAACACGTTTTAAATCATCTACTCTTTACAATGGGACCATGAAATCTCTTACAAAACATGAGGCGGGAACTACTCTGACAACAAAACCCCTTCCTGGCAGCTTTATTCTTAATTCCTGTTCAAGGAGTAATCTGTTTATTATAAAATCATACGGAACAATATATTAAACAGAATCTGAAACAAGAATAGCTAGTGTGATTTTCAAGCTTACAAGTATTTTTACAACATTTTTATTAGGCTGAAAACACCAAGTTGAGTCCTTTTGGTGGGGTTTCATGCAATCTTTTCTGTTTTACATTATAAACACCTTAGGAAAAAAGTTTTGCTTCATCCAATTTTAAGACAATTTTCAAATGCCACAGACACAAATATTTATATAATTATTTAGAAAATAATAATAGGCATTAACTTAGATAAAAACAATTTTGAGTAAAACTCTCCTCATGTTTAAATTTCCTAACTAAAATGCTAACAGACTCCAATTCAAGAATCTCATGGCTTAAAAATTATCTTATCAACCCCCAAATTACTTTTAAAACACATTCACATTTTAAGATTCAATATGATCTTATTTCCTTGCTTAAGAAATTTCTATAGTCTTTAAAAATAAAATGAAAAATAACAAGACTTCTTGATCTGTAGTGCCCAGTTAAACTTACTCTTTTCATCTGACTACCAATTATATATGCCAGGTAGTGTGGATAATAAATAGCTGATCTTTTATGGTATAATTCTATTGATAAAATCAATACTTGCTGGAAATATATCCTTATGACTCTCATTATTCAGTCATGAAAAGTTTAATGGGACATTTTAACCTACTGTACAGTAAAATAATCTTAAATAGATTATAATAAACTTGAAAAATCATATTTCATGTTGATTTTATCACTTTAACTCATCTTATTTGTGAAATCAAACATGCTACAAATAAAAACATTGCATTTTAATATTTAAATGTATGAACCCATAATTTATAAAGCATTTTTGCTTCAGAAATCAAGACTATTAATTTAATATTTCTAATTGATATTTTATTTTTTTAAGTATAAAGATTCCTTTATAGGATGTTATAAAAATTGTATGAGCTTTATGATTAAGATTTAAAATAAATGCACAATAATGAAATATTCAATTTAATTTATAGTGTTTTATAAAAGAAATATAAATCTAAGGAAAACCAAGAATATGTATATGTAAATATAAATTATAACTGTTTCTCATATATTAGGTATGTATTATGAACCACTGACACTATATAGAAAATAGCAATTTCTGTGTGGCTTCAGAAGGTAAATTTAGTACTAAGAGGTGGGATGTCACTTTAGCGTCTGAAGGAATTTTCTAGCACTGGAGTTAGTAGAGATTGAAGTGGGGTATCTCTAAGGAAGTGCCTTTCCCATAATTACAGAGAGGCTGGGTGCACACAGTAATAAGTTTGTTTTGAAGCACTTTAAACTCCCTCCTGATTTTAATCTTTTAAGAAATCTAGGCATTTCATCAAGAGTCACACTTGCATTAATTCTCAAAGTGCAAATTATACATAAAATAGTTATATGAATTTATTATTACTTAAGTAAAGCTTAATATTAAGCTTTTTCCCCAATTGAAAATTGTCTCAGTAGATTTTCTTTAAAGTATATGGCCTTCTAGAGTAGTTCTTCATAGCAAACTTTCTCTGTAACTGGCCAGACAGTAGATATTTTGGCCTTGTGTGCCATAAGATCCCAACTTAGTGATGTAGAGTGAAAGATGCCATAGATAATGCATTAAGAAAAAAATAAACAGACCTGCCTATGTTGCTATAAAAGTTTATTTAAAAAAAAACAAACAGTGGAACTGGATCTGGCCCACCGGCCATAGTTTGCTAACCTCATCTTTTAAAGCCTCAAGGGCCTAGTTAATTTAATAATGTCTTTTACTTATGTAATTTTACACCAATCAAAGTATAAGAACTTTTGTAATAAAATGATGGGAATGTTATAATAATTGAATGCTGAAGCAAAGAAATGGTCAATATGGCCCCATGAAGAGTACATCACATTTCCAAAACATCTTCACGTGTACTCTTTGTTTCTCTACTGAATTGCATGCACATTAAGCCAATAGGACATGTGAAGAAATGCATTCACTTATAAACTATGCACTGTAGAACTTTTCTTCTGAACAAAATTGCCCCAAATTTCTATTTGAACTAGAATGGTTTCCCAGGAGGAAATTCTTAAGAAGATGAACGAAAGAACTAGGTTGGGATTTGTCACCTCCCTGTGCACAAAGAAGCCAGAGAAAGGGATGATCCTTCAGTAATGATAATTCTAGATTCTGTTACATGTAGAGATTAGTTGCTTTACTGCTAAGGTATATTTAAAGCTGAGCTGTAGAACATACAAAATGTTGTATTTGAATCCCATTGTACATAAGTATTTCATCCCTAACTCATAAGTCTCACAAACCTTTCACAATATTTTCCTATTTAAAGCCAAAAAACATACAGGCAATAAAATCAGCTCTACTGGCCAGAGAAGAAGAGACACATTAACAAGCCATTACTGGGTTAAAGGGGATTAGAAAGTGTAGGTACTTCAAACCCAGGAACCAAGATTGGTTTTTATCATCACTGGTTGAAGGTGGGGGGGGGGGGCTTTTATTATATAAACTTGTAGAACTTACTGTAAAATATTTGAAGATAAAGCATTCAAAATAATTTTCAAGTGTCAACAAAATGACAAAAAGGAAATTATGCTTCAAACAGAATATCAATCACTTTTGTTAACTAAAAATTATATCCTACCTCATTTCCTCATTTACAGTTGGCTTTACTTTCAGCAATAATAGCTCATTACATTATTAGCCAATATTTTTAACATTATTTTACTTATTCAAAACCTTAGAATTACATTAACCACTTATGGCAACTACATTAGCATTGTCAAACTATTCTGCATAGTCTGAAATGGTGAGATCTTCATGGTCATGCTCTCCAGTGTGTTTTGAGTACTGTCATGAGGACATTGATTTGTTTACTCACTCATCCATTATTTTTGAGCACCTGCATGATCAGACACTGAACTAGGAAAAGGAGATATGATGATGAGTAAAATTGACATAAGTCTAAAGTATGTATGCCCCTAAATAAACCACAGTTTTCCAAAGTTTCGATACTTCATAAAAGAGCTTTAAGGATGATATTGTCACTGTGCTAAAGTATGGCAACAAAGACAAAGGAAACAGCCCAGGCAGTGTGGCTCGATGGGCTGGGCACCATCCTGCAAACAGAAAGGTCACTGGTTTCACTCCCGGTCAGGGCACATGCCTGGGTTGCAGGCCAGGTCCCTGGCTGGGGGTGCCCCAGGCAATGTAGGAGAGGTGACTGATGGATGTTTCTCTCACACATCGATGTTTCTCACCTTCTCTTTCTCCCTCCCTTCCCCTCTCTAAAAATAAAAATAAATAAAGTCTTAAACAAAAACAAAATTCTGAGTCTTTAAAAAAAGGCAAACAAAACAGTGCAGAGTTGATATTCAAGAGCTAAATTATAAGCAGAGATTACTGAGATCAGGGTTTTTCTTGGCTACTTACTTTATGACTGGCATTGTTTTTATAGACCAATCAGTGCTATAGGGTGATTATTCATTTGATTCTTAATTCAAACCCATTGCTAAATTATTTTTGTTTGACCCAGAAGATTTGGTTTGGCACTGACTGCAATTTAGATATTTTTTAATTTTTGATAGTACACAGCAACCAAAAAGAAAGTTAGAGTTCTGTAGTTGTGTGTCTGAGAAATTCTGAGAAAAGACACTAGAAAGGGTTGCATAAATTTATTTCATTAGTATATTTTTACTAATTTGATTTTAGTTTAAGAATAAAAAATGACATACCTCATGAATATATGTAATGTAAAATCTATGTGTATTAAAATTATTATAAGGTATAAAATTCTTTACATTATATTTATCCTAAAATCTACTTTATTGGCAAATTAGGTGACTGAATTCATTACTGACACTTTATTGGCATGACCATTTCTTCCCTAAGATCATTGGAAAGGCTACGCAAGATAATTAAAATAAATTACTATGTAGTTTGAGTCCGTTTTCATACCTATCCCTACCGGTTTTGAACTTCAATAAAGAAAAATGGAGAATATACATCTTAGGCATTTTGAAGCATGCTAATTTTATGGCAAAAGATATTTGAATACTATCACTGTGCTGTGTTTTTCTGTTATCTGCAGGTTATACATTTAAATAAAACAAAAATATGTGTGTGTGCAAGCAGTTCTTAAAAACTATGGTTACATATTCTAATGATTTTCTATAATTATTTATGTCAAGAATACAGTGCTAGTACATTTGGTTTTGCTTCACATTTTAGCAAGTTGTTTGTAAAAATATTAATAAACTAGTATTATGTTAGCTTTTTCCTTTGCCCACTGAATATCACATAAGTTGACCCATTTATTTATAGGCTCAATAAGGGCAATCCATTTCATGCTATAGCACTGACCCTTAACAAAGATCTTGTAAATGAGCAGCCTATTACAATATGTACAAGTGACCTTTAATTGCACCAAGAGGCTTTTTGTTACAGGTTTTTCAATGCTACGCCATAGCTACAGTGTAAGTTGGTAAAATATTTCTTAGGTTATTGAACAGAAATAGCAACAGCACTCCCATCCATCAAAATGTGTAAATAAAAAGCTTGAGGCCTTTCACTAAGTCTACATTATAATAACACCTTTTAAATACTGATCAGAAAAATAAACTGTTTTTCTAATCATACGAGAAATATTTATGACATGCACAAAAATTTCATTAAATTCTTTAATAAAATACAACTTTGTTCTTAATAATAGTCTTTGGAAACAAAAAGTATTGTTTCACGCTTGAAACAAGCTTCCTTCTAGCAGAACATTTTAATTTTCATAAAGACACCCCTTTTCTCTTTTTACTACACAACCATACAATTAGAACTTTACTGGGAAATGTTTGGTGAAGCATCATTCACCTAATAAAACATACCAAAATACTTTCAAGTGTACTAATAGTAAGTAATATTTAAAACAGATTTTAAATAGAGTATAGGGTCAGATATTTCAAGTGATTAACTCAGAAATTTCTGAATGAGTGCAATATATTTTGATAGTCTTACGAAAACCGGAAACCTAATATTCAATTTCATTAACCATTCATATTGAGTATCTTACTTCTGGAAGGCTCACGCCGAAAGGGTTCAGGGTGATTCTCTACATCAGTGGTGGGCTGACCTGACAGCACCTGACACAACAGCTCAGTGGGCTCCCCTGGGCTGGTGCACAGGGCCTGGCCTGGCTCCGCTGCAGAATGTCTGCTGTGGCATGGAGTTCTGACAGTAACAGCTTTGACAAAACTTTGACTTCTGCTTAACTAAGAGAACGGCTTTACTGGTTCTGTAGATAAAGGCATTTCCCTTACACCCCCCGTTTCTCTTAGTTATTTATTGTGATCTCCTAATTCTACCTTTTAAAAACTAATAGTTTATATTTAATCTCATATTTTTAAAACAACACAATTTCTTCTTATTACTAGGTTATAAGAAACTTTTTTGGTAATACTATTAAAAGAGGACAGCATTTTGCAGTTAAGATTTACTGCTTGTAGATGGTATTCAAAGAACTTCCAATAAATACAACTTTTGTAACAGAAAATGGGGGTTTTAATAACAATGGATCAAATCTTCATTAGAACTAGTTATGACAAAAGGGAAAGCAAATTAGAAATTTCAAAAATTGAATTTGGTTGACTCATTATAAGTTGTATACACCTTAATTATCTCAGAAAACAATGATGTTCTAAAGATGATATATGTAAAAATAATTTAGAAAACTATAAGAAAAAATATAGAAATAGTAACTATGAGTAAACTAATATTTGTAAAAGTACATGAATGTATAATTTATGTGCATACAATAGTGATATAGTTACTATTGTAGTTACTATAGTAATGTAGTTAAATTTGGGATACTTTTGAAGCATATCAAAGTAGTTGATTAGAACAAGGGAACTATTTCTTTGTATAGAATGCTTTCCCCACCAGTGTAGCAGAAAGCCAGAAATTCTACAGAAGTGGATAGTGTTTCAAGAAATACCATTATATTTTTGGCAAATTAGTTTTTTAAATTAAAAAATACCTATCATGTACCAAAAGAAGTAAAAAATAAAGAAAAAGCAATTTTGCCACCCTAACATAGTCATATCTGTATTATGTATAAAACATAGCAAAATACTATATAAGGGAGAAGCTATGGTTAATCCAACCTGAATTTTATCATGTATTTTATTAAAACAGAGTATAAATACTTGCTAGAACAAAGTAATTTTTAACTTGAATGTGAAATTATTTATATGGCCTTGACTGGTGTGGCTCAGAAGGTTGGGTGTTATCCTACAAACCCAGGGGTTGCTGGTTTGATTCCTGGTCAGAGCACATGCTGGGGTTGTAGGCTAGGAGGCAACTGATCGATGCTTCTCTTGCACATCAATGTTTTTCTCCTTCTCTTTTCCCTCCCTTCCCCTGTCTCTAAAAATAAATAAACAAAATCTTATATATTGTATATAAATATGTATATTTACACACATACACACACACACCTGTTCGGGAAAAGTCCAGCCATTGTTAACATAATGAGAACAGTTTGCACGACACTGATGTAACCTTGCAGCCAAAAAGAGTGGACTGGAATGTGTGTGTGTGAACAATGATGACTTCAGTGTACTAGTTGGGGCAGTAGATGCCATGGTGTGAGCTTATGTGCGGTCTGGCTATTGCATTCAAAATGACTGAGCAAGTACAGCAATGAATCTGCATCAAATTTGCATTAAGCTTGAACGTTTCTCCACAGAAACTATTCAGATGATTCAGAAGGACGCAGCTATGGGCAACTGGTGATTGGCAGCTTCATCAGGACAACAGGCTCACTCCTACCTCACATCCCCTGTAGAGTATTTTGGAGAAACATCAAATCACCCAGGTGACTCAGCCCCCTACAGCCCAGATTTGCTGCCCTGTGACTTCTGGCTTTTCCCAAAACTAAAATCACCTTTGAAAGGGAAGAGATTTCAGACCATCAGTAAGATTCAGGAAAATATGAAGGGACAGCTGATGGTGATTGGGAGAACTGTGTGAGGTCCCAAGGTGCCTACTTTGAAGGGGACTGAGGCATCATTGTCCTATGTGCAATGTTTCTTGTATCTTCTTCAATAAATATCTCTCTTTCACAGTACAGGGCTAGATACCTTCTGGACAGACCTTGTTCACACACGCACATATTTTTTGTGGTCTGTTTTTTTTAATCCACCTGGGCAGAGGCCTTCTGGCTTATGTACTGGAAATGAGATGGTGGTACACCTTGGGGTGTGGTAAGTAGTTAGTGGTCAGGGAGAACAGGCTTTCTGAATTTAAGTGTCATGTCTGTCAGTGATCAACTCTGTGCTTTTGGGTTAGTTAGGCTGCTTGGTCCCTTTGAACCTTAACTTTCTTCATTCATAAAATGTAGATATTAATGGTATATGGTAGTTAAAATATCAATGAGGTAACAGCCACAAAGCACTTGCAATATTCCCAGTCTCCTGTCAAAAACTCAAAAACCTTTTTATTTTTAATAATAATAATAATAATTAAAAGAGCTCCTGACATGTTAACTTTCCAGTGTAATTCTGCACACAGGGTCAGGAGATCTGGATTTATCCCTGGCTCTAAACACAGCTCTCTGACTGTGGGAGGGTTATATGACTCTTCCTATTTCCTTGCATTAAAATGCGTGCAATAACACTGTGGCAAGGGTTCCCACGAGGATAAGAACTAAATATGGTCATGTATGTAAAAGCACCCAACACAAGGCCCAGAACAAATGAGACAGCCAATCCATGTTTTTAAATACCCTTATTATAAATATGACTTTAAAAATAGTATTTTAAAAACAAATATTTATGGAATAACTACTGTATGTGCTTTAGGATTTAGCTGCGAACAAGACAGAAGGGGCTGGAAAGAAATATTTGAAATCTTGAAAAGCAGGGACCTACATCCAAAATTGCTCTATCCAGCAAAGCTGTCATTTAGAATGGAAGGGAAGATAAAGTGCTTCTCAGATAAGGTCAAGTTCAAGGAGTTCATCATCACCAAGCCCTTATTATATGAAATGTTAAAGGGACTTATCTAAGAAAAAGAAGATAAAACTGACAGTAAAAAGACAACAAACTCATAGCTATCAAGAACTACACCTAAAACAAAAGCAAACTAAGCAAACAGCTAGAACAGGAACAGAACCACAGAAATGGAGATCATATGGGGCGTGGGAGGAGGAGAGAGGGGGAAAAGGTACAGAGAATGAGTAGCATAGATAATGGGAAAAAAATAGACAGGGGGAGGGCAAGAATAGTATGGGAAATGTAGAAGCTAGAAAACTTATGACCCATGGACATGAACTAAAGGGGGGAATGTGGGTGGGAGAGGGTGGGTAGGGTGGAGGGGAATGATGGGGGAGAAATGGGACAACTGTAATAGCATAATCAATAAAATATATTAAAAAAAAAAGAAATTGGAAATCCAAAAAAAAAAAAAAAAAAAAAAAAAAGACAGACTAGGCCTCTACTTCTGTGAAGGTTATGACAGGCAAGGTTGAGTGAGGTTGGTAAAATAAACAACCGTCAATAGCTGTAAATGACTGTAGTACTACGTAAGTGTTACGCTGAGAACTAAAATGCAGTGCATGGAAGCAGGTAACTGAGTGAACACTTCAGATGGGCTAGTCAGGGAAGACATCCCCAAGAAAGAGACTGAGAGATCTTAACAATCCAATGAGAAAAAAAAGCAACGAAAGGATTGGAGAGATGGATATTCTGGACATCGGCTGTGCAAAGGCAATGGGGAGGACCTAAGGATGTTTTGGGTACAAAAGTATCCCCATGGCTACCTACATCAGCCACATATGTGAGATCGCTTATCACAAATATGGATGCCATATTTTTTACACTTTATATTGCATTTGTTACTCTTCTAGGAACCCTGGAGAGCAGAGTAGTAAAATACATGTTCTTACCCTGTAGCTGAGGAACTGAGTGAGACAACCAAGATTTGTCATCATCTTTTTTTTTTTCTTTTTCTATCTTCCTTAGATAGAACAATAAATTACTGTGGGAGGAAATGTTTCGGGGAATATCATGTACGTTGGGAGAATTCTGCTAGAGCAGTTCTATACAGCCTGTAAGAAAATCCTGGACCCCTGCAATGTAATTTCTTTTCTTCTTTTTAATTTTTTTTATTCACTGATTTAGAAAGAGACGAAGGGAGGAGGAAAGAGAGAGAGAAACATAGATTTGCTGTTCCACTTATACATTCATTAATTGATTTTTTTATATGCCCTGACAGGATCAAACCCACAACCTTGGCATACAGAGATGATGTTCTAAGCAACTATCTGGCCAGGGCTATGCGATATAATTTTCCTGGAGCCACACCATACAACATATAGAAGTCTTTGTATCTGCAAAATTTTATTTATTTTATTTTATTTATCCTCATCTGAGGACATTCTTCATTTCTCTTAAAGAGAGAGGAAGGGAGAGAGAGAAACATCAATACGAGAGAGAAGCATCAATCAGTTGCCTCCCATACATGCCCTGACTGGGACTGACCCCTTAACCTAGATATGTACCCTGACTGGGAATGGAACCTGCAACCCTTTGGTTACAGGACAACTCTCCAAACAACTGAGCCACACTGGCCAGGGTTGTATCTGCAAAATTTTACAAGGAGAAGAGATCTTCTACACTTTGTATTCTTAGATGGTGATGAATTGGTATCATCCTGGTTTCAAAGGTAAGACTGCTGCATGCAGGTACCAGAGGGTCTTCATGAGAGACTCAGGGACTGAAGGCAATTTTGAAAGATTCTAAATATTTGACTTGTGCTTTGTGCAACTATCTTGCTATTCAAATATATGCTTTCCTTAAATTTCCTGAATAAAATGGGATTCATTTGATGTAATGAATTATCAGTTTAATTAATATCTTAGGTGTTACAGGTGACCATACAGAAACTTTTAAGATATGTTATAGTCAAACATGAATTTTCTCTTCCTTCCCAAACGAAGCAATGATGCTCTGCCAGCCGAATTCACAGGAAGCATGTGGAATGAACACAAAAGCAAACAGGCCTTATGCTGCCGAAGGGAAAGTCAGCAAGATGGCAGCTTCAATCACTCGGAATAATACTAACGCAGCCTTGGGCTTTTCTCAGAATGGAAACATGTCACTATGACTGCAATATTCCACCAAATCAGAACGCAGAGAAAAGAACACTTATGCAATCACATCCTGCAAGGGCACTTTACTGAATATTTAAGTGAAAAATAATTATAAAGAAATTTCAGAAAAATTCTCAGTGACCATAAATGACTCAGGGAAAAATGAGTTTTTTTTTTTTTCCTTTCAATGCACTGAATAGATTTTTATAAAGTTTACCATTTAGAAACAATTGCCTTTTACATTCCCCTTTAGAAAGTATTAATGTAAAGACAAATTTCTGTGAAGTGGTAAGTAAAAAGTTTGGGATTCAGGCTGCCAGTAAGAAATACTCATTTCCCCCGATACAGTACTGGTACTTTGGAAGTTCGATCAAAGGGTGTAGGTTTTCACATTTACATAGGAAGTTAAAAAAAAAATACTTCAAATATTTTGGGAACTTACCTAATCAGCATACTTTTAGCATGTGTCTAGTCATGTAGCCATCTTTGGTCAGTCATCAAAAAATCAAAGGCAAATTGTCATGACTCAACCCTAACTTTAATGCCGCATGATTGTGTCGTGTAAGCTTGTTTTGTGTGAGAGCTGCTGTGGTTTTAGCAGAGAGATTAACAACCGGACCTAAGCTGGCCTCCAAACCTTGCCCTGCTGATGCCTCAAGCTCTTTGAAGTCCGACCATCATACCTGGCAGAACAACAGTGGGAACTAGGATGGTGTCAGATCTAATCAAATTGTTCGCTGCAGCACAGCTAACTATGGGGTTCACTAATTGGCCCAATTGCGGATTATACCTTTTGCTACAGATTCAAGACAATAATTTAGTTAAATGATGTTTTTTTTCCTTATCTCTTCTAATTAAGATTCCAAAGTGGGAAGAAATAGGATTAGACACAGTCTCGAAACTGTGTTCCCCTTAAGGTGGCATGCAATTTTGATAGGCTCACCATGACACGTGAAAGACCCAGAGCATAGTGTTAGACCCGCATCTGGAGATTCTGTACATCTGTCATTCGGGAATCAAAGTATAACCATGCGAGTGGTAGTATGTTAAATGCAAACATGTAGAAAATAACATTTCCATCATTAAAGAAGATTAATTTGGATCAATTTGTGACAAATGATTTCATCCATTTAGAGATGTCTATATTCTGCTTGGATTTTCCTTTGCTCACTGCAGTGATACCTGGGAATTGAAATACCAACCAGTGTTCATGGAGGGAATCATTCTCAGAAAAGGTATTTTAGGCTATATGGACCCTGATGCTACAACTTAGTAATGCTCCCCAGCCAGACAATTACATTTCCATTATTATAGTTTAGTGACATAATTGTGAATTGACAAATAAGTTAACTATCCCTTTCCTTCACCTCCAGATATAGTAAACGGAGCCACCTTTCTACTTGCTACATAAAAACTGAAAAGGCTGCTGACAAGATGTAAGGAAGTAAGAACACCTAGGACCAAAGTCATCATGCGACATCCCAGACTGTCCACCATGTCATAGTGACCTGACACCCTTGTAGTTTGCAAAAGTTCATGCTCTTTTAATATGTAAAAGTTTCAAATAATTGTACTGAATCATATCAAGTACATTGAAGTATTATTAGAAAGCTAATTTATATTGATGACATATTGAATTTACATTGCTATAGCCATTCTGGTCTTAATACTTAAGAATGAATCTACTAAGCAAGTACATCAAAAATTATATTACTTAATAAATACTGGTTGATTTATTATTCTGTGAGTGAAAGTTCTTTGTGATTGGAGAGGTACTAGGGTCCTATATTCTGAATTATGGGCAAAGTATGACAAGATAACCTTAAGTAAGCTAGATTTACTAAACTCTCAATATTCACTGAGTGTACAAGAGCCGTACAGATACACAGACACACTATTTTTTAACGTACCTACTATTTTTGGACCAATTAAAGCCTACATAGGTATTATTTATCCTTACACTGAAAATCTGCAGTGAACGGTGCATGTCTTTTGTGTATTTCAGTGTTCTTCAGTAACCACGTTTTCTGACTTGAACACAAAAATGCTGAATCTTAAATCTGGAAAACTGTCCCCTACCAACACAGAAGCCCTGCTTGACAGAGGCTGTAACTACATTATTATCATTCATATTAGAAAATGCAATTACTAGAACATGTTAAGATATGATCAAGTTGAACAATATAAAATCAAAGTAGCAAAACACTACTAAATCCAAAAAAATGCTGCTCCTGTGATATCATAAAATTAAATGCACCCACATTTCAAATCTTGTTTATGTATTATAATTACATCACAATCACTAATATAAAAAACTGATTAATGGAAACCCCACTATTAGAAAAATAAAAATTATAGGAATTGAAAAAATACAGGTACAAGTAGTTGATTCAGCTGGGAAGGGACGCGAGGTACCCTACAGAAGTGTCCTGAGTTGGCAGTGTTTGCAGGCCACTTGACTAGTGGAGCTCACAGAACCCCTGCAGTTGTAGTTGAACTATTATTAAAACTCCATAATTTATCAATATGACATACATTTCAGCAAAGATTTTATAACTACTAAGTGAATGACTCTGTTCTTAACTTTGGGATAGCAACAAAGATGAAAAAGACAGTATCTGTATGTTGTATCTATTATTATATGTTAATTATAATTAGTTATCTTTATAAAATATCTAATCGGTATGTAGAAAATATAAATAAGTCAGTAGAGCACCTATTACACAATAAAGGCTTAGTATATAAATGGCTGCTTTGGCTGAATGGAGGCTGAGGTAAGGTAAAGGATTAAGTGGTGTATTATGAATAGTCATGTATGCTAGAGAGTGACCACGTGCAGCTTCCAAGGATTACCACTTTTCAGGGAATTGGAAAGTACTTCCTTTAACTGTAGTCATATTGAATCAACCTTTTAAACTTTCTCTTTTACTTATCCAGGATGTATGCTAGGATTTTAGTGTCTTTACTGTATATATGATTCTGCTATGGGTATTGTAGAGGGGTGAATTTACAGGGCTTTATAGTCAATGAATATTAGATATTAGAAAAATTTTCTGTGACCAGATAAATGCTTCCATCTGATTCTGGAATGTGCTGATACACAGTCCAAGAAGGAGGAAATATTCTTCGCCTTCTCCAAATCATTCAAAGAAAATAAGAGACTACTGGGTAAAGCCGCTCTACTTTTTAAAGGTCCCTGGTGGCCATTAGTAAAATCAATATTCAGTCTGCACATATAAAAAGGGCAATGATTTAAGAAATCAAAGAAAAAATACCCTAAAAATGGAGATGAGAGTGTCTGCCTGTTTCTCTGGCCCTTGTTCCTGACCATGCTGCCTTTTTAGACCATGTGATTGGCAGTAATTTCCTACATGTAACAAACTTACCTGTGTGGAATCAGAAAAGTTATTTCTGCTTTACCTGCTAAACCACTTTTCCCTTCTAAAAGTAAGATGAAGGTTCAATGCCTGGTATATTATAGCCTCAGATTTTACAGACCAGTATAGTGCACATTTTATTATTGTTTTTTAAATACCAGGGAAGTTTAAAAAAAAAAAACAGTTATTTGTTGTACATATTAAAACACTGTCACTTGGTAGGTAATTTTTCCCCCCAACATAAAAAGTACTCTGGTTTTCAATATATCTAGAATATGTCTAGAATATATCACCAAAGACTTGCTATCTGTAGGAATATGTATGTTTCTACAATGTATGATGCTGTATTTAAGCATTAGTCTTACACAAATCACATGATTTTATTCTATTACGATTATACCTATATGTACTTTTATTAGATTTGTTTACTTCTTTACACTTTCCAGTCATCAAATTGAATTTTGTGGCATAAGTTATATAGAAAAAGTTTATATATATGTATGTATATATTTATGCATGTACATATATGTGCATATATATACTTACACTATTGATTAGGTTATAAGCCAAAAAGGTAAAGAATTTGATTGTATTAAATATTAACTTAAAAATATCTACTAGTGTTTTCTTTTCAAGTATTGCTTCCAAACTACAGGGTCACCAATTATAATGGTTCTTTTAATTCACAACAGTGGTAGAGAAGAGAGGAAATGGAACAGAAACTCTTATGGTTAATAAACAATCTTCCATCAGCTTCAATGGCAAAACACACCACTATTAGAACCTAAAGTTATTTAGAGGAAAGGTCTCACTTGAAATCCTGTAAGTCCTTTATTTCTACCTTCTTACCCAAAATAAGATTCAGTGTGTATGCGCATGTGCAGGCATGCACACGTGTGTGTGTGTGTGTGTGTGAGAGAGAGACACAGAGAGAGAAGGAATAAACATGATTCATACTATTCTGCTACTTTTTTCCCTAGGTGCAATATTCTTTTTTCACTAAGGAATGTCCCTGCTTAGTTTTTATGGTGATAGACATGGTACCTTTGACCTGGTTGTCAGATGCTCATCTTAGGAGAAAGTGTCACATGGAAAGAAAAACTCACATCTTTCATTAAAAACGTAAATTCAACTTAAAAGAAAATGACAAGGCATACTCTCTTTATGACACCAACAACTATAACTTCACATTTATTTTTATGACTAGATATATTATGGTAAATTTATCAATAACCTGTCAGAAAAATGAAAACAATGTTTGAACAATTACAGTGCTGGGTTCCATTTCAATGGTTTCTTTTGAGAGCTAAAGCAAATTAGCTCAGGAACCAGTATTTCTACACTCCGGTTCTTTTGGCTTCAAGTGGCTTTTGGAGGGAGTATCCCCAGATGAGAAACTTCTAACGCTCCTGCAGAGATGACCTGCTCGAAGAACTGGCTGCCTGATTAACTATTAACTGTTCTCAATAGGATTAGATAATTAAGGACATTGATGACCATTAATTAGGAGGAGGGCACATTAATTTGTCACCGGATAGGGCCCTTACGATGATTTATAGGTTAGTGCTACTTGCAAATGTGACGGGAAAGAGAAAAAGAGAGAGAACCATTAAGTTACGTTATCAAGTGGCCAGCTAAAGAGGGCAGAGGGTCAGAGAAGGGCCAAAGTGGTCACTTAAGGGTGAAGTCCCAAACACCAAAGCGGTGCCAAGCCACATTGACCATCATTTGGTGATGAAGTTAAAAATATGCTAATTTATTGGTGGCAATTCTCTCTTTTTATGGTTTCAAGCAGTTAAGACAAGTGGCCTGCTTAAGAGCTTTTCATTTGAAAAGAGATTAAACAAAATGGTTTGTCAAGGCTGCTTGGCTGTTTTATGTCTTTGTTAAAAAAAAAAAAATTGCACCGACTATACTGATAACTATCACATCACCCAAAAGCCATCTCTCTCTGAGCATTTATTCTGTTAATAAATACATCAACCCTAATTGCTTAATAGTGCTATGTTCATTTGCTCTTTAGCAAGATTAAGTTGAAATAAATCTTTTGTACTACCACTTTCTGTCACTACTGCTTGCATAAAAGGTCACAAAAACAGCTGAAGTTTTGTGGACAATTCACCTAAAGGCACTGGTGTAAATTAGAGACCTTTGTTTTATTCGGCATGGAAAACGGAAAGGTGACTTTACTGCTAGTAAAAGAACTACTTGTAGAAAGCACATAAGGATACTCTTCTCGGCCAGCCACACACAACTGTGGGTAGCATTCACGTTCCATCACAAATAAGCACAACTCCATCCACAAGTAAGCACAGCTCACTAACATCTAATTAAATATGCCTTTGAAAGCCTTGAAAATATGCACTTCATACTCATCATGTAAGTTTGGAGTTTACTGTTAATAGACATTTAAAACAAAATCATTTTTGCTATACTCTATCAAGATGTTATTAAAGTAAAAGAAAAAAATACGATAGTCTAAAAAATTATCGTTACACCAAAAAAACTTAAAAACATTTAGCATGAACCATTTAAGAATTTCACTTAAGTAAATACATATGTATATACATTACATATATTAACAGATACTATTTACCTCAAAACTGAACTGAAATACAAAATTTTTCTCTTACCTCAATGGTGAATAACTTCCTTTTTAATTTAAAAGCTAAGTCTTTGACATCTGACACGTCACAAATCAAGTTATTAAGCCGAGGAATCTGCCGTATGTGAATCAAACCTTGTGGAAAGGAAATTAAAAAGGGAAAAAAATTAAAAATGCTGTCATTGGATGCATAAATTAAAGAGTCTTACAGCAGAATCCTGTAAATTTACACACAAGCACCCTCCCCTTTTAAAACTGGAGCTTACTACCAGGAGCAATGAAGCAAATGGTGTGATTATACTCAAGTAATCAAGCAGAATAAGATAAACAGAAATCCTTGTGCGAGGAAAACTAATTGCACTTCGGTACAGAAGTACAGATGTAAAGAGGGATCTTAATACTTGTCAAAACTACAGCCGGTTTGTGTGTGATTTTCTCTTGTATTTACAGTAAGCAAATATGGCTATCACCTTGCATGCTGCCCACGGCACCACTGGGTGATCTTTATTTTATTAAATGCACCAGTAAGCAGCCAGCAAAACAAGGCTTACGGGTTACTGATAACCAGTGAAGCTCTCGTGAAAAGTATTTCATCTTGTATCTTATTAATGACTGGAACAAACCATTGAGGAAAATTACATTTTAGAGCATCCTCTAGGATCAGACCTTAATTCCTATACCATCCCATGATCCTCATTTCTGTGGCATGTCAGACCTTCACGCAGCTGCTATAAGCTTTCTAACAGTGCTAGGTAAACCGTGAGCTTTGGCTTCTTGCAGGAGAAACACTTGCTAATTTTTTCTGACAGGGGCACTGGATGGCTTTTGTGCAGCTTAATGCAGTTTCTGACTAAACTAGGGGTCATTTCCCACAGATGAAGACATGAAGACTTCTCAGTATATCTCTCTGCCTGACTCAGCCCGCATTTAAAAATCACCATCCCAAAGACACTGATCCCTAAACATGGGGGAAGAAGACAAATCAAGATGTGAACAAAGTAGATAAATCTTATTTATAGAACTAGCATAGAGCTTTGTATGTGTTTGAATGCTTAGTAACGTATGTATTCGTTTTAGCTTAAATGGGTAAACTGCTAGGTACTTTGCTTCAGAAATGGCCCCTTTAATAATAACTCAATAAAATATCTGGTTTACTTTTTAATTAAAAAATGCAAAAGGTATTATATTGAGAAGACAAGTTTTTAGATACAAATTAAAAATATCTCATGCAGAGCTATTGAGTAAAATGTATTAGAAATAAGTGCACCACACTTTCCTTTGCACACTTTTCATTTTAACCTTGCATGTTCTTGTTTAGCTAACTATTAAATCAGGAGGCCTTACAGAGTGAATGAATGATTCACCAGGTCCTTCTTATTCATAGAAACTTTACTGGTCATCAGAACTATTGATTTTTGCAGAATAATTTATCAATTTAGAGATTTCAGCATAAAATGTCATAGTCTTTAACCCTTGAAATGTCTTAAAGTTTTTTAGAAGATAGCCCTTTGGTGTGGCTCAGCTGGTTGTGTCAAAAGGTCGCTGGTTCGATTCCTGGTCAGGGCACATTCCTGGGTTGCGAGGGCCAGCCCCTAGTTGGGGTATGTGTGAGAAGCAACCTACTGATATTTCTGTTACACACTGGTGTTTCTCTCCCTTTTTCCCTCACTTCCCCCATCTCTAAAAAAATTAAATTAAAAAAATATAAAATACAACTTGACTAAATTCATAAGGTCATAGTACTTACAAATGATACCCAGATATAATTTATTGAAGTAATATTTAATTTGAGTTGTTTTAAAAGAAAAGAGAAATAATAATAGATTAAAGAAAGAGTTTGCCCATTTATACAGTAATTCCTGGGGATATAATGTACAGTGCGGTGACTACAGGTAACAATACTGAATTGTGTATTTGCAAGTTGCTAAGAGAGAAGATCTTAAAGGTTCTCATCACAAGGATAAAAACTAGAACTGTGTGTGATGGTGAATGTTAACTAAACTTACTGCGGGTATCATTTCTCAATATACACATACATAACATCACTATGTTGTACATCTAAAGCTCATACAATATTATATGTCAGTTGTAGCTCAATAAAAAAAGAAATAGTTTAATCTTAATAGTTCTCTTCCGATCATAACAATGCTATACTAAATGAATTATATATAGGGTCTGGGCATATCCCAGATGCAAGCTTAAACAAGTAGACGATCACAAGGCAAATGATTTTATGTAGCTTTTGTTCATAGCTTATATTTATGGGCTTTTAAAAAAATACTTGATTGTTAGATGGTGCTATTTTATTTTTTAAAGGTTGTGTGCTGACTTCAAAGCAGTGACAACCATCATGAAGAGTATAGTGTATAATCTTTTCGTGTGTGTGTGGACTCTGGAAACTGCCCTAGTCCCGCAATCACAGCCTCAGAGCAGACGGATCACAGGTCTCCAACGCAGTGCGGTGGTCCCACGACAGTACCAGCAACAACTAATATTCACTCGGAATAGGTGAACAAGTAAAAATCTATTGTTCATCATACTCTGTATTCAGTTTAGATCTACGATATGCATAATTACTAAACCTTTCCTATTGCAATAGTTCTATGTAAGAATCTTTATTTTTTTAAAAGAAAATCCCTAAATCAACTAAGTGACTAAAATGCTATTAAAAGCTTCAAAACATGGAAGTTAAAAAGTCTGATTAACTGACCTGTGTTTATACTAGGGTGGTGATATTTTAAGAGTCTTATGCTCTACCAACTGAGCTAGCTGGGCGCCCTTGGTGGGGATATTTTAAAATTTGTTCTTAACTCAAACTAACAACAAAAGAGTAGACAGAGAAAAGTCCAAATATGATCATAGATGCTCACTTTCTGAAAATGTTATTGGCTAAGACTTTTAAAACATAATGCAGCCCTAGCTAGTGTAACTCAGGATTGAGCTCGGGCTGTGAACCAAAGGGTCACTGGTTTGATTCCCAGTCAGCGCACATGCCCGGGTTGTGGGCCAGGTCCCCAGTGGAGGCCATGTGAGAGGCAACCACACAATGATGTTTCTCTCCCTCTCTTTCTCCCTCCCTTCCCCTCTCTCTAAATAAATAAAATCTTAAAGAAAAACATAATGCATTATAAATTTTATTTTTTATTTACCATACAGCTAAGCTCTGTAAAATATAAATCCTTATACAAAGCTGTTATTATTAAAATTAATATACTTATTTCAAACATGGCTAATAAGTATGACTGAATTTCATGGCAGGTTTAGGCCACTGGGACAAATAAAATGTACATCTGAGTAAGCCATGCCTTAGAACTAGGGTTTAACTCTCTTTTTCATTTGTTTTGTTGTTTTAAAGATTTTACTTACTTATTTTTAGAGAGAGGGGAAGGGAGGGAGGAGGGGGAGAGAAACATTGACATGCGAGAGAAACATAGACTGGTTGTCTTTCACATGTCTCCAACCCAGGCATATGTCCTGACTGAGAATTGAACCGGTGGCCTTATGCTTTGTAGGATGACACCCAACTCACTGAGCTGCACCAGTCAAGGCCACAGTCTTAAGGTAGTCTATAGTCTTAATATAGTTTGCTGACGAGCTGCCATGGAAGACTTGTCAGGAATAAAAAACATTTAACAGATATATTATAAAATAGAATTCATGCTACTTGACAATAGGTATTACGATTGGACTAGACACTTCCAGGTACCTTAGAAGCAACCATGACATGCCCTTCTCAGTATAAAGGTGCTGCTTACCATGATAATCCTTATATAATGGGTTGGTTTCTCTGTCAGAACCAATAAATGACTCCAGATGAACTACTGTATCTGACAAGTTTGTAATACGAGCAATGATTGCTTTATTCTGTAAAACAAGGAAACAAAAACACTCATGTTATGTTTAAAGATATAATATGTATACAGTGCCATTTTGCCATCTCAATGGCAAATTACAAAGCTGACCGACCATGAAGATAGTGAGAGAAATGACTTAAAAATTAAAGCTGCCACAGGCCAAAAACTGGATGAAACTATGCCCTTCGTTGAAAATTCCAGCCCATGTAGGTATTTTATTTTAAGTTAAAGAACTTTAGTTTTGGTACAAAATATAAATTAATCATTTTCTTTTGTCTTATTGGGTAAGGCAACCTTTATGCTGATAAACTATTAGTTTTCAAATTTCTTTAGTTATTGCCCATTGTAAAATCTGATAGGCACCAGGATTCAGGAGCAGTAGATGCTGCAGCAAAATGTGTAAGGCAAGGGCCTACTGTCATCTGTCACCTGGGACCAGGTCCCAGCCCTGCAACAGCTGAGGTCCTCCATCACACTAGAAACAGAGAAGGGTCTAGCTAAGAGGCGGCAGCATGGCTAGCTCTGCAGTCTTCCGTTTTCTCCTCCAGATGCAGCTACTTGGCTCTGGGATAACAATAAAGGCAAAGAAAAGACGGTAGGAAACCAGCACTAGACTAGGAGCATACCCTTTCCTTCCCAACACACCCTGATACGAACCCAAAGTATTGCTAAACAACACACCTTTTAAAGTTACCTTTTAAGTAGCAAAACTTCTAAAATACCCAGAATCTCATGTCTTTAAAATACAATTATTAAATATCATTTCAGTTTCCTTGAATTATTTTATTTAGTGGAAATTCAGTATTTCTTTCGGTTTGACAGGCTGATAGGTCAGAAAATTGTTTTATAAACTGTAACATCCTAGAAAAAAGTGTTGCTGTTAAGAGCTAGATAAGTTGAAAACACTTATTATTTGTAAACATTTTATAATTCGGAAACTCTCACTTTATACACTGGTAATGTCCACCAGTTTAAAACTAATCTTTAAAAAAAGGATGAACAATAAAAAACAGTCAAGAAAATTTATTAGTCGGATCTCTGTCCCATTAGAGAAAAGTCCAAATATAATTAATCAAAGCTGTTCACTTTCTGAAAACATGACTGACCACTCAGCTTATTTGTATCCCTCTGTTTCTTAAGTCCTCCTGTGAAGATTGTGTAAAAAAGGAAAATTAGAGAGGGAGGGTCAACGTTACCTGAATCGGCATGTAATACATAATAGCCTCTGTCACTAATCATTATGCTGAAATGACTGGCTAACTCACACCTAGGGCACTATTTGAAACTCCTCCATAAGTAGAAATGTGTGTTATATAAAGAATGTTTCAGTTTTTGAATTAGTGCTCTTAAAAGGAACAAGTAAAAATAAGTATTCTTCATTGTCTTTAACACTTTCAATCACGTGAGCACCACGTATACAAAAGCAAACATAATGTGGAAATGCCTGTTTCTTCGGAGGCAATTTTTCACTCAATGGTGAGAAAATAATCCAGATTGATTCTTTACTTTCAGTTCTGTGCCACAGGGGATGGTCCTCCTCCAGGAATACCAGGGGCTTCAGAGGCCATAAACACGGTCCTCTCAATATTTCTTAAGCCAAAGACCATTATATCAAATTCACCCAGGTTGGGTTTCAGCCAGTTATTCTTCACCCAAACAAAAATGTCTGCCAGACATTCCAACAGCTGGGAGACAGTTCACAATGAGTCAACTTGAAAATGATTCATTGTGCTGAGTACTGAACAATGTTGGGGTGGGGGTGGGGTGTGGCTCAATTGGTTGTGAGGATGAGAACAAGTGGGAGATGAAGAATGGCCATGTGGTTCTCCCGTTAAGAAGAATATTAGATACCAGCCAGCAGGCTCCTATCATTTCGTTTCTGGGATAAACTCAACTGGGACGAGTACTGCTCTCAAGGACCCTCAGATGAACAAGCACTTATAAAAGGCTACTGACAATGTTTCTTAATCAAGAAAGGTCAGATTTCCTTTTATCTATAAATAGAAGATTAAGCCTTTGTATCTAAATATCTGAATCTAAAATCATAAAGGTGAGTTTTTGTTAGAACTCAAATATTTAGGATTCCATTGATATAAAAAGTAGGGCTTTCTCAGTTACATGAATAATAGAAATTGTGAGGTTTAAGGATGGGATTAATCTTCCATGCTAGTAGGAGATAAGCAAAGTCCTGTGTATTTAATGGTCAACCTGACATTTGTTTATTTCAAAGAGGGTTTCCTTCCTTGATTTAATCTTAAAATTTATTGGTAACCCATTTAACACCCGATAATATTAGTCAACATTATAGGAATTTTAATAAGGTAGTTTGTGGGACATCAAAAAAATTATTTCCGCTTTGCAGAGGGAAACTAATGAATTCCAAATATAAAAGATATGTATAAAAAAAGATGTAGATTTCAAATCTCAGAACTCAAATGTATATTTCATTTGTCATATTTTTAAGTTCCACAGGTTTATATCATAGTTGTTAACTACAAATGCAATTCTATTTTAAAAGCGTTCATGAAGTACTAGCACAAGACTAAACTTTTAACCATACTATTAACAGGAAATAAGTTATATTTAACAGTGACCTTACTCCTTTCCGCACAGTAGTTTTGGCAAACAGTTTATGGAATGTGGCAAACAGATTAATTGTGAAAGTTGTAAAGATATCTGAAAATTTCTATAGAATAAAAAGCAATGGAAATTATGTAACATTGAAGTTTCTGACTTTATTTTAATTAAAGACTCATGTAGTCTTCCAATTATTTGTAAAAGCATAAAAGATATTTGGGTATGTAAATGTACCTACTTTTTTTTAAAAGTTAAAGTAGGTTACAGATTGCTGCTGTACTTCCAAGATTTGCAAGTGTGGTCTACTGACATAATCATACCTTCAAACCACTCCTGTCAAATAGTTTTCAAATTATAATATTAATACTAAATGGTCTTTTAGATAAAGGTAGGTGAATTTACTTGAAAGAATCTAAAATTAACGATGGTAAAAATAATCCTTAAAAGCATAGTACTTACAATGTGCTTTGGGAGGAATAAGAATAAATTGGACAATAAATTGTCGTACTATAACCTGCAGTGTTCAGAGAGCTTAGCATCACAATCTGAGCAGAGGCCCTGACACTAGACCTTCCAAACTCTCATCCTAACAGACTCTAAGTGTGTTTATGGCACGAGCTAAGACACAAAACCTCTTTGGCCTACGGTATATGTAGTTGAAAATGGAGAAGTAAAGCTATGTTCATCAATTACTCAGGCATAAATTTGAATATAATTTTTAAAAAATTTTTGAAGTCATTACATTATAGTTCCCAATAAGGGACATGTGAATAAGGACATTTGGGATTCACCAGTGTGAGTAAATTAATGATTATGCTGCATGGATGGCATAATGACATCACCCACATATATACAATTATACTGCCATCCCTCCTCCTTGCCCATCTGGATGTGAAAATCTAGGATGGCTCAAAAATCCTTCTTATACTGACAAATCTCCCTTCACTCCTGGGTGAAAGTTGTCAGCTCTGGATAGTAGCCAAGACATGCCTAGGAGGGAAGCCAGAAGAGAAGAGAGCCCGTGTCCAGGAGTTTTAAGAGTTTGCTGGCAGCCTCAAATAGCATTGTATTAAGTTACATAAAAGGCTCTTATAACATTCTGTTGCAGTGTAATTTCTTAATTAATTATTTAAAGTTTAAATTACATTAAATGCTGTGCAAATGAAAGGCAGGTCAGATTGTCCAGTTGGCTACCTTCATATTCCAATTTCACCAAAACTTGATTTTTAAAATTTTTCCATGTTTGGTTTTATAGAAAGTTTCTTCTTTGCTTTTATAGAATGGTAACCTCTTTTTACTAGGACATACCAAATCCATTAAATGGATTTTAAATAAAGGAAGGTTAATTTAATGCTCCCTTCCAATTCAAAACTCACAAAGCCAAAGCTATAAACTTTGTTAAGAGATAAAAATTCAACTACTTCCATATAAAGCTCCCTCCATTTTTTAATAGAAATAGTTCAGCTACCTATTTAGAATAAGAAAGTAACAATCGGAAAACCTTAAACTTTGAACTTTCTTGATCTAATTATCTCAACAATATAAAAGATACAATACAAAATACACTTTCTAGAAAAAAATTAACAAGAGAATAAAAATTAGTTAACCAATCACTTAATTATCAAAGAGCTTAAAAGGAATAAACCAACTGACTTAAAGCATTCATGCAACACCTCAAATAAGACAGCAAACACAGTATGAAGGGTAGAGCCCCAATTTGAGTATGGCACACATGTCGATTTGGGACGACGTAGCACAAAAACATGATTAATTTAATGTTGAAAAGTTGAAGAAATATTTAGGTTGCTTTAGTTTGATCCTACTATATAACATGATGTGTGTGTACTCAACAACTCAAGTCACAATAACATTTTCCGAAAAATGACATGCATAGGAACATGGGCACTCTAAAACTGATGACATTTCTTGTCATGTAATCAAAGAAATAAACTTGGGTAAAAGGATAAATCTAGAAATTTTTAATGAAGCATTTGTTTTTCCATAATTATTAAATTCTCCGTCCTATAGAAATTGAGACTATGAAATAATAAAATTTATACTATTTGTAATTTTTTACAAACCTTTCCCTTTCTTCCCCAGAGTTGTCACTAACTTCTGTGGATTAGATTTTTGTTTTATTTAAAAAGAAAATGAGCCCTGGCTAGGTAGCTCAATTGGTTAGAGCGTCCTCCTGATACACCAAGGTTGCGGGTTTAATCTCTGGTCAGGGCACATACAAGAAACAACCAATGAATGCATAAAGAAGTGTAAAAACAAATCAGTACTTCCCTCTCTCTATCCCCCACTTTATCTCTCTCTAAAAATCAACAAATAAAAATTTTAAAAAATTGATAGTGGGGAAAATAATGCTGTTCAAATATTTGGAGTTTAAGAAAGAATAGCATTTTATCAAGTAAAATTATACTAATAAATATTTATAATGATATTAATACCTTAAGGGATGTATTAGATTAAAGCTTTCCACATTTAACAAAGAACTTATTCAAAGTTACACACAGTTTTAAAATATAAAGGAACTTTTATAACTAATACACATGTGGGGAAATCATAGAACAAATACATTTTGTTTCCATTTTCTAATGGTTAAAACATATCTACAAAGGAACTAGGTAAATATACTTAACCTCAAGGAAGAAAGAAATTGCTAATTTGTCAAATTTTGCTAGAATTAAGCAATGGAGCCACATCTTTTTGTGTTTTCTATTTGATCAAATACTTGATATTGTAAATCTTGGTATTAAAATGTTGCTGCTTTAATGTTAAAGCATTTTTAAAAAACACTTTCAGAAATGCTATTTACATTTACACTGGCCTCAAATACTATATACTTTGCAGAACTATTATTTACATCAGTTTTCTTTTATAAAACATTTTTCAAAATCTTACATATTCTGAAAACTTATAAAATGGAGTGAACAAAATACTGTAATGAATGGGCTAAACAGAATAATGGTATGATATTCAAAATTAATTTTAGGCATTTTTCATAAACTATACCTCATCTAGTTTCATATTATAGAAACTATTCACATAAAATTTTGTCTGCATTTTTTGCTTAAAAACGTTTTATGGGTAACTTCCTAAGTCAGGAATTTGTTGCTCACTACTTTACTGCTGAAATCTTTAAAATGCAATTCACAGATGTCCAGAACCTCCCACACACCCTGACCGGGAAAACAATCGCAATATCCAAATATCGAACAGAGCATCCAGCTGATGTTTGTGATGCAGTGGTAGGTTAAAGATACTAAAGTTTAAAATCAGCTTAGAATAATCCCATATTGAGTATAAAATTATAGCCTGTCATCAGGAGCAGGCTGACAGAGCCAGGTCCAGATGGGAAACTGGCTGGGAAAAAGCTGAGGCAGGTGGGAAAATGACGGGAACCGGACGGAAGACAGAACTGCTCCCTCTGCTGGTGAGGCTCTCACCTGCTGGACTTTTAAATGAATCACTTTTCTTTCATTATTTACGACAGAACCAATAAATTATGTAAGGTGCTCCTTCTTCAGTTGGTGGTTGTGTGTTTGCACATTTTCAAACTCATAGCGTCCAATTTTTCACTAGATTACTTGTCAGAAATACAAGGGTCCAATGTTTCACCAGGAGGTCCAATTCTTTATCTTGTAATTTAATTGCATTATAAAAATAAGCAAATGTAGCAACACTTTTATAAGGCCTTTAAAAATTAAAAATACCTTTGAATTGTATTTTTCTATATATATATACTTGCTTCAAATAAAAAGATTCTTGAGCTAAAGACTTCACATTCTCCTTCTCAGGCTCTGCACAATTCCCCGTAATGAAATAATATAGAAATGAACCATATAAATCAACTATACAGGGAACAAGGAAACAGCATGTCACAGCAAAACAGCATAGATGTACAGCGCCAAACCTATCTGATAATCTAACGATCTGAGTTTACAGAAATTATGTCCTGATACGTAAGAAATTAAGAACAGACATTTACACAAAAATTTGTTAAATTTTACAGAAAGATTATTCGATATTCCATTTTCAATGTAAGTTAATAGCTGCAGCAAAAACATTTAGTAAAAATCTGTTCTAAGATTTTGGACTACAACCAGACGCTCCCAGAACAGGAGGGATCAGCTTTTTCACCCACTGTTCTCATCTGAATCCTGGCTGACAAGCTCTTCCAGCTCCCAGCCTTCCAGAAGGCTCCATCCCAGGAATCCCTGCCTGCCATTTGGTTTGCTGATTTTAATCTCTCAGGACTTTCTTACAGTGGCTCTACTATGCTGAACTGGCACTTGCTTCTAGAAGTGAGTTATTATTAAACCTGTAGGTCAATTGTGGCACTAACAACTCTTTGGAAGCTTTCAGCCACAGTGTACAATTTGCTAGTCTAATTAAATATTAATTCTAAGTGTTACATTTTGTGGCTAAGAGCTTTTATTTTCCATCATTGGCCTAGAAGAGAAAGAGGTTACAAGGCTAATTTAATCTCTTCCCTGTCCTCCCCAACATTAAAGATTAACTATGTACAGTGCAAAAACATTATTAAAGAAGCGGGAACTCTTTATATAGTAATAATAGTGTAATTAATAGCAAAGGGCTAAAACATAACGTTAGGAATATAATATATGACCTGGTACTTAAACAACTTTAAATTATAATTAGTTGCAAGCATGTTGTGTCTCACCCTTTTTTGAATGCAGTAATCTTTCTTTAAGGGAAGGTACGCATCCAAGTATATAAACAGAAATCATTCAAAACTTACATTTTCTCGTAGGCATTTTTTGATACTTTGTAACACCAAAGATAAAAGGCTTAGTAATATTATTTGGAAAATAAATGCAAAATAAAACAAAGTGGCATTTCTTTTCTACATGAAAGCTGATGGAGTAGAGGATAGCCTGTAATGAAAATGTTAAAGATCCTTCCCCCTTTCTTCTTCTACCATGTTCCAGTGGACTGAACACAGAAGTCCCTCCCTGCTTCTGCTCCCAGAACAGTTGTGCCCATGCCTGGACACTGGGCATTATAAAGACTGTGCCGCCCAGCAGCCAAAGATTCCATATGTCCAAACAGATGATTCAATCTCCACACTGTGATGAGACATTTCCATATTCCTACCACCGATACATTTGAAAGTTCTGGCTCTGAAGGGCACTTTAACAACCGCCAGTGCTGCAAAGAACCGCAGTGGGAAATGGGATGTGAACTCTAACACCAAAAAATTATTCCAGAGAAAGCAAAAAATCATTTCAAATAAAAATTATTTTTATTTTTATGGCTTGCTGCATATGCTTCGGTTAGATTAAGTATAACAAAAGGTTTCTAAATGGTAATTTTTCTTTTAAAGATGCACAGTTATAATAGTGACAATTTAAAATATCCTTTTACTTAATATGCATATTTACAGTAAGGTAACATGGTACACACACTATTACTAATGCTCTATATGGACTGAAACATACATAATTTGGAGTTTATATAAAAAGTTTCAAACATTCTTGACAAAGCAAGTAAATTAAATACATATGTATAATGCATACCAGCTCAGATTAGATTTAAAAGATTAATCAGATAGCAGCATGCATAAGATAAAAAAGAATAAAAACTGGAGCTACAGAATTCATAGATCCCAAGCCTACAGTAGCAGAGTTCAAATGGGGTTCTATTTTTTGTTATTGTAAAAATATATATATATATGTACATATGTGTGTGTGTATATATATATATATTTTCTGTTTACCATTCATCAGACTCATGAAGCTACTAAATTTTCAAAAACTGGAATTTGACAAATATGGTGTAAAATTAAAATGATTTTAATATGATTCATTTTTTAAAATTGCTTCTTTTAAGATTTAAAAAAACGTCAATTTCTTACAATCAATTTCAGAGTATTTGAGAAAAGCTATAAAAATTAAAGACAGAAATAAAAACTAGACAGATTCTAGCTGAGAATGTCATTTTTTTAAAAAGGAATTCATGAAAAACTGACAGCCAGAATATCTAACTTTGTCCTTAAATCTGTAATTTTCATCCTTAAATATCCTCATCACTAAAGTGTATTTGGAAATACCATTTAAATAGATCAAGTTACATGACAGAAGTGGTGTTATGCTTTCCTCCAGTGACAGTCATATCAACAATTAAAAAGATTTTCCAAAATTTCACAGCTGTGAACTCATATAAGTCTATTGTTCCTTCACCATGCAATTATTCTTAGTTCTTGTTTTAGGAATAAAAGATTTCACACTGAGAGAAATTCACAAGGCTACTGCAGTCCACATTTCATAATCCCATATGAGTGGTTAGTTCTACATTGCTTGACTTAGGGTTTAAGTTGCTCAGATGCTCAGCATGAACACAAAAGTGTATGGATGTGAAAGGTTTGTTCTGAATTTTTCTGTGCTGAAACATACTCTATCTTTCACTTCAGTGGGTTCAAACCTATAACATATTAATATTGTAGAAGATTAATTTGAAAAAAAACTGTATATAAATTAAAATAACACATTAAATAAAACCTTATTCAATTTTCAAAAGACATTTTAACAAGGCATTTTCTTCCTCTTTTCTTTAGAAAAGGAATTTTCCAAGGTACAAGCTAACATGTTGGTAAGTTTTCTTCACTGAGACAGATGGAGGAAAAGATTCCACAGAACAAATCACTGGAAAACATTGGTTATATGATAAAAACCAACTTAATAAGGCTATTAATTGACCAAGTGCCAATGATGACCAATAAAAATATGGTACAGTCCAGTTTAAAATCTAAAATCTGTTCTGAATAAAAGAAGGTTTAAAGAGTTTACCAAGTAATGTTCTGTAAGCAAATATATTAAATGCTGGCAATACTTCAAATTATTCTAGAATGAGAAAAGGTTATTTCATATTTTATTATCAATAATGTTAAAGAAGGTTTCTTTCCTGGTATTATTATAGTTAAGGACAAATTTAATAGATTATGTCTAAAATTTCTTAAAAGTATAGATTATGAAAATTAGAATAGATTAGCAACAATAAAAAGTAGATATTCTTTTTTTTAAAATTTTTATTTTAATTGTTGATTTTGTACAGTTTTCTGTCTTTTATTCTCACCCGAACCCGCCACCCCAGCCCTCCCCACCTCCCTCCCAATTTCCACCCCCCAAAAAAGTAGATATTCTTAATGAAAGAAAAACTATGAGAAAAGTATTAAAAAAAGCTTTCCCTGTTTTAACCCTAATTCTAAGAGCTTCAATATTTTCTGACATTTGCAGAAATAAAAGATACAAGTCAAGAACGACCTGTCACAGATTGTATAAACGAAAAGCATAAGCAAAGGGAAACGTATTTTCCTATTACCTTGCCAATAAAAATCACAATAAGGCATAAAACTAAGTTTTTATTTCCGAAAGGAATAAATGTTATTAGTCATCATCCCCGCCCCCCAAGCACACATGGTCACTGTGAATTAAAAAATAAAATTAATTTAAAAGGTACAAAATGTTTCTAAAATTTGGAGGTGGATGACAAATTTTACTAATAGTAAGTGAGTTCCTATTTATTTATTAGATCAAATAAATAGTTTAATATCTTGTTAGATATGGATATCAAACAGTACCGTACTGTAACTGCTTCAAAGTTATCACTCTGTAAAAAATCTCATTAAAAACTTTTGAAGGTATTTTTGTCTTTCTCTGTCTGACTTATTTCACTTAGCATAATACCCTCTATAGCTTTGTAAATTATATAAATGTCTAATCACTATGTTGTACATCTGAAACTAACATAGTATTGTATATCAACTGCAACTGAAAAATGAAAAAATTTTAAGTTTCAAAAGGTACACGAACATTTCTGTTTCTAAAAGCAAATGGGGGAAAAGCAACAGAATGAAATATCACAACCTTTAATACAGAAATTTATATTTAAGTTTTAAAAAGTTGAAATAATATTCTCACATATAAGATAATACGTAGTAAGAGTTTCAAGCTAGGCTGTAGTTATTTGTCTTAGGAGTAACCTTTCCTCCCCACCTCCCCCAATCCACGACAACCTTCGCTTGACAACGGAGTTTTGAACAGTTGAGTTGTGAGAATGTGAGCAGCTGCTGTTATTATAACTAAAGGTCTGTCTACTGCTTGAGTCTGAGAGACCACATGTTCGGCTGTCCTCTCATCTTGCCATCCTCACCAATTAACTATTAACATGGAGGGCTGTACACATGCTCTTGGGGGCTCTTTAACAGGCTTCTTGGCGAGTGGAACAACTACACAGCAGGGATCTGGGAACTGAGTAATGCTGGAATATAGGGGAGCCGTCCATAGTTCTGCTCCTTTAAACGACACTTAACTACACAGTTCAGCATGTAACAAAGTCTGTATTTAACTTAGCCACTTCCACACACACTTTTAATACAATGTCTTTGGGCAGATACTGACACTACATTCTAGAATGAGACAATAAGAATAATACTATGACTCTACAGGGAAGATTGTTTAGGGTTATATATATTTTTAAGACATATATATCTGATGAATAATGTTAGTGTTTTCTCTCTTAGCAGATATTTAGAGTTAACTTTCATTCATTTGTTTCAACATATGCTTGTTATATTTTCCTGTGCTCTTATGGGGACAATCTTTAACCCAAAGAAAATAAAAAGTTTCAAGTTCAAAGTTGTGAGGCAGAACACAAAAGATTTCAAGTGTAAATTTAAAAATAATCCTTTTGCATTCTACTTGTGAAATTCTTATAACAATAAGTTAGTCAGTTTTGAATCTATGTCATTACTTTCCCTATTTTAACTTTTTATCCTCTTTGCAATTTTCTTAACTATGTGTTCCTTTCCTACAATAAAATGAAACATGGGAAGCGTGCCAAAAGCACAATAAAGGGCAACTAATCATTACTGTACAAGTCTGACAGGATGCTAATAACTGAAGTAAGAACGCTGATGGGCTGTTTTACCAGTCTAAGAAACATAGCTATTTCATTTAACTTTCAATCTAGTGTTACTTTATATAACATACTCAAATAAAAGTATCACAATTCTATTATATATGGGTGTTTAACTTTATGACAAAATTTCCAAGAATATCAAACTACATTTCTGTTTTCTGGTAGAAACCACTTCACTATCAAATTCTAAGCTCGAGTGTGCAGATACCTATATATACACTAATTTTCTGCTCCATCCAAGCTATATTTACACTGCTGAAAAAGCTCCACAGAGAGACAGACTTTGCTTGTCTTGTTCACGACTATATCTTCATGGGTGCCTAGAACAGAGCCTGCAATAAATGTCTGTTGAATGAATAAGCTAAGTTACCCTTAGACAATTAATCACCATTTAAACCCTGACTTAGAGTCTGCAGGGATGGCCCTGGCTACAGTGGAGAGGAAGTTGATGTATGATGTTAAAAAGAGTCATCTTACAACCAGGTGTATGCTGTTACTAAGATTTACATGGCCATCGGACGTCATCCATGCCTCCTGGTCTGTCTCAGACCTAACCTGAGACCCTGTGTTTTTCACAAAAAGAGGCAGAAAGCTGAAGATTTCTATTACTTTGATGGACTTGTTCACTTTATTTTTTTGTAGCCTGATCTCAGTACAAATTCTCGATTTTCGAGGTTTGTTCAAGTAATAATAGTGAAATGACAATTGTTAGCCTATACTGAGTGCCTACTATGTGCCAGACTGTGTCAGCACTTGTTATTGATAATCCTCTCAATTGGATATTCTTTGCCCCATTTTTACAGATGAAAAAGCTGAGGCTGAGAAAGTTATGACTTGATTAAGACCATATAACTAATTGGGTCTATCTGCCTCCAAAAGCCCAGGCTCCTTGTGTCACTGAGTCCAAGGAATGTTACTATGTATGCAGTCTATTTCTTTATTCTGTCCCTATTTTACTACTACCACTGAGTAAGTAACATGGCACAGTGGTTAAAAGTATGGTAATAAAGGGGGACTGCTTAGGTCTACATCTTGCCATTCAACTCAATTTTGGTCCCTTATTTCTTTATCTGCAAAATGAAGATAATGACAGCATCAATCACAGGGTTATTACGAGGACTAAAGGAGTTCATACATGAAAAGATCTTGGGACTGCAACTGGCCCATAGAAATCACTACATCAGTTTTTATTAAATAAAAACTCAGTCCCCCGGTTCTGTGTGTTCATATGTCTTTGATCAACTTTGTACATACACTGCTTCCAGTTCTTAGTCTGCTTCCTTAGCCTAAGCGTTGTGATCTTCCTTGCCAGTCTTTCAGAGTTATTAGCAGGTTTATTCCCTATTTCTATCATGAATGTTTTTATGCAAACTATTAAGGTTTGTATTTTTTCCTAAATATTTCGATATAAAAACAAATATATGGTCAGGTGTCATGTTCAAAGAGCAAAGAAATAATTTATTTGTTTTTTATAGCTCAACTGATGTTCGAGTCAGAAGATTGCTGTATGATGACGAGGCAAAATCATCTAGGGAAGTGGCAATCACCAAAGTCTGACCTTATGTCTTTCTATTTCCATTTCAAAGTAGTGTCTTCACTGGAGTTTTCAAAAGCAAAAATTCAAACTACAGTGATGCCTCGGTGCTTGTCAGTAATTCGATCTGGAACTCCTGACGAGCTCTGAGCACTGAAACCGAGTACCGAGTACTGAGCAAGCAACGAGTGATGAAGCACTTTCTCTCACGGGTCGGTGTCGTGGCTCATGCAAGTTCTAGCAAGTGTGATGAGCCCAGAGCAAGCGTGGGGTGTTAAAACATTTTTTTTCCCATCAAAACACAACAAGTACAGGGTTTGACAAGTTCTGAAGCCAACAAGTACTGAGGTATTACTGTATATCTCTTCCAGATATTTAAATAGATAAATATACCTATAAAGTACCAAAATTTAAATATTAATATTCAGAAGTCCATTTATCATTTCAATCATTATGTAATCGGTGGTAAGATAGGATGACTTAAGGTCATTTGATAGTATTACTGCTGGTCCCTTACAGAAAAGCTAGAGGAATGTCTATAAAAAACATTCATAGTTGGTTTGCAATCTCTTCACTAAGTAATAAAAACGATCACCATTAAAATGACTTTTGAAAAATTTTTCTCCCCACCTTTTTTGCATAGGTCCCTTTGGAATACATGAATATCACATATATAAGTGCCTTTCTTTCCTTGCAACTACACATAAGGAAATAGGCTCCCATCCTTTTTTCCTCCCTTATCTAGAAGGTAACTCTTTGCTTAATCTTTCACATGGACTAATTTGCCAAAGATTTTGCAATGATATTTTTTTCTCTTTAAAAATGCTGAATAATAGCAATGTTGGCCTAGAACTTTTCTTTCTAATGCAAAGTTACAGCTGTCACAGGTAGTTAACAATTCAAGACACATAAGGATGTAGCATGACAAAGAAGAAGGAGTTAAACAGAACTGAATTTGATGCTAGCTCTAAATGTGTAAGAGATGTGTGACTTTAGAGAATCATTCATTTTAATTGTCTTTGCCATTGGCATCAAACCTGTCTTGCAGAGATTTTATGATGATTAGGGAAACTGTATCACCTAACAGTGAAGATGGTGGGGTCAGAGAAAGACTGAGTTTGAACATGACTGGCCCTGCCACTTATTAGCTGTGTGACCTTGTGAAAACACAGGTAAGGGTTGTGATGAGGATTCAAGGGCATACCTTGTACAGTACTTGGCATGTGCCTAACAAACATTTGTAGTAACAGTATAGTTGCAGCAGTATATGAGTACCAGTATTTTCTACAGGTCTGTTTCAGGTTTATTCATCATAATAATCAAGAAACTCATTAAATCTGACCAATCTATTATCAAACTTTAACTTTATAATGACTTATCATTAACAATTAAACAATATAAGTATGTGTACAATGTCTAAGATGATTAGAGAAAGAAGTTTCCCTATAATATTTGTGTGATTTTCAGTTCCTTATAGTAAGTTAGGTTCAGGCCCTTAACAGAAAAGCTCTTAACAGAAAACTCTTATGACTATTATAAGTAAATTCAAGTAGCTAAAGAGTCAAAATTCATTTCTTATTTATGCTGAACTTTCAGCCATAGGACTTGAAACATACTACATATACTGTATATAATTAATGTAAATAAATGACAATTTAATAAACTTGCCATTTGTAGACAGGGTTTGGGAATGTTAGAACAAAAATACTAAAATCACATAAATTTAAATGAAGTTTCAAGGAGTTTTAACAATCAAGTATTAGAAACAATTTTCCAAGTAAGAATCAATATTCCTTTAACATTTTTTCAACATATAGAAAAGGCCTACTTTTCACCCGGTAATTACACTGCTGGGATTATACACTAAGAACCCTGAAACACCAATTCAAAAGAACTCACGCACCCCAATGTTCATAGCAGTGTTATTTACAATAGCTAAGTGCTGGAAACAGCCTAAGTGCCCATCAGTAAATGAGTGGATCAAAAAACTGTGGTACATTTACACAATGGAATACTACACAGCAGAAAGAAAGAAGGAACTCCTACCCTTCATGACAGCATAGATAGAACTGGAGAGCATTATGCTAAGTGAAATAAGCGAGGCAGTGAAAGACAAATACCATATGATCTCATCTATAAGCGGAACCTAATCAACAAAACAAACAAGCGAGCAAGATAGAACCAGAGACATGGAAATAAAGAACAAACTGACAGTGATCAGAGGGCAGGGGGAGGATAACAGAGGAAAGATGGGGAAGGGTCAAGTCAAGGAACATGAATAAAGGACCCATGGACAAAGACAATGGGGGTAGAGAACTGAAAGTGGAAGGTGGGGGGTAGATAGGGTAGGAGAGAGTAATGAGGGAAAAATGAGGACAACTGTAATTGAACAATAATAAAACAAAAAAGAAAAAGAAAGAAAAGGCCTAGGTACTGAGCTAGGACTTTTTATACTTTATTGTGTTTAATAATATACAATTATTATAATCCTAAAATGGGTAAAAAAGGAGAATTATAAACATATGGCTCTACCTTTGCAGAGACTACAATGTATTAGATATATAAAATTCTACGAAATCACATGTTCAAGGTAGACTGTAAGATAAGTGCTTTGGTAGACAGTACTGCTAATAGAAGAGAATGAGTGAATACAAAGTGAGTTAACATTTAATTAGGATGTTAACAAACAAGCCAAAAAATGTTTGGGAACACAAACTAAAGTGCAAAAATTCAAATCGGAATACAGTGATCCATTTGAAGAGATAAAACTATAAATGTTTTAGAAAGAAAAAACAGGAAAATTATTGCTAGAAAGCAAAGTCTAGTAAGATAGGAAGAAACGGGGAAGAGGAACCACTAACCATTAAAGAAATAGATAAGTTAACCTTCAAGATTAAAAACTTTAGCTCTTCAAAGATATTTTTAAGAAAAGACAAATCACAAACTAGAAGAAAACTATTGCAAAACTGTACCTAATACGTATAAGGATTTTAAAAACTTGATATTGCGATGACTAAAAAGAAAATGGCCAGAAGACTGAGACAAAAGGCAAACAGCCAACAAACACATGGAAAGATGGTCAACATGGTTAGTTATCCAGGAAATGCCAATTACCACAGTCATAACATTTCACACAGACCACAATGGCTAAAATAAAAAAGACAGAAAGTAAAAGTTTTGGAGATGTGATTCCTGGAGGGACAAAAAAATATATATCTGCACAAAGACTTCCACATGAATGGTCATAGCAGACTTCTTCATAATAGTACTGATCTAGAAACACTCAGATGTCCACTGGTAAGTGAAAAGATAAAGAAATTGTGGTATGTTCTTACAACAGAAAACTAATTAATGATAAAAATAACCTCATGACACATTCAACACTGTGGATGCTGATGATATTAAAATTATTTTTTATATTGGGTAAATATTTGGAAGATCTGCATAACTCAGTGAAGCAATAATTTCCAAATGACCAAGGAGCGATCTTTCAATGTCTTGAGCTGCTGTCAGTACTGGCATTATTGCTATTTCCTAGAGAAGTAAAGCAAAACAAAACTCAAAACTTCTTTTATAAAAGTCAGTTCAAATCAGAGTGTTTTAGTATGTGTATTAAACAAAATTTACCATTTTATCTTATTACAAAAATTTATCCATTTTAAATATACTGTGCATTAGTATTAAATATGTTCACAACAGGCTGTCATCATTACCAGCTATTTCCAGAGTCTTTTCGTTTTGTGAAACTGAAACTCTGTATCCATTAAACAATAACACTCCACGCCCTCCTTCCTCTGGTGCCCAGCAACCGCCATGTCTAAGATTCTGACTACTTGAAGCACCTCATATTAATGGAATCACAGTATCTTCTTGTGATAGGCTTATTTCTCTTGGAACGAGGTACTCAAGATTCATCCATGTGGTAGCTTATGTCAGAATTTCCTTCCCTTTTAAGGATGAGTACTATTCCACTGCAATATAGGCCACATTTTGCTCATCCATCATGACGAACACTTAGTTTGTCTCCACATTTTAGTTATTGCAAAGAATGCTGCTATGCACACAGGCCTACAAATATCTCTTCAAGACCTATGTTTAGACTACTTTATGATTAATTAAAAGATATCACAACCAAAATTAACCTCACATCACAATGCAACCATCAAGTTCACAAGCAAGCAAAGAAAAAAATTAGTAAAGATGGACTTACCACATATTCACTGTATATTAAAACCACAAATACACAAGGACTTAATAATCTAAACTAAAAGATATTTTGCAGCTCTGGTGTTTTAAGCATCTGAAATCCCTTTTATCTAAGGGACATATGAAAATAATTTATCAGATCCCTAAAGCATTAATATTTTGCTCTTCACTATGCATCCCTAATGAGGGGAAAGTGGTTTTGGACAGTGCTTACCTGGATGAGGTGTGTCGGCATAGTGATGACACAGGCTGAAAGCGAGGTTCGCAGAAGACCGCGGAGAACGTAGAGGAATTTTGTGAGGCTGTGGCTGCTGGCACAGTGCTCTGCGCAGCAAACGTCGTCTCCCCACAGAGGCGAGCCAAGACTCTGGATTCCTATTCTCAAAATGTTCTTCTGTTTTTTCTAGAGGAAAGTGGAGGAGAGGTGAATACATTAAGTTTTGTTAACCAAAGGATGCCTCTTTCCCTTTTGCTATTTCTTCATTTTCTTTATAACAAATCAAGGAGGTAATTTAGATATGGTAAAAAGTATTACGTGCTATCAATAATAAGGCAACATAAGGAAGATAGATCTTCTAGATTACAATAGTTTTTTGTTTTTTTTTTTACTTTTTAGTTTTTTGAAGTGTATCACAGGCCTCAAACTTTTAATTATTTCTAACTTTTAATAGTGACTATTCTAAGACTGTTGGAGGCAGCTCAAATATGCAACAAATCAGAGATAATAAAGAAAATCTAGACTAGAGTACTTACAAACCACTTTTAGCATTACAAAATTCTGTCTTTCAATAAATGATAAATTGCTCGATATTCCTCATTTAATTTTATTGTGTGCACTGACTGACATTTTTTGAAATTTAAAAATGCCTACTGATA
This sequence comes from Glossophaga mutica, assembly GCA_039655065.1. Lineage (NCBI taxonomy): Eukaryota > Metazoa > Chordata > Mammalia > Chiroptera > Phyllostomidae > Glossophaga > Glossophaga mutica. The sequence continues at coordinate 24,765,639 of CM077308.1, forward strand.
TTAAAGTCATAATTATAGTGACCGATACTTCTTGGGAAAAAGAACACTTAAAACCATTTCATAAACCCTAGCATGACTGTCAGAAAGTGCTTGCCAATAGATGTATTTATAATAAATCCTACTGTTTGGGTTATTCTAACCGAACAAATGCTTTGTAAATGCTTTCTTGAGCAATCTAGCAAACATTCTGGGCAAAGGAAGAAGATCTCAGCAAAACCTGGCACTTGGAAATAATTGGGAAATCATTACTATGATTCTGATGGGAAAAAACAAGATTTCTCTCTTAAAGGAAAGACTCGGAAGATGTGCAGCTTTAGAGTGTGAACTCTGATGAAACTATACCCTCAAATATATCCCTTGCTATGGCTATAAAATATCACAAATACGATTTCTTATCCAATTATTTCCTGCCCAACACATCTATCTCTTTGATATTACAGATAAAACCTGAATTTGTATATTTCCTTTTCAAGGAGAATTTATTGACAAAGAAAAGTAGCAAAATGAATAAAACACTGAAATATTAGAAGAGGAAAACCTAGGAGGCAGTAGTTAGTAAAATGAGTAAGACAGAGACGCATAGTCTGGCCTGGGGAACTAAGTAGATCCATGGTTCAGGTTAAGATAAACACATTACTCAGGCCTCAGTTTTCTCATCTCTACAATATAAAGAATGGAACATTGCTCTATGAGACCATATAATCCCTCAAATATGTGAAGTGACACAATGTCTTGGAGAAAACTCAAGAATGAGATAACAGAAAGAGTAATTTAATCAAAGCACAGTTGAAAAGTCTCCCTGACTCTGAGGACCTGAAGCATGATGACACTATCAAGGCCTAGCTGGTCCGATTTTCCTCTCCTCGTTGCAGGAAGGTTATGATAAACAACCACCTAAGATACCGTATGTTCTGACCCTAGATGGGTCAGAACAGTTTTCTTTTTATTTCTGCATTCCTTGAGTGAAATGAAGTAATAAGATGTACTGGAGCATATGCTGGAATTATAAATAAGTGCCTGGTGAATTTGTGGAACATATCTGTGAAATATGATGTTATTTATTCCTTTTTTCCGTATTACTGAGAAACTCAGAATTTAAGTAAAGTGGCACAATTAAGGTTTGTTTTCCGTCCTGGCTGGGCGGCTCCACTGGTCGGCGCATTACCTGTGCACCAAAACGGTTGTGGGTTCAATGCCCGCCAGCGTCCCTGTGGGAGGCAACTGATTGATGCTACTCTCACATTGATATTCCCCCTTCCTCTCTTTTTCTAAAATAAACTATATTCTCATTCTTGGGTGAGGATTTAAAAAAAAGGCTCATTTTTCATCCTGAAACTTAGGAACTATAGCCTAACTTAGGTTCCCAACAGAACGAGCAATCTGAAAAAAGACAGAGAGACTTACCCTAAGAAAAAAATTGAGGTGTTAGAATGAAATGTGAAGGTAAAGGGGGGCAGCTTCATATTGTTTCCCCTGTCAACATTTCAACAAACTACAGGTTGGCTACATTTTAACCCAGGGCCAGCAATGCCTACCACTGTTGTATCGAAAGTACCTGCTAAAACGAAAATGAATCAGCAGAGTAATGGCTACAGGAGATTCGTGACTTTGACAGATAAACTGATAAATGCAAATAGGAAGAATGAAAATACGGAGCCAAACAATTTATGAGAGATAAGATATTTAAGTGAGCAGGAGCATAGCACATCACAATATAACTGAGATAATACTTCCAGAAAAGAAATACACATTTTTTTAAACAATATGACAATAAGTTGTAAAAACAAAGGCTGAACTACAAATTTCCTGTGTTTTTTGAGACATTCAGAATCAGAATATTATTTTGACTACGAAATATTTTTTTATGTCATGACCGAGAGGTGCATGTTGTGACTTCTTGAACTATCTACAGTTCCTGAGATAGATGTATAGACTTGGAAATTCAGTAAATGATACAGTCTATAACAACAATATGGAGATTCATTAACTATATCTGAGTTCCAACAAAACTGGAAATGTACTATTATAATAACTTACTGGTATATTTTGATTTAATTAAAAAAATTAGCCTTCTTGGTATTCGCCATGGAAATGTCTATCTCCACCCTGTTCCATCTTTATGAAAGTCAATAGTTACAGAACTTCTGGTTCAGAGAGTGAAACCAGTTACAATCTGTTATCTAGCAACATTCACGAAATAAAATGCTGCTTATTGAAAATGGGATTTTTCATACTCCAATAAACAACTAAGAAAACAAATCTTCCATTCCATTTCATTAACAGCTTCCTTATTAAGGGCTCTCTGAATGTATGTGTGGTGTGTACATATATATGTGAGTGTATATACAGGTACATCTACATGTAAGTATGTATCTTTTTGCTATTGTTTATTTTCTTCTTTTAAATTTTTTGCTCTTAGAAGATGTGTCATCGTCCTGCAAGAGCAGCAGCTCTGCACAGTGTATGGCAGGATCTGTTATGACATGCCCGTTTCCATGGTTACCACAGTGTGTGGGGAGAGGTGTCTGTCAGGGACCAATTTACCTCTCCAGAAGGGCACTGCCACTAAAGAGAAGACATGATGCCCATAAATCTTAGCTAAGATAAAAAATGGAACAACAATGAGCAGGACAAAACTGTACTACATTTGTGGACCAAGGGCCTTCACAAAAACTGTCACATATACGGAACACCATCTATAAATGAACACACTCCACCAGACGCGCATAAGTATTTTCAACCTGCTATTAAACTGGTGATCAAGACAAATTTTAAAAAATGTTTATTTTCCCATGGACAAAGTGTTAAATATAGCAGTAAAGTTTATAATAATACTTTTATAATCGATGAATGAAGAGCAAATGTAATTGATAGTGAGAAAAATCAGACTTTAGGCTTCTTTGTGTCCTTCAATAAAAATAACAGTGCTCGGGAAATAATTCTGCTAAACTAATATAAATGAAATGCAAACATTTTAGTAGCAATAGCAATTAAAATCACTGAGAAGGAATTCTGAGAGGTATGGTAGCTAGAAATAAAATTCCCCTCATTTTGTTTAAGTTAAACTAACCAGAACATCTTTAATAGTGGTAATTTGGAGAAATTTTAAAAAACTGAGCTACAGAAAAATAGTTAAGTTGTAAAATATTTTAGTATGGCAAATAAAAATGCATTTTATACACTGAGGCAACTCCAAGCATAATGTAATAAAAATAAAATCTTAAAATAATTAATTCTTACTCATAAGGTAATTAGAAATTAAGGCCTGAATGATAGAAGTATAAAAATTTAGAAAGAAAAGTGTAAGACTGGCTGATTTAAAAGTAATTTTCAAAATGTGGCTACTTCCTAATTCCAGGTGTTATAAATACATATTTTTAAAGTAATTCATGTTTACAATGTACATGTACATCTTGTGTGCATTCACTGAGGACATGGCTAAAATTCTAGATATACATTTGAGGTCACACGAAGGCTGCCTGTGCTCTGCTTATTTGTATCTTCTCTGCCTGGAAAACAGCTTGTTCATTGTTGATTATTCTAAGACCTTCTGCGTGTACCCCTAGAGAGCTTGAAAACAACATTACATACGTGATTATAAAAGGCTTTGAAGTTACTCAATACCTGGGGATTGGATCCATCAAATCCTTCCTCATAAATGATTTTCTGGATAAACTGAAGCAGCTCTATGTAGCCATGGGTCAGAGAACTGTCGGTAAGAAGTGGTTCGAATACATAAATGGGCTGATTACAGAGGAAATACAACATAAGCTAAAACAGTCAGTAAATAATTAAAAGGTACATATTCATGAGGTTATTTAAATATAATAAAATGAGCCAAAGTAGTATAAATAATTATAAAAAATAAGGTCAATACATCCAGGGAATGAGATACAATGCCTTATATTAACTCACTCAGTGTTCTTGACTTCACGGGAAGACAAAAATCTGTGGAGACTGAGATGACTTAATTATGTCAAGCTTAGTTACCTCCATGAAAATTAATGATTTAATGAAGCAACTTAAAATATGAAGCCACTACAGCTTTTCAGGAGTAATCATAGATAATTAACACACAGTTAATGAACTGCTATGCCATGTATACCTGAATAAATGTGCTGATCACCTGAGCTCATCTTCTATCAAAGTTTTAACTTTCTTAGAACAAACTGCTAAAATAGTATTAATTCAAAAACTTGCATGAAGATAAATGAAGACAAGTGGTGTAAACTCCACTTCATTTGTGAAAAGACATAAAATTAATGTATAAAGTTAATAAAATGATCTAAAATAAATTATTTTGCACGGGAATAGTAGCATTAATATTATTATTTTAAATTACTTTGCAAATGTTATAAAATATCTCCAAGAAAATTTAGTAAGAGTGAAGAAAATCTGCTTTAACATTAACTGAATTTAAGATTCTTCATAATGGACAACCTGTGCGTAATGGCTGAACGTTAAATGCCACGATAATGAGGTTTTGGAGCATAGCTAATTCATAAACTTTAAAGTGTCAAATGTTGAAAATGTTGCAGGTGACCTTAAAAATACAAAAGTATTTGCTTTACTGTGATTCTAGATAAAGTGATCACATAGGCAGAAAAAAATGCCCTAAAGTAAGAATGAAATATACTTTGAGACATACACGCAACATTAAAGAACATAAAAGCCAGTAAATGTAGCAGACTGCTTAGTGTGCAAAGTCAATGGCAGGTGGTTCAGCAAAAATATATGCGTATCTCTGTAAAAGTTTTATTGAACATTCACACTTAGCCCCAAAATAGCTATGCAACAAAAACAAAACAAAACAAACAAACAACAAAAGAATCCTGCTCTTTGCAAAACAAATATGGCTCCAATGGAAGGATTTGGCAGTACAGTTATTTCTCATATAGTTATTCCTCCACTTTCAGTGAAAATACAATGAATTACATGGACACATTTTTCTACTTCCATGAGTGAGAAAATGTGTTTATAAATAATGATACTCCATAAGGACAATGATGAGATTATTTCATATCTTCACACATATTTGTCCTGGTTAGCTGGACTACTCAACTTTCCCAACACAGTGTTGCTGTTCGAACACAGCAGATTTAATTCCTATCTGGGTCAATTAGCTTTGCACAGCGGGTGAGATCTGCTCCAAGGTCCCAGATTTTGAAATGAATTCCAGCCAACCATTTGACGAATGTCACTATAGGTTAAAAGAGGATCAAGAATATATTCAGTGCACCCTAACCCACCAATAATGAACCTACCTAAGAAAATTATTACTTCACACACTTGAAAAAATTTTAGAGCATTTCCCCTCTGCCTCAAATTGTTCAATAACAAAATCTGCCTTAAGTACTTGGTAGTAAATTTGCTATCCGAAGGCACGTTATTAAATACCACATACATAAATCACATTTTAGTGTTTTAATTGCCACCAGTTATCTAATCAACAAGATGTGTTATTTATTTTACATCTTACTCTCTGTTAAGATAACTGTAAGTAGATCTAGGATTCTCTTCAAAGGTAAAGGATTTCTTTTGATATGAGAATAAAAATGAACATAAAGCCAATACATCTTAATCTCTTTCCCTATTAAACACTGACATAATGTAATCAACAATGCTTAGAACTTTTTAAGTAATAAAATACACTTCTCCAAAGTAAGATTTCTAGGAAAATAAATAAGGGGTAACAAAATAAAATGGGGAAAATCAATATATTTAAGTATAAAATTGAGGATATTCATGTTTGTATACATAAAATTATATCATTTAAAACTGAATCATTTTACATGGTCTTGATATTAAAACTATTAGGTGTTGTTAATCTCTATGAAGTATATATATTCCTTGGTCAGCAAGCTCATTTAATAGTATGTTTTTGGGGTGAAAATAAATACCTTCTATTGTAATCTAAATATTTTTTATTAAACTCCTTTGATTTTGAGGATGTTGTCTTTTTTTTGTTGTTGCCTTTCAGCATTCTAGTAACTCATAAAACAGAAATTGGCAAGAAGGAAACCTAGTTACAAATTTGACACTGGCTTCCTTACGTTTCCAGATCTTTAACAAAGGTGAGGTGATCAAAGTATTTATAATATGTTCCAAAGGCACTACATTTCAAATCATGTACATTCTTTAATGATTTCCATAGCTTTCAACAAATTTTATAATAAAATGATCTATCTTGAGATTCTATAATATCTTTAAAACTATAACAGTACAAAGAATATGAAGATAATTATTAGAAATTTAATTTTTACCTGTAAATATCAAGCATTTAAAATTTTCTTTAGTTAAAAACATTGTTCCATGTTCATTATTCATGTGTCTGTTTATGTTACCAATTATTTCTTTCTATTAATATACAACATGGAAAAAGGAACCCAATGACAAAAATGTAAATCTATATTGATGACTAAGCTTAACTTTCATTTTTTACCCTCACCTGAGGAAGGAAGAAAGGGAGGAAGAGAAGGAGGGAGAGAAACATTGATGTGAAAGAGAAACCTCAACTGGTTGCCTATTTATGTGCCCTGACCAGGGGTGGAACGCACAAAGTAGATATGTGCCCTGACCAGGAATTGAACCAGCAACCTTTTGGTATGTGGGACCATGCTCCAGTCAACTGAACCAAACTGGCCAGGGTAAGTTTAACATTTTTTAAAGAGTCGATAGAAAAAAATTTTTGTGCCTATCAATATTAGCTTGTGGTTCAATAGACATTTTGCATCAGAGAACTTTAATGTGTATTGACAAATGGCACTGGTTTTCTTGTAAAAAGTAATTTTGTCATTCAATCTCATCATGGAAGATTAAAAAATCTGCTGTAAGAAAATGAATCAGTTGTAGTATACCCAGGAAAGAAATCAAGCAGATAATAGATAATTACGTTTCAGGTTCTCAAATGATAAACATAGAAATACTTACAAAGCTTAATGTGATCAAAGAATAAATGTGCCAACGACAAAAAACCTTGGGTAATAGGCGATAAGACTATTTGTGAAAAGGTAAACTACAAAAATAAAATAATGTGTATATAAAATTAACAATTTGAGTGACTTTTTTTTTACTTGGATAGTAATAATAAGCTCAGCTTGTTTCTAACAAAACTACTTGATTTCAATTTTAATTTTATTGATTAGTAAAATGTCTGGTACATGATAAATACACAAAACCTTCTGCATCAGTCACAACATTTGATCACTACAATGTCCTTAAGAGGTTAGTATAGTCATATTGTGATTGAGAATATTAAGACCCATTAGAAGCTAAGTGATTTGCCCAAGGCTATGCTATACAACAATTAAGTGACACTCAGAACTTAAGTTCCCACTTCAAGTTCCTTGCTCTTTGCCTAAACTAAGGTGAAGCAAGCCCCAGAGTGAGATCCAGATTCAAGGAAAAGGCTATGGGTTCAAATACATAGGTGGCTGAGACAGGGTCTGAACAGGGCTCCACAGAAGGGAGTCAAAGTATTCTGGTGTATAGTTTTAGGAAGATACTTCTCTTAGTTGTACTGATAAGATATTCCCTCGTTATTAACTTGGTGCATGATTTATGAAGAAAATTTAATGTTAAAAAGTGTAGATTTATAAATTATAAAAGATACCAGAACAGCAGAGTGAACAGTATGCTGAAGATTCTACTGATAGTTCTACCCATAGCAACAACTCTAGCTAAATGTGTGATATGAGGCAAACTCTTTAATTTTGCTGTTTTGGGCTTCAAATTTTTTTCATTTGTACACTGAATGATTTGCACTGGATAATCTCTGTTGTCCATTTTGACTTAAAATTAAATGGTTCAAGAATGACATTTCTTTTTCTTTTTTAGGAAAAATTTTTCTCACTATAATCATTCATTGCTGTTTTAAAAAATCAGAACTTCTGGTGCATTTAAATATTGATTTAACTATTTGATAGAAACACTTAGGAAGAAAAACAGTTATCACTACTAATTAGGATTAATTTAAAGTGAAGATGAAGCATTTTGACATTATTATGTAAATTATTGAGAAAATATAATTTGTATTGCCAAAAATCTAATTACGCATATATTTCAGGTATTCACCTATGACAGTGAGATATAACACAATAGGCATAGTATCAAATGTTTCGACTAATTGTGTAAAATAGTTTGCTGAGCTACGGTTATATTAGCATGTATTCTGCACATGACTATAAAGACTGTGAAGTGTATTCACAAGTAATTTTCAAGTTAAGAATTACATTACTATTACCCTGAAGGCTGTCATTTACTGATTTTTTCTTTCTGATGCTTAACTGCATGCACAGGCTAAACAATCCACTGTCTGACAAGAACACTATTGAGGGAGGTTGTGCTCTTTCATGAAAAATCATTGCTCTCTACAAATATGTTGCACATTGTACATGATATTATATATGTTATATTCTTTTCATACTTTTTTGAATCTTTTTACTTTGCAAGCAAGTATTCCATTTATTTAACTAATCTATACTGACAACTGTTCGTTTTCTTTTTCCCAGATTTTTAGTATGACACAGAGTTGTGGTGATCATTCTCTGTTACCTTGTGTGATCATTTCTTTACAATGAACTCCTAGAACTGGCATGACGGCAACAATGATACTAACGTGCGCTCCGATGTTCTGATCCACTGTCCTGGAGCCGCTTTAGCAACGGGTACTCTAGCGGTTACCAACCCGAGAGGCGTGTGTTTCCCCGCATCACCTTTAACTCACAGCCCTACTGTTTTCAATATCGGATACTTGAAAACTGCTATCTCTCTGGTTTTTGTTTACATTTCTTTGACTATTAGTGAGGCTTATTAGCTATTTCTTTATCTTCTTTTGAGAACATGCTGTTGACCTGTTGCCTATTTTGTATTAGGGTACTCAACTTGTTCTTACCAATTTAAAAATGGTCTAAATATACTGAAGGTATTAATACATACGCATATATATACATAGGTTTATTTTTAAAAAAATTTTAAACAACCTCAAACTTACAAAAAAAGTTGTAAATATAGAACAGAAACTTTTTCCCCCTCTTCTACCAATAAGTTATTGACATGATAACCAATTACTTCTTAATAATTTGGGTCTAATTCCTACAAATAAGTACATTTTCCTATTTAACAATAATATAACCATCTGACTTAGGATACTCATATAACCGATACGTTTAATCCTCAGACCCCGTTCAAGTTTCACATTTGTCCCAGTATCATCCCTTCTAGCAAGTGACTCAGTCCAGAGTAACTTGTTTTCAGTTGCCAAGTCTCTTTTCACTCTCCTTCAATCTGGAAGTTCCTTGGTTTTTACGGTTTTAAAAGTTTTAAGGATTACAGATCAGGTATTTGGGAGAATGCTCCCAATTTGGGTTTGACTGATGTTTTCTCACAATTAAGTTTAGATTATGTATATTTGGTAGGAATGTCGCAGAAGTGTTGCCAAGTTCTTCTTACTGCATGCTATGAGGTGATACATGATTTCAATTTGCCACTTCGCTGGTACTGGTAACTCAACTAAGGTGATGTCTGCCAAGCCTCTCCACTATAAAATTATTCTTTCCTCTTTGTAGTCAATAAACATTTTGTGGGGAGGCACTTTGAGGGTATGTAATAGCTTATTTCCCAATGACTTATTTATTCATACATTGATTTGTATCAGTGCCTACTTGCGGCTTCCTGTTTTACTCAGCGGTAGTTATAATCCATTACTATCATTATTTATTTTGATGCTTAAATTGTCTCCTCTTTGGCCAGTGGGAGCTCTTTTGAGCTGGCTTCTGTATCCTTTCAGCATGTCCTTCTCATTCTTTAAGCACATCTAAACATAAAGAGATGCTACAAGTGTATCTTTTTCTTTCCTTTGAATCAAGTGTTCCTTCAAAGAGTCCTGCCTATTTCAAAATGAGAAAGGTAATAAATCAGATCACCATATATATTCACTGAGATTTCCCCACCATTCCAAGAGTTTAAGACTTTCTCTTCTATTTTCTTCTAGTACTTCTATAATTTCATTTACTACTTCACACCTTTAACTCTTTTTAAAAGTTATTTATTTATTTATTTTTAGAGATGGGAAGGAGGGTGAAAGAGAGGGGGAGAAACATTTATTGGCTGCATGCCCCCAACAGGGGACCTGGCCCTCAACCCAGGCATGTGCCCTGACTAGGAATTGAACCAGTGACCTTTTGGTTTGCAGCCCACCATTCAATCCACTGAGCCACACCAGCTGGGGCATCAAATCTTTAACTCTTTAGAAATGTAGTTTGCAAGAGATACGAGGTAAAGGATTTCAGTATATTATTCCCAAATGATTATTAGGCTTTCCTGCTTATTTGAAATGCCTCTACATTACACAAATGTTTGTTCATCATAAAAATTCAAATACATAAAACATATGAAGAATGAAAAAAGGCATCCGAAAGTCACCACCCGGAGGCTAACAGTGTGATGAGCATCTCTTAGGCATCTCTGTGCCAGCCCTTCCATCGCTTACTGAGGGAAACCACTGTGGAATGTGAAGAAGTATGCTGATAAAAATATTTTTTCACTCTGAAAATGAGAGTACTTTTTATTAATAAACACATGTAAACAGGATTATAACTATAACAATTTTTGTTTAATTTTGGCATTTCTCCCCAGCTTTTCAAATACTAAGCATGCTGTGAGTCTTTTCGATAGTCCAATCAGGGGATTTAGCAGGCAGTCTTTCATGGGCTTATCTGACCATTTATCACGGATTTCTGTTTCTGGAACTGAAATTAACATCTGAATTCATGTTAGAAAAGGTTCAGGATATTAGTTCTCTCCATAAAGGTTCAGATATTATCTTTGTACTTTAATTATACCACCAGCAGGTAAGCAGAAAGGTAAAATTCCTCCTTCACTTACATCTTGCTTTTCCCCCACTTCAGATATTAGTATTAGTATATCACTCACTATATTCTTTTAATAAAGTTGTTTATAGTATACTTCTATAACTTCATGATTTTTGCCCTAAATGTTTAGTCTTAGCTAGGAACTCTTCCAAAATTTCTTTCTCATTAGTTAATTTTCTACTGGTAATTTCTCAATATAGTGTGGTTCTCTGCTGCTCGATCTAAGGGATATGTATTGTTGAAATAAAATACACTCTTACATGGCTATGTTTCAGTGATTGGTTTTATGCCACTAAATCGTTATACTAAGAGCAAGGCTACATATAGTTACTCGGAGTTATTACCATACTTTGTGCATTGGCCCACCAATTCACCAGCACTCAATTCAATACCTGTGTCCTAGATTCAGGGCATAAATAGATAAAGAAAGCATAACCCTTTCCTCCAGGATTTCCAGTGCTTGAGAGGGAAAATGAGATTGTAGACAAGCCAGATAATTACAGCACAATGTGCTCTGTTCTGACAGAAGTAAAAACAAAAGTTAAGCAGGAGAACGGGGGAGTATAACTATGATTTTAATAGGAAAATATTATTACAAAAGGCTTACAACGAGGTTCCATTTAAGCTGGTAAGGAAACTTGGCAGGAGAAGAAAAATGAAATGACTTTTAAAATCTTAAGTATTACACCTAGCCTCTTTCCAATGATCTTTTTTCCCCTTGGAAAGATAACTGGTTGTCTCAGAATTCAGTTCCTTCAACTTAACACAAAACTTTTAGCTAACATAAGACACTACTAGCTACTGTTAGGATAAATGTCAAAATAAAATCTTGAATTTCAAAGAAACATACCAAAATAAATTTATTCTATTTACTACAAACTGCATATAAACTCAATATTCAAGACCTGACAGATCTATAATTTTAAAAAAGTGATATTTTACAGTATAGTCTGTGTATTAGTCAGCTTGGACTTCCAGAACAGAATAACACAGACTGGGCGGCTTACACAACAGGTATTTATTTTATTGCAGCTCTGGAGACCACGTTCAAGATCAAGATGCTAGTAGGGTTAGTGTCTGGCGAGAGCTCTCCCCGTGGCTACAGATGGTCACCTTCTCACTGTGTGGTCACATGGCCCTTCCTGGATGTGACGCCAAGAGGAAAGTGTGAGCTCAGTGTCTCTCAATCTTTCTTAAAGACACTGAGCCTATCAGACTCGGGCGCCACCCTCATGACCTCATCTAACCCTAATTACCTCCCAAACACCCCAAGTCCAAATACCGTTACACTGAGGATCAGAACTTCAACATACGGCTTTGGGTCACACCAACAATTCAGTCTGTAACAGTAGGTTAAGGAGTATGTTGGTAGATTCATTAGTAAATAAGAAAGCTGAGGTACTATCATGTGCTGAAGAATGAGAAATCTTATAAGAAAACAGAAGAGTGTTTGGGCACACTTGTTAAGAAAGCTTAATTCAAAACAATGTCAGATTTAAAAAATCTTTGACTACAGAATTATTCTCAAAGTTTATTTTCGCATCATTCACTGTTTTATGACTTAGATTCTCTAATTTATGACAGTAAAATATCAAAACAAAATCAACTGGATAACATTATTGTGATACATCTCAGGTTTTTATAACCAAGCTTTAATTTGACAGGTTATACTGGATGAATGAAAATTTTCTGTAGTCAAACCTACCAATAATTTAAAATTAGTTAATCCAAATTTTAAATGACCTTCAGTCTTTCTTACTGTAAAAAAAAAATAACAAACCTTTACGTGTTTCAATAGTCTCTTTAGAAATTATGGAATTATATGTTCTATCCTAACATATGATGGTAGGATACAGCTATGTCCTCTAGTTTTAATTATAGGAAAAGTATAGACAACTGTAAGGCTAAGCTTTATTATTTTATAAATGAACCAGTAAAGTTCATTTTAGTGAGATGAGCACACGCTCTTCATAAATTAAAATAAATCTCACATGGTAAAGTACCCATTTTCAAAATTAATTTAATTACATGTTTAAAGTTTAATTACATTTAATTAAGCATTTAAGTTTAATAGGAAATAAATGAATTACTGGTTAACCATTATGAAATAAAATACTGCCTTGATAATTAAAATCTATAAATTTTCCTATTTTGTGTGTAAGAATGAGAGTTCTCAAAAAAGATTCCGAAAAATGTATTTGCGAGACCGTAGGAGACTGTGCTCTTGCAGCTGGTCCAGGTGTCGTTATTCTGGGGCCGGCTTCACGCGCGGCCCACTTACTGCGGTGGTGAACAGCTGCCGCCTTGCTCAGGAGAGGGCGGAGGTTCAGGAGACTTGGGTTTGGGTGTCAGCTCAGTCACTGAGAGTCAGTCAGTGATGGGAAAGCTACTTAGTGTCTCTGACTTCAAGCTTCCTAAAACTTTGGGACAATATTATTTTTCTTGGAAGGCTGTTGGGAGAATTAGTTATTCTAGGGTCAAATGCCTGGAACAGTGCCTGACATGGAGCAGGTTTTTGACAAGTGTTAATTCCTCCTCCCTTTAGTTGTCCAATGAATGAACAAAAACCTTGTACTTTCTGGCTAAGAAAAAGTTTTATACTTAATATATACACATATTTAATTACAAAGTATCATCATGTTATTTTTCATTGACTTACATCACACTTAATGTACATTTTACATTTTTTATTTCTCCTAAATAGTCCATGAATAGAGGCGATATAGCGTTATTGCTAACAAAGGTTTCTGAGTCAGAAAGAACTGACTCTGAGTCTGGGTCCCACATTTACTATGTAAGAAATCATGGAAAAGTTATTTTTTTGTGTTTTTTTAAGATGTTATTTACTTATTTTTAAAGAGAGGGGGAGGGAGAAACATCAGTGTGTGGTTGCCTCTTGTGCACCCCTGCCCCCCACTTCCCACTCCCCCCCGCATCCCTGCAGCCCAGACTGGGAAGCAAACCGGCAATCCTTTGGTTTGCAGGCCCAAGCCCAGTCCACTGAGCCACACCAGCCAGGTGTAGGAAACTTATTTTGACTTCCCAAGCCTGTATATATTTTTGCCCGGTTCACTGAATAACAAAAATTAGGCACTAGTAAAATCAATATAATCATTCAAACTTAACAAAAAAATTAGTGATGTAGGTAGAATAAATGGTATTCCTCCAGACCTCAATTTTTCACAGAAAGATATTGATTTTCACTGAATTTAAGGGATTTGCCCAAAGTTAACAGGACAAACTCGGTATCAAAACCCAGATTTTTTATAAATTTCTTTGTCAGCACCCTGTCCTCCATAACACAGGAAGGTAAAGGTGAAGGACAGGAACACCTTTTGAAGCTGTTGAGCCTCAGAGAAATCTCTTCAGTGAATTTCGGTATCTTCTTCTGGAGAATGGGAATATCTCTTTTATAGGGTAGATAACAGAGGTGAAGTATGTACCGCAGTGACCGACACAGCAGTCCCTCATTAACAAGCTAGAGAACACCACGATAAAGTGCCAAATTTCTTTTTCAAACAGAGCTAATAAAAATAAATAGGATAGTCTTCACTAAATTCTTATGTAATATTTCTGGGAAAGAGATGATAGATTTTTAAGTCATTTCAGTGCACAACTTCCTGTCTATTAAATTTCCATTTAATAACTGGTCTCATTTTGCAAATAATGGTTTTACAGTGCAAAAGAAAATAGAGGTGGTAACAGATTCCGTGGACTACCTTCCCTTGATTCAACTGCAATAAGAATAAAATTAAATATTCTTTGTTTTTTAAATGAGGTTAAGTTCTTTTATTTATTTATTTATTTTTAAAGATTTTATTTATTTATGTTTAGAGAGAGGGGAGGAAGAGAGAAACATCAATGTGTGGTTGCCTTTCACATGGCCCCCACTGGGGACCTGTCCTGCAACCCAGGCATGTGCCCTGACTGGGAATTGAACTGGAGACCCTTTGGTTCGCAGCCCATGCTCAATCCACTGAGCTACACCAGCCAGGTAAATATTCTTAACTCTTATAAATTACTTAGTGTCAAGTACTGCACTTTTCACAGTTTTGCCTTAAACTAGTAGCACTGGTTTAATACTTAAAACACTTTGCTGTAAAACTCAAACTCTAAGTACTCTTAAGTCATCTAAAAAAATAGATTGTTTTATTTACAGCATTACTAGAAATAGAAAACCATAATAAATAAAATATTGGAAAACATGCATGTGTTTAATTTCTGAAACAGCATTTATTGAAAAACACGGAACAATAACATTACTTTATACTATTTTCCTGCTATTGTTATCAATAAGTAATATTTAGCCATCTATTTGCATTTATAACTGAGAGACTGTGATTCAGAAATGTTTCACATTTTCTTGAAAATAAAAACAGCAGGTATTGCAATTTGGTGTCTAGACTTTTTAGGTTGCAAATTAAGGGGTAACAGCATGTCCAACAGTTATAAGGCCAGAAAAAGTAAACTGTGACAGGGTGTGAACAGTTGGTTTACAGTTGTGAGAATGTAAAAGTGAGTTTATTTTTGTATTGTTATTTACTAATTATTGTATCAGTTTTCCATACCAACTGTAAACCTATTTCCCCCCCACCCTACTGTATAATGAAATAAGAAACACATACACAAATATGCACAAGGTTACATATTATATAGATTCTAGTATCTATTATTAGGAGATGTAGTTTTGATACACATTTTTTCAAAGAATATGGTAAAAATGCATTCTATCAACCTTTGAAATAAAAATTGGGTCATGAACTTACCAGGGTTCTATGTTAACAGTTGAAGGTACTTTTTCTGGAAGAAAAAATCCATGCCATTTTGAAGTCTTAAGTAGTTCTTGTGGTATTTTTTTTGATGCATCATAGTAGTGACCAAATCTTGAAGATGATACTGGTCCAGCCTATTAATAAAACCCATATTTGTTGTTAAAAATATATTTAAAAATACAATTTATTTGTCTTACACTCAGCAAAATGCTGATCTATTTATGCATTTTAATGCAAATAAGAAAAAAGCTGATGTACGTAGGCATTAAATTTCAAAGAAGCATATACAACGACCTTCGTTATTTTAATCTATGTAGTTAGAAATCAACCTTTTTATCTCCCATGTTTCTTTACTCCCGATGGTTCCCGGAGTTTGATAAAAATTTAAGACCTCTTTAGTTTTTTTATGAATCTGTATACCTTCTTAAATTAAAAAAAATTAATATATGTGTCTTAATTATTTTTTTAAACTCCAGGTTTTAAGGACAAATATGTAGTAGCTAAGCATCAATGAAAACTTAGGCCGAATTAATTTATGATGAGAGGCCCAAAAGAAACTAGCTATTTAAGTACAGTAAACTGAGCATCACTTTAAAACTAAATTTTCACCAGTTGGTATGTATACTCAACATTACTTACAAACAATAGTAAACTTATAGTATAAAATGCACTAGGGTCCTCCAGCTGGGAACAAAGCACAATGTAAAGTGGGAGCATATATGTAAGCTGCAATAGATAAATTGGAAATCTGGCATAATCACCTACAATTCCACCAACACGTTAGCTTTCTCTTAAGAAACTCTAATAACTACTGATGCTGAATTTATTTACATAGGATAGTAAAATCCTAGTAATGTAACATTATTCTTATATTGCTTTGAAGGAACTCTGGGCTGATTTCTTTCTTTCAGCACATGAGAAATATATACACCTCTATCCAAAGTTGAGCTAGTAACAGGTTCCACCTGGCATTAGTTTCTAATGAAATCTCTGATCTAAATTTACACAATTTCAACTGTCCTGAATGCTACAAAACAGACAAGTTTTGTAACATTCAACAAACTAGGGAGCCTCTGCAGAAATTAAAGAATTATACACAATAGGATCTTAACATATTTTACTAAGGAATTAATAACTCTGTAATTTAGATTAGAAATAGACACTTGCTCAAGACTAGATATTTGCATTTTTGAGACTTTAAGGATTCATATTCTTAAATTAAATGCCTACAAACATCAAATTGTACAGTAACAGAGGATAAAAAACATTTAAGCCTAGTAGAAACATTAGTCTCAGGTTCAGTCTGTGGCTTTAATATTTATTTGCTAAATAAAATGATTGCTCATCCCTCCATAAGGTTCTCTTTAATTTTCATTAATGAAAGAGACCTATTAGTTGGCTTAATTTAATCTTTCCAATACAATATACAGAAGTATGGTTCCCAAAAGATGATTTATCTGTTTACTATGAAAATACTGACTAATAAATTATGTGATGTTAAAATCTGTTTCTTAAAAACAGGGTGTAAAATTTTAAAATGTAAAGTTATTAGTCTAAAGCAATTTAAACAAGGTCTGTTCTTTGGCCTATAATCTATTCTTTATCCGGATTATAGTTCAGAATGTTTTTACTGCAATCTCTGCTAGAGCTCATCTTTTTATTGTGTAAGTCCAGGCCCCCTTAATGTTTTAGAAAGGCCTTGACTAACTGAACTTTGATCTGATGTCTTCATTGAGAAAAACACCAGGTTGCCCATTTCAGATGCAAATCCCTCTAAGGCCCAATAGAATTTAGTAAAGACAGCAAAAAAAGAAGAAACAAGAAGTTTCCAGGATCCTCTTTGAGAATCCTGGGGCACACTGGTGTCCTTAATCCACACTGCCGCAGGGATTAAGGTAGGTGATAACCTTTCCCGATTCAAAAGAATAAGCAGAGTGCCTACAAACTGGGTGGAGACTAGGATTTGGTAATAATAAAACACCATGCAAGAAAAGCTTGGTCTATGTCAGAAGCCTCTGAAAAGGCCTCAATGTACCACATTCCCAGGCCTAGTAGGGAAGCTTGCAAAAGCCTACCTGAATCAAATAAGCATGAATAATCTATTTTAGCAGGCTGGCCATGGAGAGAGTGAAAGAAAGAGAGACTTTTCACTTCTTTTAAGTTTGAGTTAATAAATTTATTAGTGAACTGAAGGTTCTTGAAGTCCTGTGTGCTCAGAGAAATATGCTAAATTGTCAAGAAACAAAGTATGTTTTTAAAGCGGCCGGTCTCTATTAATGTTTCTAATTTTAATATTAACGTGATAGAAATCTCAGGTTTAGAATGAATCAAGGCAAAAAACAGATTTCATGCTGTGACAGTTTATATATAGAACACATATAATTCATTAAAATGAAAAATAAATCTGGAAGTTTTTATTGCAATTTTTATTAATTTTTTAGAAATTAAGATTAGATAAGAAACTAAAATACTGACAAGACACTAAAAATTTTATTAGTGAAAAAAAATTTAATCCTTCAATAAAAAGATGAAAACTATACTCTTCAAGAAAAAAATGATTTTGTAAGTTTTTCTACCCAAGAGACCTAGCATTAACATATAATCAGATTTTTGAAATGATGTGAAATCTTTTGAGGCCTAGAATTATAAAACAAAGACTTAAATATTTCTCTGAAAAGGATAACTAAATGCTTTAAATCTAGTAATAATAAAAATACATGGAAAACTCAACTCTACACACAAAAAAGATGTATTAAAAAGTAAGCATCGATAACTAGTCAATTTACTCAGTTTAATAAGAACATCTTGCTTTAGTTTTACAATATGAAAACTATTTCACAATCATAAACTACCCATTCACGTGTTGACTGTGGAAGAGAGTAAATATGATTCAGTAAAAATTTACTATGGTAAAGTAAACAGACTCTGATGGGGAGGTGGCGGGGGGGGGGCAACCCTCTACCTCCACTAGGTCAGAAAGAAACAAAACTGAGAGAAAAGCTGCACCACAAATAAACAATCTAAATAAGACATTTTCCTACGATTGGTGCCGCTTCCTGTTTCTCGGTATGGCACAGCAGAAAGCAAGAACCCAAATGGTTACTAAACCCCCTTGAACCTCAGTTCAAGCACCAGAATTAGAGCCGATAACTATTTCACTGGGCCCTTGTGAGAATCTGACGCAACACTGGCAGTGAATTTTCTGTAAGTTGTAAAGCACTATTGTAAATATTATTATTATTGTGTCATGATCCACTAGCGATCAGAAGACTCATTACTATCTTTTGTAATTACATTGCGTTATTGAAAAAATGTTATTTGTTGTCATCTACAACATGCGCACATCTGTCCCAGCACTGCTGTGGCTGAAAAACGAAGATGGGAAACCAAAGTGTCACGAAGGCTGAACATCACACACATCCACTGCGGCGTCATGAACTGCTGGGGTCTTCTGCGGGCCTTCGCAGCAGTAGAGCTCTACAACATGGAAGAAACGGAGGCTCAGACTGTGCTGCAGGCTAGCAGTTCTTGGGGTGAAGGGAGAGCAGGGCTTGCTGACTGGACAGGAAAGAAGAGGCCATGTGCACTTAAGAGACAGAATCAAAATCAAAGGACAAGGGGCGTGGGTGGGCCTTTGAAAACTACATGCCCCTCTTCTGGAAGCACTGGCTTTCTGCTTTACTGAGCTGCTGTTATTGATTTAGTTGTGCATATTTTATCCTCTTTTTGGCATTCCCTAAATGGAAATATGGCTATTTCTACTCTTAAGATTCTATGACAACCTAAAATCAAAGGCGTTCCTGATAACCAGCACAGCTAGTTTTGGACTACTCGTTTAATCTTTACTCATAATAGTGTTAACTGTATTTTAGCCCGAGCAAAATACAAAAAACCAGAGTTTAGTTGGTATTGTTTTTAAACTGCTAATGGCAAAGTAAGGTCTGGATTTATAAAGTAGATGACGGCGAGTGATCACCAATGCCTATCAGTCTTGGCAAATCACCACATGCAATATTTTTGTGACAAGCCAATATACATGTTGGTAACATTTCAAAGAAAAGGGAAGAAGCCAGAAGATGATTTCTCTATTCTAAACTTGACAGAACTGACCTGTAAGTGTAAATTTAAGTTTGACCATTGACTGTAAATTAAAAATAAGCTGTTCTTTTATTTGTATTAATTAATGCAACTTAACTGAGTTTCACATTTAACTCACATACTATATAATTCATTCACTTGCGTATTCAACAAATAACTATTGAGCACCCACTGTATGCCAGGAAAACAAAATAGTCAAAGTCCCTTTCTCTCATTGAGCTGATATTCTGGTAGAGCAGATAGATGCTGTATTTGAAGTGCCCTGAAGAAAAATCAGACAGTGAAAGGAGATGGTAGAGAGAGAGAGAGTAGTTTTATTTTATATGAAGTGACAGAGGAAGACATTCCTGATAAAGTGATATTGTAGTGGAGACTCAAAGAAAATGGGAGAATAAGTTATCTGGGAAAGATCATTGTACGAAGAGCAAGGTTTTTAAAACAAGCTGAAAATCTGGAGAACTGAGCACTGGCCTTGTATGCTAATGTCACCTCGGAAATCTACTCCCCTAGACCACACGGTGTAGGCACACCACTCTGAGTGGAAGGATGGAGTAAGGGCTGTTCACTTGTATGTGAAAGGTGGGGGGGAGGTCTCATTTATAATTACAGTATAAAAAGAAGCAATGAATTATAGAGAAACAAAAAACTTTCCAACTTTAAACAAATTTTGTAATAAGCAGTGAGGAAAATTGCTTAAAGATTCAGTTCATTGCATTTTCACTTGGAGAATGTTACCACCAATGAAAAGACCAAAACCTAGTGAGGGAAGAGTAAAACTAAAGGAAACAGAAGACAGTGACTTATATAATCTAAAAGTGAATAGATATACTGTCTTTACAAAAAAACTATCTATGATTTAGAGCTTACATTTTCATTACTCTTTCAGAACACACCAGTAGAAAAATCAGAAGGGTCACTCCTTGCAAGAATCACTGTTAGGACAGACTGATGGTTACCATTTGCGGGGGGAGGGGGGCTAAGGGACTGGGTAAAAAGGGAAGGGATCAATAAATACAAATTGGTACTTAGAAAATAGTCATAGTGATGTAAAGTACAGCACAGGGAGTACAGTAAATAATATTGTAATAATTGTGTCTGATGCCAGGTGGATACTGGAAATGTTGTGGGGAAGACTTTGTAAAGTATGTCTAACCACTGTGCTGTTCACCTGAAGCTAATATACAATAATAATCGAATGTAAACTGTAAAATTGAAAAATAAAATAAAAAGAGTCATTGCTAAGCCCAGTTACTCAAATGAATCTGCCAGATCAAAGACATAAAGTTCTTTGCCATCAGGGTTCTCAAGTGCTAATTTATGTTCCTCGTCTGTACTGAACTCTACCACTCAACTCACATTTTCCTAAACTGAAAAACTACAGCTATTCTGGCCTCTTGCACCCAATTCTCAGTCACCTCCAACCTAGGCTACACCTACAAAAACCACTGATTACACAGCGTTTCCTTTTTTCTTTAATATAAATGTGTGGTATTCTACTGTAACACCGCTACTTATTTAACTAGTTGCTTACGGATCCTTTCCAATCATTTGCTATTTAAAAATATGTTGCATAAAAAGCTCATATATAATTTATCTTATACTGTGTAAATATATTCATCAGGTACCTTCCAAAAAAAATCAAAGGATATATGTTTTTGTAATTCTGAAGGTTACTACCAAACGAACTTTCACAGAAGTTGCACCTACCTACTTACACCTCAGCGGCAAAGCGTGAGAGTGCTAGCCCTGCTCACCCCTACCCCACCAAGTCAGCATCTTACCAAACATTTCAGATTACTGACAAACTGGTAAGAGAAAACAGGCAAGTCGGTGTAGTTTTAATTTGTATTTCTCTATTGTAACCGAAATTGGGCATCTGTTTTCATACGTTTAAGAGTCACCTGAATTTCCTTTTCATATTTTTGCCCATTTTAAAAACTGCACTGAAAACTAGTATTTCTTATTCAATTTAGAAGTTCTTTATAGACAAGGAAATTTAGTTTTTATTCTGTTATATGATTTGTAAATGTCCTCTCTCCAGTTTGTAGTTTGTTCCTGGTCATTTAAATTACAGCTTAAAAATCATATTATTCTAATAGCTTTCCTATCTAAATTAGAACAATTTACTGTTGCTTAATCTGTATCCATTACAACATATTTTATACTTGGTATGCAGTTGATGCTTAATCAATATCTGCTGACTGAGTAAATAAATTTATCATTCACTAAATATTTATTGAGTATGCGGGTATTAATACAGTGCTGGAGATAGAGAAAATGAAATAAGATCTCAGCCTTTATAGAGAATTCTGTCTGGGGGAAAAGAGGGTTATACTAACAACTATAAAACAATGTATATGAGTACTTTAAAGTGTATGAAGTGCTATGGAAACAAAAATTAAAAAACTAAGCAATTACATATGGAAAGCTGTCAGAGGTAGTAACATTTGCATTTGGAGAAGGATGAGTTGATGAATAAAAAAGTGAAATGCTTTAACAGCAGAAATCTAAGCAATTCATAAGGAATGATTCTCACAAGATGAGTGAATATAATATTTTATATGCACACACACAGAGGAGGCTAAAACGGTAGGCTTGAATTAAATTGTATAGATCTTGTATGCAGCCTTGAAAAATTTATATTTCATATTACAGGCTGATAATGGCAAACAGGTTTCATCTCATATACCACTAACTCATGATCACACCATCCAGCCCACTCTACAGAAAATTCTAAGGTTGTATCTAAGCTTTGCAGGAGGGTACTATGATTGACAATCTGCCAAGAATTCAAAAGGAGACAGTGGAAACAGGCAAACAAATTAGACATTTGCAGTTCAGCAGTGTTGTGAACATACTTCTTCTGTCTGTCTTCGGGAAAGCTAACACTGATCTCAATGTGGAAGACTAGAGAAGGGTCGACCATGGGAATGGTGTGTATTCAGATTAGAATCCCTCCCTCCTTCCTCCTTCCTTCCCTCCCTTCCTCCCTTTTTTTCTTTCTACTAGTATGATAATTTCTGGTGGACATTATAGGACTCCAAAATTAGTGAAGCAAACAAACAAATGAGGGGGATAACAGATGAAAAGAGCCTTTAACAGGAACAGAGTTCATGAGCTTTAGTGGTCAGATTTACTGACATCTGTTTTGATCTCTCAGAGATTTATCCCTAACTTTTCTCTTAGTTAGCACTGGATAGGCCTGGTTAGGAGATACCTGAGTTTGGAAGTATAATGGTTGAAAAGGTATACAAATAAAAATAGTAATTCCAAAGAACTACATACAACTTACATTGAATATTTAGAAGTGATCATGCTGGATACAAATGGCTTTGTTAGTTATCATTAAAATGTCCATAGTACTCAATGCAATCTACAGAGTCAAAGCAATTCCTATGAAGATAGCAATAGAGCATTTCATGAACTAGAACAATGTTCCAAAAGACCCCAAATAGGCATAGTGATGTTAAGAAAGAAGAACAAAGTTGGAGGAATCATGTTACTGATATCAAACTGTATTACAAGGCCATAGTAATCAAAACGGTGTGGTACTGGCATAAAAACAGATATGTAGATCAATGGAACAGAATAGAGAACTCAGAAATAAACCTATGCCTTTACGGTCAGTTAATATTTGACAAAGGAGGCAAGCATATCCAAGCAAAGGCAGTATATTCAATAAATGGTTTTGGGAAAATTGGACAGATACATGCAAAATAAAAATGAAACTAGACCATCTTCTTACACCATACATAAGAATAAACTCAAAATAGATGAAAAACTTAAATGTAAGACTCAAAACCATAAAAATCCTAGAAGAAAACACAGGCAGTTAAATGTCAGACTTATTGTAGCAATATTTTTTTTTGATATATCTCCTCAGGCAAGAAACAAAATTAAAAAATATACAAATGTTATTATATCAAACTAAAAACGTTTTCCATAGTAGAGGAAACCATTGACAAAATGAGAAGACAACCCACTGAATGGGAGAACATACGTGCCATGATATACGTGATAAGGGGTTAATATACGAAATTTACAAAGAACTCAAAAGACTGAACACCAAAAAAATCAAACAATCCAATTTAAAAAAGGGCAAAGGAACTGAATAGACACTTCTCCAAAGAGGACTTACAGAGGGCCAATAGACATAGGAGAAGATGCTCAACAACACTCATCATCAGAGAAATACAAATTAAAACCACAATGTGATACCACCTCACATCTGTTAGAATGGCTACCATCAATTAATCAACAAACAATAAGTGTTGGCGAGGATGTGGAGAAAGGGAACCTTCATGCACTGTTGCTGGGAATGCAGATTGGTACAGCCACTGTGGGAAACAGTATGGAGTTTCCTCAAAGATTTAAAACTGGAATTGCCTTATAACCCAGTAATTACACTTCTGGGAACATAACCGAAGAAACCTGAAATATTAATTTGAAAGAACATATGCACCTATGATTACTGCAGCATTATGATCACTACAGCACTGACTACAATAGCCAGGATTTGGAAGTAGCCCAAATGCCCATCAGATTGGTGTATTAAAAAAGCAGTGGTACATTTATACATTTATACTCGGCTAAAAGAAAATAAAAAATAAATAAAAAAGGAAATCTTATCCTTTGTGACAGCATGAACAGACCCGGAGAGCATTATGCTAGGTGAAATAAGCCAGTCAGAGAAAGACAGGTACCATATGATTTTACTTATATGTGGAATCTAATGAACAAAATAAACTAACAAACAAAATAAAAACAGACTCACAGATATAGAGAACTCAGATAGCTCTCAGAGGGAGGAGGTTTAGGGGGTTGGGTGAGTAGGAGAAGGGATTAAGCAACAACAAACAAAATAACTCATGGTATTACTAGAGGGGAAGGGGGCTGAGGGGAGGTAGTAGAGGGTGAAGGGGGGATAAATGGTGATGGAAGGAGACTTGACTTGGGGTGGTGAACACACAGTACAGTGTACAGATGATGTGTTGTAGAACTGTACACTTGAAACCTGTACCATTTTATTATCAAATATCACCTCAATAAATTCAATAAAAAATAAAAAGAAAAAATTTGGCTTTGTTAGTTCACTTACTCTGGCTTGAAACCTTAGATTAAAAGATTCTATATGAAGATTATGGGAAAAATGAAATAATCTACTTTGGTTTAAAAAAATCCCAATTTGCCATAATTTTATTTTTAAGAAATATGTCATCTTGATCATATATGCTATAAATATCTATTTAAATAAACAAATATATATTATATTGCACTTAAAGATAACAGTTATACAAGAGATTCCATAAAATGAAAACAAATGCATTTGAAAATTTTAGAAATAGCTTGTATGTTGACTTGCCTCCATCTTGGGTAATAGCTGATAACGCCAAGCTATTTTCATCTTAATGTTAGAGTCTGGTGCTTTATGATCACCCACATCTTCGTCAAATTCCTTTTTACAACTATTATCAAGTAACGGTGCAGGAAGTTCCTGAGAAAACAGAACGATACATTATTGAGCATGTGTAGTAAAAGCTATGATAATTTTCCTAAATAATATTACCAATACTAGAATATTTCAATGAGTAAAAACTGATGCCTTAAAATTGGTTTAAGTATAAAGTTATAACAAAAGAAATCTAAAACAAGAGAAAAGGAGTAAATAGAATTTAAATAAAAAATTTAAATTTTTATAGTAACCAAAATCAACTGCTATTGCAACAAGAAGCTGTGCTTATGTTTTAAATTTATACACTTAAAGTAGAGTCTCAAATCAGCACTTACATATTACATGCAATTATTGTTATGTTTGCCACAACGTATAAGTAAAGGTTGTGCGCAATCTGTTTATAACTCTAGAATTCAAAAAACCCATTCACTGAAATAATGGGTGAAGAAATAACTAGGATTAAAGACATTTATTTTGCCCATAGCGAACATTAGTTTTGCACCTGCAAGCTTCTGCCTCTTCTTTAAACAATAAAAGCAAAATTTAAAACCTCTGGTTAAACGAAGAGATGATGCATTCCAATATTACCTTCTTTTGGGGGGAAGCTGACCTACTGAGTGACTACAAAAAACATAGAAGACTTTATTTTTGGTGAAAATGTACTGTAGAAATAATGCAAAGAAAAAAGTATGTAAGTTTCCTGGAGAAGGAAAGCTCATGCAATAATTGTATCTTTTATTAGCCAGGATCGTAAAGATAATGTGGGGCACTAGATTAATAAACATAATGTTGTACTATATCATTAACAGTCTAAATTTCAGCTTTTGCTTTCAGGATCAGACTTATGTATACTTAGAATCAAGTCAACTAATCAGCCGGCAAATATACTAAGCATCATATATTTTAGTTACCTCCTAAAAGACCTCCAAATAGATTCATACTTTAATTTATGCCAGTATTAGAAACCAGTTATATCATTTAAGCTATGAATCCATCATTCCCAACTATAGCATATGTATCTTACAAAATATAAAGTAACTTCTTTTTCCAATGTAAGTAAATATTTGTGAGGTGTATAGTACAATACAGTATAGTGGTTATAAGTTTGAATTCAACAACAAGATTGTTTAAGACCAAATCTTGACTTTATGTACTAGAAGCTTTATCTGTGGTTATGTTAAACACCTACTGGACTTCTCTATGTTTCCATTTATCGTTTGAACAGTGAAGAACAACGTATTTACTCCACTGGATTGTTGTAAGGAATAAATAACTTAAAAATATAAAATATAGAGAATGATGTGTGCTGCATATTAAGCACGCAATAAATATTTGATTATGAGAACTCAGTAAAATAATTGTGTTAACCGTTACTCAGGGCCACACATTTGACTGTCAATACCAGATAATAGTACAAATTTGAATTAACATGGCTTTTCAGGGACACTCAATAATACTGTAGTTCTGACAAAGGCATAGCATAAAAAAAATAAAAAAAAGCCATACTTATCCACAATAATCATTAACGTTAAGTAAACAACATTCATGGCACACAACGTCTGTCCAGACGGTATCCAGCCACGTGATATGAAAAATAGAGACATTTATTGAAGAAGAGACAAGGAACACTGTACACAGGACAATAATGCCACAGTTCCCTTCAAAGTAGGCACCTTGGGACCTCACACGGTTCTCCCAATCCCCATCAATTTCCCCATTGTATTTTCATGAACCTCATGGACTGTCTGAAATCTCTTTTC
Source organism: Glossophaga mutica (assembly GCA_039655065.1). Classification (NCBI taxonomy): domain Eukaryota; kingdom Metazoa; phylum Chordata; class Mammalia; order Chiroptera; family Phyllostomidae; genus Glossophaga; species Glossophaga mutica. The sequence continues at coordinate 24,792,592 of CM077308.1, forward strand.
TTTCAAAGGTAACTTTAGTTTTGGGAAAAGCCAGAAGTCACAGGGCATCAAATCTGGGCTATAGGGGGCTGAATCACCTGGGTGATTTGATGTTTTGCCAAAAACCTGATTGTTCTGATGAAGCTGCCAATTACCAGTTGCCCATAGCTGCAACCTTCAGAATCATCCAAATAGTTTCCACAGAGGAATGTTCAAGCTTAATGCAAAATTTGACACAGACTTGTTGCTCTACTCGCTTAGTCATATTGGATGTGATGGCCACACAGTACACATGCTCACTCAATGGTGTCTATCACTTCCACTGACTAGTACAGTGAAGTCATCATTGTTCACACATACACATTTCAGTCCATTCTCCTTGGCTGCCAGGTTACGTAAATGTTGTGCAAATCGTTCTTGTTATATTAACAATGGCTGGACTTTTTCTGGACAGACCTTGTATACATATATATCTATATCTATATCTAGATATAGATAGGTAGGTATATTACACAAAATCCTTCTATAAAAGCAGTATATGATAAAATGCTATTAGTAATTTTGTACTTTAGCCCTGGCTGGTGTGGCTCAGTGGATTGAGCGTTGGGCTGTGAACCAAAGAGTCGCTAGTTTGATGCCCAGTCAGGGCACATGCCTGGGTTGTGGGCCAGGTCCCCAGTGGGGGCGTGTGAGAGGCAACTAATCGATGTATCTCTCACATACTGATGTTTCTTCCCCTTTCTTCCTCTCTTTCTAAAAATAAATAAATAAAATCTTTTTTTAAAAAGTTAGTAAAAATGTGTACTTTAATTTCTAAAAGAAAACAACAAAGTAAAATGGAAAGAATTGTTGAACAGATTGATTATTTCAGTAAGTATTATTTCTTAACATATTCTCCTCTAAATTGAGAAATGTGACTACGAAGCCCATTAAGATGTTGGAGTCACCATGCTCCTTTTCACACATTTCAGTTTTCAACAAAATCAGGACCTCTCTCCTTTCTGCCTATAAAAAAAATGAGGAAATTAGCACTTAAAATGCCTTCTCACAGCTCCTCTGCCCCAAGTTTAGTATTTTCCCCATTATTTCTCTGTTGTCAAGGTTTACAGCATTCACATTCTAGTCTGCAACCAAGGCTTTCGTTGAATGGGTTCCTCATTGGTCCTTTCACTGCTGTCCCACCATTCCTGAGTTCTCTTCATTGACACCTGCGCTTATTTAACAGCATCAGGAAGGTACAAGGCATAGAGCAGTGAGCAAAGTCAAGTCCTTGCTTTCAGGGAGTTACATCCTAGAAGAATAGTAATATGAACTTGAAGAAAAAACAGGAAAGGAACACAGAGTAATGGAAGGCAGTGTTACTTTAAAGAGGATGGTCCTTGAAGCTCTCCTTGAGGAAATAAATGAGATATGTTTTTACTCCACTAACATTTTGATTGGACATTATATTTCATAATATTTTAATTTGCTTAGAAGTTGGTAGATATTTCTTTACTATCTTTGGACAAAAAAAACAAAACAAAACAGTGCTGCAGGGAAGTCTGAAGGATTCCACCCTTGGAGATTTGCTTTTCCTGCCTGAACACGTGAACAATTTTTCCTTTATCTTTGCAGTTCAATAGCTTAAAGGACTAAATTTATGTGTGTGTACTGCTTTGTATTCTCTCCCCGCTGTAAACTAGATGCCCCTTTAACTGAAGATTCTTAATATGAAGTAAAATATTTTCATGTCTCAGGTTTAAAATTACTTTTCCATTCCACAATGAAATAGAAAATACCTTTGTGTATCATTGACAGTTACAAAACATCACATAGGAAACAATTACAATGTTAGATGAATAAATATGTTTTCCCATCTTCTAGACCAGCGCTGATCAAGAGAATTTTCTGTGATGTTGGAAATGTTCTATACTTGTGCTGTCCACTACAGTAGTTCCCGACTACTTAATTTAAATAAAAATTTTTCCACATTGTAATTATATTCTCACTTGTTTTCATCTCTTTTCTCTAACTTCACCGAGACTATCACAAGCCTGTTCCTTATTGCTACTATATTGGGTAATGATATTTAAGTCAACTTTTATTTTTAATTCTACAATTATCCTTTTTATCTACTTCTCATGTTTTCTTATCTATTTTTAATATTATTTTATTGAACTCATGTTCTAATTCATTAAATTTTTCCACAAACCTCTAATGGAGGAATTGCCTTCTGTTCTTGGATTAAGTTTTCTTCCAGACTGAGTTTTTCCTCTAGCTATAGTTTGAGGGCTGAGTATTTTGATTTCCACTCATTCTCCTGTACATTCATGTTATGAAACTTAGGCAAAGTTAAATGCCGTCTTTTCTTTTTCAGAAGACCAAGGCTCTTAATCTTCTTATGAGGTTTCTTTAAATGTCCATTTCCTGTGTTCAGTGAGTATTTTATTCCCACTTGGGATGTGGTTTACTATTAGGGTTTAAATTATATACCCAATTCAGTGTTGCTCTTGGAAATATTTGCTTTAGCTTGAGATTATCAGTCCTAATTATTTCTTAAAATTATGGTAATTCATTGGTTTTTCTAGGTATGAGAGGAAAGTTAGGAACTGAACATAATGAAGACTTGTTTGGCCATGGACTTTAGAAATTTATGGCATCGGGTTGGACCCTGATTTTTCTAGTTTTGTTCAGAACAAGTGATTTGTTTTGAGAATTTTAAATTATTTTTTGTTTGATAATGTAGGAAAGCATATGATACACATTTAGTGCTCTGATATCTTAACCCCAAATCTCCATTTACAATAATTCTTGGTAACATTTAGGAAAAATCTGGACCGAGAGAGATAATAGAGAAATAAATACCCATAGCTTTGCTATAAAAGAACTAATTGCATGTTCTGTTTAGAACATTTCAAACATAGAAAAACTGTCTTTTATACCTATTGTTTGACTGGCATTATTCTACCTCTAAATTAAATATATAAATTATTTTAGATGACTAGTTTTCAATTATTTTTCTGTCTTTATACATTCTCATAGATAATATAACCCCATTAATATTTTTATTGCCTTGTGGGAGGAAAGCATAAAACTTTTGGCATGTTAAAACACAAGCCTGGAGATTCTCCAACCTTTCCTCTGACCTACAGTCCTATCCTCAGGGTGAAGAACAGCTAATTTTATTTCTAAAACAAGAAAATGAAAAACAAATACGATATTATGAAAACTGCAATTCAATGAATTCATATCCAGCTTGCCAAATCTATCTATTTTCATGTGCAGTTGTCTACAGTTTTTCCCCCTAAAAGATATTAGATATCAAGTAAAACATTCATGATCTGAACTGGTTTTGTTAATTTCAGTAATAGAAAACACATCAGCATGTCTTACACAACCGCTGGTCTGGAATCCTGCTACACGTGACCATCAGCACAGCACTACCAAGATTCAAGTGTGTCACGCACTAGCCACATTTAAAGTGCTCCACATGTAGCTAGTGGCTGGCTGTTCTACCGGGCAATGCGGGTGGTGCGCATTTTCAACATTACAGAAAGTTCTATCCATCAAGTGTTGGTCTAGGAAAATTTTTAAAATTTATGTAATTATTCATCTTGCAATTTAAATCGTTTATTCTGAGCTTTTACAATCATCAAGATACTCTTTATACTTCTATCAACCGGAATTTTGAAGAAGCATCACAATTTAATTGTTTAAAGTTAAAATCAGGAGATTATTTGATTTCTCAATATCTAAAAACATTATACACCTCCCTGTCCGTCCCCCTCTCCCCACAACTCATGTACAATTCGTCACGCAACAGACCGTGGATCGCCTTTCTCGCGTAGGCACTGCTTTCTCTGTATCACGTCTTCAACCCTATTAATTTTCCCTGATTCCTTCAGCTCTTTAATACATACCTTTTATAATATGATTTCTTACAAGCTGATTCAAATCTTTTATGGAACAAGGTAAATAAGAAATATTTTTAAAAACAATTTTCTAGCGGTTATCTATAAGACCTATATACATGTCAAAACCCAACACAATATTTTTTCACTATAACTTTTTAACTTATAAAAACAGTACCCAACTATCCTTATAAAAATCAATATATATTGAATAGCTATTAACTTAAAAAGTGGTCAATGTTCAGTACAGAAAATTGAAGATACAGAAACATCCAAAAGAGAAAACAATAAGCTATTAACCTACCACCCAGAAATAAAAACTCTGAACATATCAGAGTACTTCCCTCTAGTCTTTCATATTTTTTACAAAATGCATCTCGCCTATTTGCACATTATAACATGCATTAATTATATTCTAAAATTATGATATTGTGAGCATTTCCACATTTGATTATTTTTCAACATACATTTTTAATGGCTGTATGTTAGTTATATTATATAGCTTAACTAATATTCATTTTATCATTTCCCATTGTTGAACCTTTACTTGTCTGCTGCCCAAGGATAATACAATAAATATTTTTTATAACATATATCCTTTCACCTCAAATTATTTTTCCTGAGGTATATAAACACCAAAAAATAATAGAGAAAACTATAATAACACAGTTTCTACCATTCAGCTTTAAAAAGTCTCAACATCTGACACATTGCAGGAAGGAAGGAGTAACACTCTTGTGTGAAAACAGAAAAATACTGTTGAAAATTTTTAGAAGGAACAATAAACCCCTCCCCTACCCCCCACCAAACCCCTATTTCTCCCTCAGAGCCAGGACACTACTCCTTCCCCGCTGTGCAAGAGAAATGAAGAGTTCAAATCAGACAAACTTTGGAAGCAGGAGCACTGCAGAGGGCAGGGGTGAGACATTATATTGAGGACAGGGTAACTCACTGAAATCTTCAGACAGAGAAGCAAGAGAACTTTCTCTGCCTCAAGCACACAAACGCAGTTGGCTCTCACTGCTAGGCTCTCAGAAGGCCAGAAGCCATCCTTAAATGGAACAGGCAGGGGATTGGGAGATTAGAGGATTCCTCCCTGGGGAAGTTGACAAAATTAAGAGAGAAGACCTTTAGAGAGACACTTATAGCTAAGTGTGCAGTAAGTCTACCAGACCACAGGTTTCATGTTCAAATACACAGCACTTCAAATGGCTTTCTAGTCCCTCACTTGTCAATATCCAAGGACAGCCAAGAATGATCAGATATTTGAGAAAAGCATCCAATATGGAATTCAAAGACCAAGATAAACAAGCAGGAAATAAAAACAACACCAGAAACAGCTAAAAGCTTCAAAAATAATAAAAAGCATTATCTATAATATGGGATGGTGAATAAAAAAATAAAATACTTCAACAAGAGGAAACAACTGGAAAAAAATGTGAGTTTCTGGCAAAGTATAAGAGCAGAATTAAAAAAAAATTGACCAGAAACACTAGAAGATCAAGTTGGTATAATGAAAAAAATCACAGTAGTTAACATGCTTCAAAGTGCTTTCCAACTGCGAGGAACTATTCTAAGCTCTTTATACAATTAAAAAAATTAATACTTAAAACAATCTTAAGAAGTAAGCACTATTATTAAAGCCATATCATAGATGAAGACATTGTAGTACAAAGATTAATGAACTTGACGAAGGTCTGTCCTGCTCCATCATTCAGTTTCTTCACTATGGTGCTGTACTGCCCCTTAAAAAGACAGAAAATGATGGAGAAAAGAAAACAGTTAGAGAATTAGTCTGGAAGGTTAGCACCATAAAAGGATTTCTAGACAGAGAAACAGAGATAACAGAGGAAAATAGCAAAGAAATTATCTAAGAGAAATTTCCAGAAATGAAAAATAGGAGACTTTAGATTCACAATCCTACTGAGTACTAAAACTAGAAATGAAAATAGACACACACCAAAGCGTATAATTCTGACATTACAGAATAAGAGAGAATACAGAAAGTACTGTATCTGAAGAGCGTCCAGGGGTTGGGTAGAACTTATCAGGAGTGTGAATGCCATCAAACTTTGCAAGAGCAACACTGGGATTTTTCGGAGAGAAAGTGATTTCCAGCCTAGTATTCTGTATCTAACCTAACTACTGTTAAATTTGAGGGCAGAACTAAGACATTTTCAGATATTGAAAGTTGAAAAATCTCTGCAGTCTCACACTGACCTATATCTCCATTCACTCTCAAGTTATTAGAGGAGTGTTCCACCAGGACTCGGTCAGGGCAGAATGATGAAGGGGAGGCCCCAGTAACACCTGTGTAGGCTGCCTGGAGAACAGGCAGCCCATTTGGAGGAGGGGGATGGAAGAGCCTAGGGACATGATGCTTAAATACATTATGTCATCTACAAGCCAGAAAGAGTCCTGGCCAGGGAGTAAATTGGCTGGCACCACAATCTTAGACTTCCTAGCCTCCAGAAATGTGAGAAAATAAATTTGTTTTTTTTTAAAAAAATTATTGTATTTTTTCCTATTTAGCCCCCTTAAACCTCCCTCCACCCGGTCAGTGGTATTTTGTTATGGCAGCACAAGCTGATCAAGAAAGATTTTAGTACCAAAGAGAGTTGAGGGGTGGGCTACTGGTAACAAATACCTAAAATATGTAAGTGGCTTTGGAATTGGGTAATTCTAGAGGATGGAAGAGTTTTGAGATGCAAGCTAGAAATACAGAACTTAAGGGTGATTCTGGTGACATCTCAGATGGAAATGGGGAACATATTACTGAGAACTGGAGGAAAGGCAATCCCTGTTATGAAGTGGCAAAGAATGTGGCTTGTCTGTGTTCTAGTGTTTTGTGGATGGTACTACTTGGGAGTGATGAAAATGGATTTTTAGCTGAGGAGATCTCTAAGCAAAATTTTGAAGGAGTGGCTTGGTTTCTCATAAATGCATATAGTAAAGGGCAAAAAGAGAGAAACGAATTAAAGAAGGAATTTAAGCAAAGAAAGAATCAGAATTTGAATTGGAAAAATCGCAGCTTATTCACATTCAAAAAATTAAAAAAAAAAGAAAGAAAGAAAACAACTTGTTTTGAAGAGAACACTAAGGGTATGGCTGAATGACCATTTGGTAAAGAGATTTGGTAAAGAGATTATGACTTCATCAGCCATATCTGCAGAAGCCAGGAATAAAGAAGGAATTATACTGGTAGGGACCCTGCCAGTTTGAACTAAAGAGAACAGACAAGGCAGGATGGAATTAAGCTGTTGAACTTCTTGGATTTTACAGGATTTGCCATTGAACAATTTGGCTTCAAACAGGAGCTATCCGGCAAGAAAAGGGAATCAGGAGCCCAAATGTGCTCAGAGACCCTCAGAGCTGCCACTCCCAGGACAGGTCCAGAGCACGCAGGCCTGGGAGGCAAGGCTGCCCCCATCTCATTCCCAAAAGGCGGAAATGCAGCCCAGGATGGTTCTGTGGATGGTGCCCCGCCCCGCCACGTGGGGGTGACGGTGCCACCTCAGTGGGCCTAGAAGGCAGAACACTGAACCAAGTTTATTCATGAACTGTAAGACTTAGTGGAATTTGCTCTGCTAAATTTTGGACTTGCTTGGAATCCATCACCCCTTCTTTCTGACTTCTCCCATTTAGAACGAGAATGTCGATCCCATTCCTGTCCCACCATGCATTTGGAAGCACATAACTTGTCTGATTTAACAGGTTCACAGGTTCACTGCTGGAAAGGAATTTTGCCTCAGGACAGATCACATCTCAAACTTCATCCACACCTGATTTAGGTTATATTTAGATGAGACCTTAGACTTTAGAGCTGATGATGGAGTAAGTTAAGACTTTGGGGGCTAGTAGGTTGAAATGGATGCATTCTGCACACAAGGACATGAGTTTGGTGGTGGAGGGACACAAAGAGTATGTGACGTAGTTTCTGGCACACAGTAGGCATTCAACAAATGTTTGATGGAGAAAGAAATGATGGCTAGCGAATCTCTATTTCCAATCATTTCCCAAATTCTGGGTCTAGATTTTTAACTGCCTTTTGGATATCCTACCTGAATGTTCAACTGCCTGTCAAACTCGAAGTATACTAAATCAGGTAGTCCTCTTTCAATCTTCTTTCTCCTTTTCTCTCACGTTTTCCCTCCTCCACACTTTCTTTTTCTACAATTATCTTCTCTCACGTGAAACTAGGTAGGGCCTCTCCTGATCCCGGCAGGATGTACCCACAGTACGTCCTGAGGTACTCTCAGTTACCTTGTTAGTAGCTCACAAAAAGTCCGACTACCCTTTGAACGTTATCCCATACTATTGCCTTACGAAGTGGACACAGTACATGCTTATTCAAGATGCCCTGGTGTTTCTACCTTCACATCTTTATTATTGCTGTTGTCTTTGTTTAAAATAGTCACTTGTACATTTGGATATCCAATCAGTATTTACTTGACTGAAATGAAAAGTGTGATTTATCTTATCCAGGATTCCAATCTAATTCATTGCAAACAAAAGTTCCATTGGAATAACTGTAACAAGAACAAAGGAAATGAGTTCATAACAATGCACAGAGAAGAGAAGAGTAGAAAACAGGTTAAGGAATCTTAAAAGAGCAGCAGAGACTATCAAGAATAAAAACAGAGGGAAAAAGCTACTTGGGGTAAAAAAGAACAATTCTAGCAAACTTTCTCACATGAACTGACAAATTGAATCTAAAATTTATATGGAAATGTAAAAACCCACAATAATCAAAAGAAGTCTCCAAAAGAAAAAAGTTAGAGGACTTAAATACCTGATTCCAAGACATTATAAAAGTACAACAATGAAGTCCATCTAAGATAGACAGAGACATATGATTCAATGGAACACAAAAGAAAATTGAGAAAGACACCAATATATTCATTTAATAGATTTTCTACATTGGTGCCAAACAACTCAATAGGAAACAGAAAGGAGAAAACCTTAGTGGCTTTGGAGCACTCAGTGGGTCAGCTATGGCACGTGGGTCAAATCCAACTAGATACCTGTTTTTGTAAATAAAGTTTTATTGGAACACAATCATGCCCATTTGTGTAGGAAGTGTCTATGGCTGCTTTAGTGATGCAATAGCAGAACTGAGTAGTAGTAACAGAGACCAGATAGCCTGTTAACACAAAAATATTTACTGTCTAGCCCTTTAAAGTAAATTAGCTGACACCTTGGTTACTTAATACAATATTTGTTGCAATAGAACACACTATTGTCATATTCTTGTTTTCTAAAAGAAAGAATATTAGATTTTCCCCCTGTAATGTTGCCCTTACAGTTCCCATATATTGGGTAACAAGGATCAGGAATAAATAAAAATAAAAAGCAGGCTTCATCAATTCTATACAGAAGATAGGCTAGAAAGTATAAAATTTCTCTATCTATTTTAATCAAATAAATCAGGTTAGAAATATAACATAAATAAAGAAACTGGTGCTACCTTCAGACAAAAAGAACTGTTTATTCTACTTAAAAAACCATATGAAACTAAATCATTACAAACTTCCAATATCAAAATATACCCCAGTACTTAAGTATATTTATCTTTTCATAAGAAACATTTATCCTCATCGATAAGATGCTGTAAATATATTTCTTCCCTTTTCAATTCAAGCCATTCTGTGCTTACTGCTATATTATTTTGCGGTCTTTGTTTTGGCAGATGCACAAGCAAAATCTGATTCCAGCAGTTTGACCCTTCTCACTTTTTATGTTCTCTAGGGCATAATAAAACCCAAGATACAATCCCTCAGCAGTTAATGAAGCTTAACCTCCCACCCTCTTAATTACCTATGCATTACAACAACTATGGGCATCATACTCCTCTCTAAGCTATTTTACAATTCAGCAGAAGTACTACTGAGCTATTATGTAGCAGCATAATCCATGCAGCATGAGAAATCCTTCTTAAAAATAAAATCTTTTGATCCTTGCAGGTTTTGGTAACTGTATAATTAATACTACTTAAGCATTATCCATGTATCAGTAAGTATATTACTTTGTTGATTTGGAGGGGCTTTTTTTGTGGGGGGACATTTATTTTCTGAAAGAGAAACAAGTTCAAAGATACTGATTATCTTAATGTGAATGCGAAGTATGCCAAATATTCAACCTGAGTATCCATATATTAAAAGTATGCCCTCCAGCCCTGGCTGGTGTGGCTCAGTGGTTGAGTGCCAGCCTATGATTCAAAGGGTCGCCAGCTGATTCCCAGTCTAGAGCACATGCCTGGGTTGAGAGCCAGGCCCCCAGTGGGGGGTGTGTGTGAGAGGCAACGACACATTGATGTTTCTCTCCCCCTTCTTCTCTCTCCCTCTCCCTCTCTAAAAAATAAACAAATAAAATCTTTAAAAAAAGTATGCCCTCCACACTGTCTTCAGTTCAGTATTAAAAGCAATGGGAGGAGCCCTGGATGGGCAGCTCCGTTGGTTAGAGTGGTCCCAATACTCCAAGGGTGGGAGGTTTGATCCCTGGTCAGGGCTTATGCAAGAAACCACCAATGAATGCATAAATAAGTGGAATAACAAGTTGATGTTTCTCTTTCTCTCACTCTCAAATCAATAAATTTTGAACGATTTTAAAAATAAATGATAGTGTATGGGGAGAGAGGTGATTTCAATTGTTACAAGCATTCAGAAATGTAGATGGCACAGAGTACATCAGAAATCTGAGGGTGTAGGTGATATTACATAAAAATGTTTTTAAAACTCATAGATTTTAAGATCAGTAGCCTGTAAAATTAATTTATTTCCATTCGCATTTCAAACTAAATTCAGTACACAGTAAGTAACATCTTAGTGTAATTTCAGATATTTTTTTCTTGAACATAAAGGTGGCAAAATTATTGATATTAGAAGAAAGGGTGAAATCACTATTAAAATATTATTTTAACTAAACTTTCAAGTTAAGCTACAGATAAAAATAATGCTTTTAATTCTGGAGCTATACCAATTACATGTATCTGAAAATAAAAAATGAAACCCTTGAACCTTTCACATTTCCCTTTAACACATGAAACAGAAATGTGTTGAGAAGACTGGAAAATCTCTCAGTTTTCTTGACTGAGAGGGAAGAGGGAAGATAAGGACAGGAAATGGACGTCTGCACTAGAAGAATTCAGAAATAAAGGAAAAGGGTTGCATTAAGTAAAAAAGACTATCTTCAATTAAATGCAAATCATAATCTAATTATTTTAAAATATTACATTCTAAGCCATCATATTTTTAAGAGCACCAGTTATAGAAGGATCTCAAAGCACTTTAGAAGTGTAATCAATCCCTGAGTCCCACTGCAGTTGGTAGTGACGTGGGGAAAACGTGACTTTAAATTCCTTATTTAGGTCCTAGCAATATGCCCGCTAACACAGTAAGTAGCTCTCCAAGTTTTGGCCAAGGCAGCCACATGCTTTCCAGACTGCTTACTGACAGCACCGACTTAAAAGGAGTTATGGGGAGATGCAGTGGGTTTCTTGGCATTGTGATGTTATTAGCTTCCACAATTATTTTCTCATGGAGTAAATAATTCAAAACGCTCAAGCTGTTAAGAACAACTGTCCATGAGGTTTATAGGTTTATATTAATTTTATCAACTTTCCTCAATGTATCAACTCAGGTACAGAATTTATCTGTTTTATATGTCAAAATATAAAAGTTGTATTATATATTCCTTCAAACTATTCTTTTTACTTCAAAACAAATTTCTTAGAAAGAAAGCTTAAAATAAGAAATTCCATGTTTTTCCCTACAGAGAGAAAAGGATTCGTTGGTATCAATATTTCTAGCCCTAGAAATTGGAGTTTTCCTTTCTGGGTTCCTTTACAAAGTCAAGTCATTCTGTTAAACGCTGCTGATGTCTGATTTGGCTCTGACTGCAACAACTAATAAAGTTCATACTCAGAGAGATAATGTAAGTCAAAATGAAGACATCTACTAATTATGTAATTGCCGCTGTTAAAAACAGTGTATGTATACGTACTATGAGTGCATTGTGTATATACGTGTGTGTGTGTGTATACGCACACATATATATGTATTTATCTTTGTCTATATCTGTATCTCCAGTTATAGAAAAAAGAATGAGTGATAAACAATGTGGTTCTCGGGACACAAAATGTCTTTTGATTAAATATATTTTGTGAAATGTTTTAAATCGCAGACTGAATTCTCCACTTAATCACCAGTATCAACAGGTTTAGTTAGTGTGATCCTGTGCAATAATCCTCTTTAGTAAATGTTTACTGTATAAGGGTGTATATTAACCTGTTTTTAAGAAAACATGACATTTAAAAATCTATATTAAATAAGCAGGTTATGTAATAATTATTTGAGTTATGCTGGCATAGGATTCCTACAAAATTCTCTAAGTATTAACTGTCCCTGTTGATTATAATTTGTACATTATATTAATTTATAAAAACCTGATATAACTAAAATATTTCTAAATGTAATTAAAACTTAGGATAATGATAATAATCTTATAATTATTTATTCAATTGAGGTCATATACTTTTTACATTGTTGGAAAAGATATATTCTAAAGTTTCAGGGATATCTACTGTCAAAGAAATCTGAATTAGGAACAGAATTAGGCATTTGTCTTCATTAAGTGGTCCAGATCAGTTAAATTATTAGCTGAAGAACATGCAAGCTTCTGGTTTTATTTGTTTGATGTCATATTCTTTTATTTTCCTAGAATAAATCCAGCTTATGGAAAATGTCACAAACAACAATCCTTAGGGTATGTAGGGTACTAAACAAAACTGCAAATCACTTTACTTTTATTAAATTTGAAAATTATATTCTGTGGTACATTTGATGTTAATAGAACAAAACTGATACTCTTTCTGCTGAGTACTGGGTAAAGGCATAAAATAGACTTTCTTTAATTCTATAGCAACCTGTATGTTATAATCTCTTTTAAGAATATAAAGGTAAGGAGTTTCACTTCATAGTCTCAGATCTACTTTCTACTTCAAATTCATTTTCAATTTAATACTATCTACCTTGTTTCTGAAACTTGGCACAGACTTTTCGATACATACACAATAATAGTAAGTGTATTTTACAAAAATGATAAGCACATTTCAAATGCCTCTGACTTCATTAATATCCCAGAATATAAAAACATGGATGTGGTGAACTAAGGCTACTTTCTGCAACTGCTTATCAGTTTTTGCTGAACATAACTTAAAATTTCAGGGGAGCAAGACTGGCCACTGAGAGAATTGCCCCAACACTAGCTGGAGAGATAGCCTGTCTCCTCAGGGGTAGTTCACACAGCAACACTATCCTTTGTACCTGAGACACTTTCACAGACTGTCTGCTTAATCTATGACCCTTGATGGTACCCTGCCTTTCTTTTTTCACGGTGTCCTTCAACACTTCATTTAACGGGGTAATATGTTAATTTGGGGAGCTGATGAAAAGTAAAAAGTATTGACTTTTACTTTCAACAGCTCTGGTTTTCAGAATTTCAAGTCATGTGTGCCTCCAAGAAGGACTGAATACTTCACAATACTTTTTATGTATAAGTATTCAGAGAAAACAAATAAACTCTATTTCTAAAATTCCCAATTCTGGTCTTGTGTGGCTTATTTTCAGAGAATGATAAAGCACTATGTAATAGTTCCAAGATTTTAACATGTCTTTTGAGCATAACAATAACCATCAAGTATGCACAATTCTTTCGTTTTATGAGCTCAAAATAAATTTTTTGTAAGTAAACGTGAGGTGTCGAATAAGTATGCTTTAGGATGTAGAAAGCAAAACCCCCAGAGATTTAACTTTTAAATTTGGAAGTCTGTAATAAGATAGCAAGGGTATTATCCCTATCTTAACAGCAAAGGCTAAGTGACTTGTGCAAGGTCCTGCCACTAGTTAAGTAGCAACACAGAAATCTAAAATCTAAGCCGAGATCCCGAATACATTTCACTTCTTGCGGATAAATCTTCCAGAGTATGGCACTTTTGCTATATGACTTAGGCTGCTGTTCTGCATGCAAAATTCCTTTCTTTTGTTGGTCGATGTACAAATACCAATTCCAAATGTGTGCTTATTTTAATGTTGTATCAGAAATGGTTCTCACTGGCCAGTGACAGAGAGTTGGGTTTATTTTCCTATTTTTATCTTACCTTTCATTTCCTTGTTGAAAAATAAGGCACATGCCATTTTTTACAAACTGGCTACAAATGTAGGTCACTGGAAGCAGTACCGAGTCTTTGCATGTTTTTTCTTAGTCTTTTTAGTTTGCCAAAGAGGCTCTAACTGTGGCTGCCAGAGGAGAACTTAGAATTTTAAATAAGCTCTCATAAGTAGCGAGGGGGGAAAAGTGAACCCCTGGGGTCAAACAGTAAATTTCCGGCTCAGCTAGCGCTTCAGAGTAAACACTAAAAAACACAGACTCTGATAATTTTCTGAACAAATAAAATGTTGACAAAGAAATGGAGGTAACATATGCTGATTACAGCCCTGTCTTCACGGGACTATTCTAATATTTGTCCTTATTCTATGGACAAAAGACATACAGTGAGAAACTAGTTTTGACAGGAAATACAGTAAGTATTACATAGGCTAGAAAAAGTAAAACTGCATGGGAAAATGTGTTGTTATTGAGCATGCGATATAGCTTGCAAAGCAGAATGACACAAGGGCCAGAAACTAATTTTTACTTATTTATAACATGACATATTAAAATGATAACTTTGGAAATGAGTATAATAAAAAATATTCAAAAAATATATTTGGCCAACCAAAGAATGCTTCTTTAACTTCACTCTGATATATATATATCAGAGATATATATATATCAGAGACAGATATATAGCTGTCTGCATTTTAGGCAGAACAGGGAAAACATGACAAATCTGAGATATTTTTGTATTCTATTTGCTCAGAAAGACCAGATTGCACTGCAATATATTAGGTGCAAACAAGTGACCACTCACTGGATTCAGAATCTAATTTTTGTTCCATGATCAGTAAATAACAGATAGAGAGCAAACGAAGACTTAATTTTGACACCAAATTGACAGAAGAAAAGGAAATCTTTCTAATGGAAATTCAAACTTTATGTTGTTCATCAAACAATACTGCTACATCTAATTCTAAATTAACTGGTATCTCTGATCTCATTTGTAACCAAAGAACCCAATAAAGCAAAAGATACATGGTACAATGAACAGGATCTTTAACAAATGAGTTCAATATTTAGGTAAAAGGTTGTTATTTCAGGATATAAATTAACACTTTCAAATTATTAAGACAGAACTTCAATTTTTTACTTATGGATTTTACAGTCCATAGAAAGAATTCTGAAGATGCTACTCTTAATTTTTGTACTTCATTACTGAACATTTTGTTGCTATACTCACTCATTAAATATGATATGGTTCATTTTAAATGAACTGTTACTTATTCTATGACATATGGGTTACTATAAAGTAATTCATTTTCAATTATATTTTTCTCTATGTTAAATATGAGGTTTATCATAATTGAGTTCAAATTTGAACTATTTATTTACTATCATATTTGATATTAACATTTATTATAAACTTTTAGTAAACATCAATGTAGTTATACCACTCTGTAGGTAGGCATGTTCTTATGCTGGGTACATATTAAAAAATATAATTTTAAGCTCCTTCAATTAATTCTAGCCCTGGCTGGTGTGGTTCAGTGGATTAAGTGCCAGCCTGTGAATCTAAAGGTCACCAGTTCGGTTCCCAGTCAGGACACATGCCCAGGTTGTAGGCCAGGTTCCCAGTTGGGGGCGTGCAAGAGGAAACAAATTGATGTTTTTCTTGCACAGCGATGTTTCTCTCCTTCTCATCCTCCCTCCCTTTCCCTCTCTCTAAAAATAAAATAAAATCTAAAAAAGAGAGAGAATTCTAACCTCCTACATTATAACTGGGGCTGATGCCAGAGAGAACATACGGCTGGCCAATAGACATAGGAAAAGTTGCTCAGTGTCACTAATCACCAGAGAAATGCAAATTAAAACCATAATGAGATATCACATCACACCTGTAAGAATGGCTATATCAATAAACAAACAAGTGCTGGAGAGGATGTGGAGAAAAAGAGAACCCTCGTGCATTGCTGGAATGCAGACTGGTGCAGCCACTGTGAAAAACATTATGGAATTTCCTCAAAAAAAATCAAAATGGAATGGCCTTATGACCCAGCAATTTCACTTCTGGGAATATACCTGAAGAAACCTGAACACTAATTAAAAAAAAATATATGCACTCTTATGTTTACTGAAACATTATTTAAAATAGCCAAGCTATGGAAGCAACCCAAGTGCCTATCAGCAGATGAGTGGATAAAAAAGCTGTGTTACATTTACACAGTGGAATATTAATTACTCAGCCATAAAAAAGAAGGAAATCTTACCCTTTGCGACAGAATGGATGGACCTGGAGAGTATTACGCTAAGTGAAATAAGCCAGTCAGAGAAAGACAAGTACCTTATGATTTCAATTATATGTGAAATCTAATGAACAAAATAAATTAACAAAAAAATAGAAACAGACTTATAGATACAGAAAACAGACTAACAGCTGTCGGGTGAGGGAGGAGGTACAAGGGGTTGGATAAAAAAGGTGAAATAATAACAAAAAAAAAAAAATCACAACTCATAGACACAGACAACAGTATGGTGATTACCAGAGAAAAAGGGGGCTGGGGAGAGGGTAAAGTGGGGAATACATGGTGATGGAAGGAGACTTGACAATGGGGTAGGAACACACAACACAATAAACAGATGATGTTTTCTAGAATTGTGAACCTGAAACCTACATACCTTTTTAAAAAATATATTTTAGTGATTAGACTATTACAGTTGCCCCATTTTCCCCAATTCATTCCCCTCCACCCTGCATACCCTCTCCCACCCACATTCCCCCCTTTAGTTCATGTCCATGTGTCATACTTACAAGTTCTTTAGCTTTTACATTACCCACACTATTCTTGCTCTCCCCCTGTCTATTTTCTACCCACCATCTATGCTACTTATTCTCTGTACCTTTTCCCCCTCTGTCCTCCTCCCACTTCCCTGTTGCTAACCCTTCATGTACTCTCCATTTCTGTGGTTCTCTTCCTGTTCTAGCTGTTTGCTTAGTTTGCTTTTGTTTTAGGTGTGGTTGTTAATATCTGTGAGTTTGCTGTCTTTTTACTTTCATATTTTTTATCTTCTTTTTCTTAGGTAAGTCCCTTTAACATTTCGTATAATAAGGGCTTGGTGATGATGAACTCCTTGAACTTGACCTTATCTGAGAAGCACTTTATCTTCCCTTCCATTCTAAATGACAGCTTCGCTGGATAGAGCAATCTTGAATGTAGGTCCTTGCCTTTCATGACTTGGAATACTTCTTTCCAGCCCCTTCTTGCCTGTAAGGTCTCTTTTGAGAAATCAGCTGACAGTCTGATGGGAACTCCTTTGTAGGTGACTGTCCCCTTATCCCTTGCTGCTTCTAGAATTCTCTCCCTCATTTGAATCTTGGCTAATGTAATTCTGATGTGCCTTGATGTGTTCCTCCTTGGGTCCAACTTGTTTGGGACTCTTTGAGCTTCCTGGACTTCCTGATAGTCTATTTCCTTTGCCAGATTGGGGAAGTTCTCCCTTATTATTTGTTCAAATAAGTTTTCCACTTGCTGCTCTTACTCTTCTCCTTCTGGTACCCCTATAATTTGGATGTTGGAACATTTGAAGATGTCCTGGAGGTTCCTAAGCCTCTCATTTTTTGAATTCTTGTTTCTTCCTTATTTTCTGTTTGGTTGTTTCTTTCTTCCTTCTGGTCTACTCCATTGATTTGAGTCCCAGTTTCCTTCCGATCACTATTGGTTCCTTGCACATTTTCCTTCATTTCATTTAGTGTAGCCTTCATTTTTTTCATCTAATTTGCGACCAAAATTAACCAATTCTGTGAGCATCCTGATCACCAGTGCTTTGAACTGTGAATCTGATAGGCTGGCTATCTCTTCGTTGCTTAGTTGTACATTCAGGAGCTTTGATCTGTTCTTTTGTTTGGGCCATTTTTTTTTTGTCTTGATGCACCTGTTACATATGAGGGGTGGAGCCTTAGGTATTCACCAGGGTGGGGCAACCCACGTCGCTGCACTGTGATGCTCTTTGTGGGGGAGGGGTCCAAGAGGAAATAAGGGCGCTTGCTCTGCTCTCTGCTGGATTTCAATCCCTTCCGCACTTCCCCCAAGCAAACTGGGCCCTTCTGGTGCTGATTCCTGGGTGGGTGGGCTTGTGTACATTCTAGGACCCTGTGGGTCTCTCCAACGAACTCTCCTGTGAGGCTGGGAGTCTCTCCCGGCACCTCAACTCCCACAGGTATTTTCAATCGGTGTTTTGAGGCTTTATTTCCCCGTGCTGGAGCCCTGGGTTGTGCAGTCTGTCTTGCCCCCCAGTTTTGCCTGTTTTATCTGTGTGGGAATGTGGGACCGCCAGGTCAGCCAACCACCTTGTGTGCAGCGCCTGTCCACAATCTGCTGCCTCGCTGTGTTTGCCTGCTGCCACCCTGCGCCCGAAGTCTGCCAGCCACTGCCTTTTTTGCCACCACTCCTCTCTGCCTGGCTGCCTGACTCTGCCCCTTGTACTGGTCTGGATGAATGTGTCTATTTTAACTCCTTGGTTGTTGGACTTCCATACAGTTCAATTTTCTGTCAGTATGGGTTTTTTTTTGTTTGTTTCTAAATTTTTTGTTGTCATTATTTTGGTTCTGTGAGGAGGCACAGTGTATCTACCTACGTCTCCATCTTGGCCAGAAGTCTCTGAAACCTACATAACTTAATTAACCAATGTCACCCCGATAAATTCAATAAAAATTTAACCCTTTGCTCTAGATAGTAGATATATTTCTGCATGAGTATTACCTATTGGGCATATCACCATCAAAAAATATTCAAAGTAAGTTTTAAACTGACCTTATTATATTATGAATAGTGTTTAACTTTACTTCTAAAAACCATTTTACTTTAATTCATTAGATATTAATGTATATCATATAGTTAAAATTATAAAAAGGATATAATAGAAAAATCTTAGCTTTTTCTTTTCTTTTTTTTTTTTTTTAAATATTTTATTTATTTATTTTTATTATTTATTTATTTATTTATCTTTAGAGGGGAAGGGAAGAAGAGAGGGAGAGAAACATCAATGTGCGGTTGCCTCTTGTATGTCCCAAGCCGGGAACTGGCCTGGCAACCCAGGCATATGCCCTGACTGGGAATCGAACCGCGATCCTTCGGTTCGCAGGCCCGCGCTCAATCCACTGAGCTACACCAGCCAGGGCAGAAAAATCTTAGCTTTTTCAACTTCTAAGGAAATATTTGTGTGTGTATGCATGTGTATATAATTTTTTATTTCCTCAGAAAACTAAAAATGGAACTGCCTTTTGACCAGGATATTCCATGGCTAGCATTATATACTAAGAACCCTGAAACGCCGATTCATAAGAACCTATGCATCCCAATGTTTATAGCAACACAATTTATAAAATAGCCAAGTGCTGAAAGCAATCTAAGTGCCCATCAGTAAATGAATGGATCAAGAACTATGGTACATTTACACAATGGAATACAATGCAGCAGAAAGAAAGAAAGAGCTTATACCCTTTGAGACAGCATAGATGAAACTGGAGAGCATTATGCTAAGTGAAATAAGCCAGGCAGTGAAAGGCAAATACCATATGAACTCATCTCTAAGTGGAACCTAATCAATAAAACAAACAAGGAAAATATAACCAGAAACATTGAAATTAAGAACAATCTGACAGTAACCACAGGGGAGGTGGGAGGGGATAATGGGGGGAAGGAGTGGAAGGGTGTTCAGGAACAACTATAAGGGACTCATGGACAAAACCATGAGGGGGTGAAATCAGGGGAGGGAGTTGGGGATGGCTGGGGTGGGATGGGGAGTGGTGGGGCATAAATGCAGACAACTGTACTTGAACAATAATAAAACAAAAAATAAATGACAAAATAATATCTTTTATTTCATTAAAAATCAGACCACCTGATAAATATTTTAACATAAAAATGTAAATTTAGATATTTTAGAAAATATTCCATAGAATGTTTTCATGGAAAATACTTATCACTATATTTGAGATGATCAAGAAAATTTTTTTAGATAACAAAGTTAAATGAAAAATACCACATGTATTTTAAAAGCTTTAACAATATCACGTATATTGTCCTATAGGATTTTCTAAGGGGTGCAGTTTTTCAGCGTTACATCTTAATGCTGATTTCCCGAAGGAGCTTAGACTGCAATGGGCATGAATATTTTTTCAAAGGATGATGGATAAATTGCTGGGTGGTTATATATGTTAGGCAGCTGAGGGGCTTTTTATCCTTTACTTATCTTTAGTTATATATAGTTTTAAGATAATTATGGTCTCCAAGATTGTCTTTTTCCTTTTCTTGTACCAGCAATATTTGCCTTGGTTAGAGATTCCAGAAATCCCGAATGATACATCATAAAGTTAAAACTAAGCTATTACAACATTTGTTCCTCCCACGCTGCATCTCTAAACATTGTTAATGCCTTGGTTTTATCATTCATTGTTGGGCTGTTTGATATAAACAAAATTTTAAGTATAATTCTAATTGAGTTGGGCACCTGACATACTATGAATACTATGTAGAAAAACTTAATCATCCACATTAGTATTCAACATCCCATTTTAAATTACAAAAATATTTTGTTTATTTTCCTCAGAGATGCTAAAAACTTTGTGCACTGGTGTTATGCAGAATACAAATAATTTAAGTTTTTATCAGTCATATTTTTCTAATCTATTTTAAACACGTAAACAACTAGGCTATATAAAATATGTCTGTGTTAAGATAATACTTTTTATATATATTTTTAAAGATTTTATTTTATTTTTTTAGAGAGAGGGGAAGGGAGGGAGAAAGAGGGGGAGAGAAACATCAATGTGTGGTTGCCCCTTGTGCATCCCCCACTGGGGACCTGGCCTGCAGCCCAGGCGTGTGCCCTGACTGGGAATCAAACCGGTTAGGTTTGATGCTTTTGTTTGCAAGCCAGCACTTAGTCCATTGAGCCACACCAGCAGGGCCTACTTTTAATATTTTAATAGAAAAAACAGAATGGCGTATTATTATATTTAAAATATACTTATTGATTTGAGAGAGAGAGAGGAAAGAGTGAGAGAGAGAGAGAGAAACATCGATCAGCTGCCTCCTGTATGTGTCCCCTCCAGGGATGGAACCCGTAACCTAGATATGTGCCCTGACTGGGAACGGAACTCGCAACCCTTTGGTCCAACTAACTGAGCCACCCGGCCAGGGCAAGCATAGTATTCTTTTAGAATATTGTTTTACCATTACATATTAAACATGTAAGAAATATAAAATGACAGGCCCTGGCAGGGTGGCTCAGTTGGTTGGAGTTCATCCTATGCACCAAAATGTTGTGGGTTCTATCCCTGGTCTGGGCACATAGGAGAGGCAAACAATTGATGTCTGTCTATCTGTCTGTCTCTATTTGTCTCTATCTTCATTCTTCACGCTCTAAAATCAACAAACCTATCCTTGGGTGAGGATTAAAAATAAATAAACAAATGAAGGTATAAAATGACAAGATTAAGAATAGAGCTGCATAAAATATATGATGATTAAAATAGTTTAAAAATAAATCATTAAACAAATTTTTTAATCCTCACATGAGGAATGCTTATCGATTTTAGAGAGAGAGGAAGAGGGAGGGAGGGGGAGAGAGAGAAACATCAATGTGGGAGAGCAACACTGACTGGCTGCCCCCACCCTGCCCTGGCACCCTGATCAGGGACTGAACCTGCGACCTAGGCATGTGCCCTGATCAGGAATCAAACTTGACTTCTTATAGAGTTCTCTCATTATCATTGCCATAAATTTATTTGTTGTTAGTTTTTAAAAGCTTATTCACCTCTTCCTTACTTCTGATTTAAATTTTAAGTTAAAAAATCGTTCAGGAACACTAATTTAAAAATGAAACTATATCCTTAGATAAGTTTGATACCATTTTTTCAAATAAGTTTGATAACAGAAAAAAATGTACATATAGCCCCATTAGTGCATTTTGAGATAGTTCTTTAAATATTATTTCTGCTTCTTTCTGTTCTCGATGTCTAGGGCTCCAATTAAACATTGGTTGAATCTCTCTATATGTCTCCATGTGTCTCTGGAGTTCTGTTCAATTTTCTTAAATTTTCTTTCCTATATTCTTCAGATTGCAAAATTTCTGTTGATACACCTTCAATTTTTTTCTTCCTCCATATATACACACAATATTTCTTCCTATAATGTTCAAAATGCAATATTGAATATATAGAATGTACTCTATTCTATACCTGTAAAATGTCAGCAGGGTTTTCTTTCGCAGATGCGACCAACAAAGTATGCCCATTGATGATTCCTTCCGCCAGAAAATACTTGAAGAGCAAAGGAGAATAAACATTATATTTATCCTCTTCTGTAAAAAAGAAAAACAATTATAGTCAGAACCTTACCATATACCAAGCACACTCAGGTGGTTTTACAACTTTTCTCCTTAAAACAAGTATATGATGTGGGGCAGTTATCATGTTTTCCTAAGGCACAGTCAGATAGGCTAAGAGACTTATTTTGATAGTCAATGGGAAACAGGTACTTTGATAGAGCCTTCCTGACTGTCAAAATCACTCTCCATCTACTACACCACCTCTGCTGGCCAGGAAATTTAAGGGATTCTGTATGATAACATCAAAGAAATCGGAAATTCTTTTCCTTTACTAAGATTTTCTCAGGCACTGCACTTTAAAATGGTCATTATTGTTTACCAACCATTTTGGAAACTCACACCGTATTTCTTTCATGTCACAGTAGTTAGGCACTTAGTGTATACAACCTGATGATTAATATTTACAATAGCTGTAAAGACAGTATTATTCCCATAGCTTGGTTTTGGATTTCGAATACAATAATAATTTAAATTTGAAGATTTTAATTTGATAGAATTACTGTTGTAAATTTGTACTAAATGTTTTCCTAGAAAATAATCATTTTACCTTTTATTATCCCCTCATCCTTCCTTCTTTCTGAATTTTAATGGAAAAATGGTAAATCAGGTTTTGTAGACAAAAATGAGTTATATTTCTGAGGTTTTATGACAGAATGACAACTTGAATATATTTTTACTCTCTTAATATTACTTACTGATAAGCTACATCCCTACACTTTTATATCAGTTTTCTTTCCTTTAATACTTTGAACACAACACAAACAAGAGACAAAGGTAAATTTATTGTACTATCTAAAAAGAAAGTAGCCATTATTAATTTATCCAACAAGTATTAACTGAATTTCTATAATATGTCAGACATCATTAATATTTGTAAAAATCACACTATTAAAAACTATTCCTAAGAAAGCTTGAACTTGTGGTAATTACAGCATTCTGCAAAACCTCTTGAAGCTATAATTATAAAACCTGGATAAAATATCATTAAAAATAATCATTGAGGGCACTGGAGAGCAATGAAAATCAGGCAGCGACCACAGCTGTTTTGTTTTGAAAGATATGATCTTGACCATGCAAGAATTTCAAGACGGGCTTTTTTGCCTAAGGTGTTCCCAACCTCCCTAAGCTCTGGAGGCATTAAGTCATATCCTTTCCAGGTTGAGTTGGCAGAATATAGATGGAGCTCATTGTTGTCAAACAGGTGAACATTTGGGGGGAAAATCCTGGAACAGAGGTCCAGAAAGTTTATTGACTGCCCAGATCCCTAGTTGACCACTAAGCAAGCAGGAAAAAGAGAACAGGATAAAGTTGAAAGGCATCACTGAATCACGTGAGATTTGCGAATTTGCTGCTCCTTTGAAGGTCTGCTTTCCCAATCTAGAGCAGAATCTTGTACTATAAAAAGCTGAAGTCTGTTGACTTGAGGTGTCAGGTGACGGAATTCAGTGCTGAGAAGCACAAAAAGTATGAACTCCAAAATCTGGTTATATGTTTTGTACATATATTTGGCTGTTGAGTAAACTTTGTGATTGCAATAAATAATTGTGTCTGACCGGGCTGCAAAAGCAACATTTGAAAGGTGGAAAACTGGGTAGAGATAATATCTGTGGCATAGTATATTTAAGTGAGAGTAAATAATTTAAGCTCAGGCAAGTTAACTATCTATTAAAACAAAAACTAGGAATCCTCAAAAGAACATAATGGAATTTAGAATCATTACAGTGCATAATTTACAATGTGCAGAATTCAACAAAAAATTACTGAATATGACCCATACTAAAAAACAGAATCCAAAGAAACTGATTCCAAATGGCTTCAAAAGTTGGATTTAAAAGACAAAGACTTCAAAGAAGTTATAAATATGTTCAAAGGATTAACAAAAATGTATCATAGGCATTTCAAAATATGGTATCAATATTTTTCTGGTAAAAGAAAAATATTAACAGAAATGAAAATTATAAAAGCAAACCAGATAGAAAATTTAGAGCTTAAAATCATGATTCTTTACATAAAAAATATATTTGGTGATGTCATGAGTAGATTAAAGATAAAGGAAGGGAAAATAAAAGAACAAACCTGTAGGCAGACCAACAGAAATTCTGCAATCTGAAGAACACAGAAAAGAAAATTAAGAAAGCTAAATAGAACTCCAGAGACATGCGGAACAATACAGAGAAGTCCAACCAATGTTTAGTTGGAGTCTTTGACATTGAGAAAGAGAGGTAAGCAGAAACAATATTTCAAAAAGTGATGGCCAAAATAGGGCTACAAATTTCCCAAATTTGATGGAAGTATTCAGTTACAGACCCAAAAAAGTACAAGAAACCTTTACTAGGGTAAATGCAAAGAAAGTCAAATACAAACATTGTAATTTGCTGAATCCCAAGGACAGAGAGTAAATCTTGGCAGTAGCAGGGGGAAATGACGTGGCATACAGAGGTACGGCAATACGATTCACACTGATTTCTCACCCAAAACAATGAAGGTCATAAGAAATGGTAGTTATATATTTAAAGAGCTGAAAAACAAACACAACTTAACCAAAAGTTGTAAGTTCATAAAACATATTCGAAAACTTAGGTAAAAACTGAGGCAATTATCAACAGAAGAGTTGTACTACAGATCATTAAAAGCTAAAAGAAAGTGACACAACAGGGTAATTTGTATTTATAGGAAGGAAAAAAGAATACAAATAATGATAAATATATGGGAAATTATAAAACACTGTGACTGTGTACACGCATATTTATACACATATATGCATGTAAGTGGATAAATTATTTTTTTCTTTGAAATTCTTAAAAAAGACAACTGTTTAAAGAAAAATTGAGAGAACTAAGAAAAGACAGAAATAAATTATATTTGGAGATTTTTATCATACATATCTTAGTATTTGACAGAAAGACTACAGAGAAAAATCATTATGAAAATAGAAAGTATGAACCTCATCAACCACCCTAATCTGATCACATCACATAGTTCCAGAAAAAAAATTCTTTTTTGTAAATGCATCTAGAATTTGCACCATAAACCATTTGTTAATCCAATAAACAAGTCTCAGTGTACTCCAAAACATTAAACTCTTAGAGTATGTTTTCGAATTATGAAGGAATACAATTAGAATTCAATAATAAAAAGATATCTAGAAAACTCCCAATATCTTAAAATCTAAGTATACATTTTTAAGTAACTACAGATCAAAAAGCAATAAAAAAGAAAATTGGAAGATATTTTGAACTAAGTGGTTATGAAAATACAATATATAAAAAGTTTTGAGAAATAGCTAGAGCTGACCATAGAAGAAAATGTAAAGTGTTAAGCTCTTAATTAGAAAATAAAACAGGTCAAATCAATGAACTAAGTTTCAATTTAATAAGCTAAATGATAAGGTCTAACAATTAAAACAAAGAAGATGCAAAGAAATAATAAATAGAAAAAAATCAACTAATGAAAACCTGGACCAAAGAGACAGAGAGAAAGAGAGGAAGGTGACACTAAGAGTTGGTTTATGAAAAGATCAGTAAATCTTACTGCTAAATCTCCGCCTAGGCTGACCACGTTGAAAAAAGAGAAGAAACACAAATTATCAGAACTGAGATGAAGTAGATTTCACCAAAGATCTTACAAACATTAAAAGCATCAAAATAATACTATGAACTTATGTCAAAAAATTTCACAACTAGGAGAAATGAAAAAATTCCTTGAAGCATACAGATAATCAAGTATGACAAAAGAAATAGGAAACCAAAATTAAATTCATAATAAAAATTACCACCTCCACCCATACACAAAAACTTCAGGCGCAGAAAGCTTCACTAGTAAACTCAATCAAATATTTATGTTAGATACACTAATCCTAAACAAACTAAAAAAGAGAGAGAAACTATTCTTAACTCATTTTATATGTCCACTATTATTCTGATACCTAAGCTAGACAAAGACTTTAAAAAACTACAGATTGTTTAAGGAGGAAATTATATCAACCCTACAAATACTCTTTCAGAAAAAAAGGGTGGAGAGAAACACTTCAGAACTCATTTTATAATGCCATTAAACCTGGACACCAAAACTAGACCACGACATCACAGGAAGAGAAAGCTACAGACTAATATGCCTCATAAACACATATGAAAATAATCCTTAAAATATCAAAAAATAAACACCAGTAATACATTAAATATAATATAAACTTACAGAAAACAGAATGGTAAAATGGAATGCTTTTTTCCTGAGATTGGGAACAATGAAAGAATATCCACTCTCGATACTTCTAATCAATACCTTTCAGAAGGTCTCAGCCATGTAATAAGCTATGAAAAGAAATGAAAGGCATACAGATTGGAAAACATGAAGTAAATCAGTTTTCACACGCAGACACTATCAGTTATGAAGGACACCTTAAGGAATACACCAAAAAACTTGTAGGACTAGTAAGTGAAGTCTATCTGGTTGTGGCATGGAAAGTCAAATATAAAAATCTATTGTACTTCTAAAAACCAGCAACAAATACTACAAACTGAAATTTTAAAAATTCTATTTACAGTTGATTCCAAGAACATGAAATATTTTAGATAACTTTAACAAAATATGTGCATAAACTAGCTCTACACTTATTTCTTTTTTATTAAAAATTTTTTATTGTTCAAGTACAGTTGTCTCCATTTTCCTCCCACCATCTCCACAACCCCAGCCGTCCTCACCTCCCACCCTTAATCCTATTCCCACTTTGGTGTTGTCCATGTGTCCTTTATACGTGTTCCTGAAAACCCTTTCCCCTTCCCCGCCCCCCCTTATCCCCTCCCTCCTCCCCTCTGGTTACTGTCAGTTTGTTCTTAACTGTGGCGGTTGCATGAGTACACAAATGTGCAAAAACTCACTAAAATAAACACTTAAAATGAATCCGTTTCACTGTATGTCAATTATAATTCAGTAAATAAAGTTGGTTTCCTAAGTTACAACTAAAACACCAGGTGGTAACTTGTTTATAAATCTTCTCAACACAGTGAATTAGAGCTGATCCATGATCAAAAATATAGTTTCTATGAAGTTTAATTTCCTATGTTAAATAATACAGTTAGTTCTTTACTACTATCCTCATCACAAATGAAAGTTAATATATACAAAACTAAAAGACACAAAATGGGCTTCATGTGGATTTAGGAGCATTTCATGAGATTTTCTGTGCAAAGGAAAAGAAAAATGCTTTCACTGTGTCTCTGTGCCGCTTATAGCTGACCGGTGGAGACCCTAGACACAAACGTGGGCGTGGTGACAAGGTGTCAAGCACTGTCCATCGATTAATAGAGTTATCACACTGGAAAAACCACGCATTTTATGTAACTAAGAATCTGTCTACACGTTAAAACAAAATAGAAAGTCATGTTTAAAAAAAGAATTAATTTTATCTTAAAGTTACTTTTAAATCAGTTTACAGAAGCAATCATATAAACCAAGGTCATTATAAATCAGTGATGTAAGTAACATATCTGATATTAAAATTTTTCATTTCTAAGGTTGGTATTTTCACAACATGAAAAATGTGAATTTTTTAAAAAATTCACCAATCATCTACGCCCTCATAAAATGACTGCTAAAGTTTGTTACAATTCCTTCCAGTACTTTTTCTGTGGATGTCTTCTTACATGGTTATAATCATTGCTGAATTTCAAAGCCTGCTTTTTTCACTTAATCTCACATGTTCATAGTCTTGTAACTATCATGTGTAAGTCTGCACAATATTCCAGGAAATATATGTACCACCATTTACTTAGTCAGGCTTTTGTTACTATTAAATATAGAAGTACAAAGGTGCCTCAAATTCCACATGTCCAAATTAAACTTAGTAACAGTATTTCCTTCCACCAAATGCGATCCTCTTTCGGTTTTTAGAAAATTAGGATTTATTATTGAGACCTCTTTTCTCTCTCTCACCACCCCACTCCTTGGCTCATCTGTAAAGTCCTGTTAAATTTCTTTTTCAAAGTATTTCTGGAATTTAATCACTTTCCTCCATACCAACAAGTTGCTACCAACAACTCTTGCCTAGAAAACTGCAATGGCCTCTAATTTATTTCTTTGCATCCACTGTAATCTTCCTTCTATATAGTAGTTACCTTAGAAATACAAACCTGAGCATCATGCCACTTCCCTATTTAATACCTTTCAGTGTTTCTCCTTGCTCTAGGGAGAAAGAACTAAATCCTTTAATCTGGTCTACAGGCTCTGCGTGATTATGGTCCAAGAGCTGAGTTCAATGTGCGTAAAAATATTTTTGTTAAAAGTGGTGTAATAGTCACATTTCCCCTTTAAAATGTACATGATGATGGTTTAACAAGTGTTTAGTAAAGAAATAAACTGAAACTATTGTAATCAGAAAAGTAAGATAATTACTTGAAAACTAAGGACACATTATAATAGTAAGAAAATGAACTAGCTATATTAGACAAATATTGCATATACTAGTGGAACTTACTAGTAGATAATAAAAAACACTGGGTGATTTATCATTAGTGAAGAGTGACAACAAGCAATTAAACTAAATGGCAGAGTTCCTCTTTTTTCTACCTATCGCTAAAATGAATGAGGGTTTTGACTTTTTTCTTACAGTAGGGACATACAGTCCCTACTGATCTCGTGTACACTCACAGCTTACGTTACTACCTCTAGTCTAGTCGTCACACTGCATCTTAACCTGGGACTGTTGCCTACATCACTTCACCTATTGGCTAGCTTATTCCCTTAAACCCTCCCAGACCCAGAACAGGTGGCCCCATTTTTTGGAGCAGCTTTTCCCAAGGCTGGGTGAGATGCTCACAGTGATCTGAAGCATCAGGTTAACTCCTAGAGTAGCATTTAATATGCATGAGTGAAATCTTCCCACCAAGCTACAAGATCTCATGGTAGAGAATGCTTCTTATTGGTAAAACCCTAGTACTGGGCACATAGTATACCATCTAGTAAATATTTGTAGAATTAATTAAGGAAAAGAACAACAAACAAAAATCCATCTTTGTCTTGTAAGTCAGCCAGATCTACTGTAGTTTGCCGAAAGCACACCCTAACACAGGCACACACACCATGATAGTTATCAACTCTGTATTTTTCAAAGACTCCTATATGAGGCACAAAAAATAATAGGAGAAACATCACCTATTTAGGGATTGTCAAGCTAAAAATTACCAATTTTGTGAAACAGATTTTGAGGTGGTAAAATAAGCATTTAATTAATCTGTTTGGTGAATCCCCATAGCACTGGGCAAGCAAAAAGGATAATGATGTGACAGAACTGCCAAAAAGCGAATGCAGTTTGGCCAGAATGAACAGTCTAATTCCTAGGCTGAAAGAGATGACTGTCGTCATGTACTCTTAGCAGTCGGCTAGACTGACAGTAATAGACTGCGTTTGGGTATTTACACAAACTGAAGTATCTTCAGAATGGTGTGGCCAGGGTGGTAAAGGGACTTACAAGCATGAGAAATGAGATATTCAGCTTGAAGGAAAAGAGACCCAAGGGATGCAAGGGAGCTGTCCTCACGTATTTGATAGGCTGTCATATGGAAATGGAATTACACTTGCTCATTAGGCCCCCAAAGGGCAGGATGAAGCCCAGAGGATAGAAAGAACAGGAGCATCGTTGTTTCCTTATTTCAGGGTCCAAATGAGCTGCCCCTATCATTCCACTGAGACTGCTGTCAAAATCGACAATGACTTCCTAATTACCCAATTTCTCGGACACTTTTAAATCTTCATCGTACTTCATTTGTTTAATGTAGTTATTAGTGTGGACATTTTTCTTCTTGGAAGTACACGGTCCGTCTCCACCCATATCCCCTGTTAAGACACTTCTTGCTCTCAGTTTTGCTGTTTGTTTAGCCAATTTTTATTCTATATGTGTAAAGAGTTTATATACAGCACTCAATTCTTTAGTATAAAAATATGAAGTGGTTTTATTTCCTTTTTCCAGTCATTATTTTCCACAATGCTGTGAAAGTCTTCCTTTTCTCAATCTCTTAATGACATCTATAGCTGATTCCTTAATTTTCTCACCACCGGTTCCAACGATCAAAACTCGGTACAGTCAAATATAGAACTTTAACATTTAATGAGAAGCTTTTCCTCCTCCTCCTCCTCAAGTGCAGACTAAGCGTGTGGCTTTGAAGGTCTTAATGTGGCAGAGGGGTTCTAAGGGGGAAGAAGTTCTAAGGTACCTCTTCCCCGACATTGTCTCTCCGAGTCCTAGTTATGTAATTGGGAAACCAGGGAAGGGGAAAAGCAGCAGAAATCAACTTACATAATTAGCTCTCTGGTGTAGGCAGAGAGATGCCCACAGCCTCACTCTGCTATGGTCTAGTCGAACCTGCTGCTTGTAGCCTATGGAGTTACGGTGGTTTCCATGCAGGTGATACGTGTGGTTTTCGTGGGTAGTGCTCTGTTTCATTCTGGTCCCAACTGCCACTAAAACACCATTCAAAGAAGCAGAATCTGGCGTTTTGAGGGGCTGGCCTATTCATATTCAATTTCTTCTCTGGAAATGCTAGTTATCACTATCATTATTTCAGATGTGTACACAATTTTTTCAAGCAGGCCACCTTTCCGCTTTCTACAGCAGACTTGGGAAACACAACATGTACTACTCAGTAATAGGCTTGCAGGTTCAGAAGTTCAGTAAGCAATCCGTTGGGAAACGAAAATGCCAGTCTCTGTTTTGCAAGCATCCACAACATCTATGACTGATGTTCTTGGAGTTGCCTGAGTGAGGGATCACTTTTTACTACAAATGCTGCGTTCCTGCTCTTTCCAATCCTTGCTGCATTGCCTGGTAAGGCAGTGATGGTGGTGGAATTATGAGGAAGCAGCTGTGCTAGTTCATCGGGACTGCAAGAGGTACCTAATTCCAATTGTGGGAAAGGGGGAACTTAGACCTTTGTCTTCTTTTCCTCACTTTGGGCTAGTCCTCAATCCCGAGGAACTCAATATCCTACTAAAAATAGTAACTAATTAATCTTATTGACCACAAACTATGTTAAACAGTGCAATGCACGCCTCATGCATTAGCTCATTTAGTCCTCATAATGACCTTAGAAGATCAATGTTATTAATCTCTACCTTATAGGTAAAGAAACTAAGGCACAGAGGATGTCAGCAGCTTGTTTAAGGTGACACAGCTAGGAAACGGCAGAAGCGTGATCTAAATCTCGGCATCTGAGTCCAGAGGCTATGACCTTAACCTCTTTCATGGGCTTATTTTTCGTTTATCTATCTCTTAAATAATAATGTACCCAGGCTTTAGATTTTTGACTTGCTTTTCTTTTAACTCTCGTTGTTCTTAGACTCTTTTGGAGTCCCAGACCACTCTAAAGATCTGATGCAAGTTATATATGCTACCCTAAAAGTATACACAGTCATATGCAAATTTGCATGCAATGTCAGGGAATTAAGAGATCCACTAGAGTTCCATCCATGGAGCCTCAAGGGTCTCATAAACCTGGGCATTCTAATACATGCATCTAAGTTCATCCAAAAACATGATGAAAAAGACATTAGTTAAATAATGTGAGAACTCTCAAATTTTTTCTCTGGCTTAAATTTATTATCCAAATATTAAACTTTCTACTAGGTAGAACTACTTGGAACAAAAAATTCATTAGTTTGAACTGAACTCTTTACTTTACCTCAGTATCTCTGTTCATTCTCCTCCTTTCCTGACTTACCTAACGGTACTAATTCCAAGCTTTCTGAAGCCCGAAATCTGGGCATCATTCTACCTCCTGTCTCTCTGTCTCCCACACATTCATGTAGCAGAGAAGTAGAAATCAATCTTGAAATCAGTCAAAAGTATAGGGAAATGGCATTTCATATTGAACTAGTGTAAGAATAGTCAAACAATTACAGTATAATAGATATAATGAAATGCAGAAATAGAAAAGTTAGGCAGTGTTGTTATCCTATCAAAATATGGTAGCATATTTGTGATTAAAGTTTTAAAAGTGTAGTAGCAAACATCATCTCATGTTTAGATTAGGACAATGGGTATTTCCATCATTTCAAGTTTTTATTTTATTCCTGCAGTATAGCCTTCATAGTATGCTCAAAATACTCCATGACTACCTCTATCTTACTACAATAAATAGTTTTATTTTTTAGCCCTGGCTGGTGTGGCTCAGTGGATTGAGTGCTGGCCTGAGAATCAAAGGGCCACTGGTTTGATTCCCAGTCAGGGCACATACCTGGGTTGTGTGTGGGCCAGGTCCCCAGTAGGGGGCTTGTGAGGGGCAACCACACATTGATGTTTCTCTCCCTCTCTTTCTTCCTCCCTTCCCCTCTCTAAAAATAAATAAATAAAATCTTTTAAAAAAATACTTTCTGACCAGGCTTTCAAATCATTAATTAATTCATGCACCCATTTATTTGTTGTACTCTTACATGTTTCCCATGATCTCAGAGCTTACAGTCTATTGAATAAGATACATGATCAGGTATTTTCCATAAAGTATAGTATGCACCATGATAAGGAAAAGAACACTATAGCCCTGGCTGCTGTGGCTCAGTGGATTGTGTGGCAGCTTGCAAACCAAACAGTCATCAGTTTGAATCCCAGTCAGGGCACATGTCTGGGTTTTGGGCCAGATCTCCAGAGGTGGTGTGTGAGAGGCAACCACACACTGATGTTTCTGTCCCTTTCTTTTTTCTTCCCTCCCCCTCTCTCTAAATATAAATAAATAAAACCTTAAATAAAAAAACAATACTGTAGAAGTCTACAGAAGGAATTCTAAGTAAGGGTGAGGAGAAGAAAAGCAACAGTTAAGGAAGACTTTCTGAAAGATATATCTAAGTGGAGACCAAAAGGATGATTTAGAGTTAGGAAAAGAGGAAAAAATGATGCAGCAAGAAAGATCTTGAAGCAAAGGCCTGAAGAGGGGTAAGAGGTTGGGGCTTGGTCGGAATTAAAAGCTGAGAGTGATAAAGACAAAGCTTGAGGGAAGAGGTGAGAGGATGAGCAGAGATAAGGCCAAAGTGGTCAGCAGTGGCAGATCATTAAAGGCCTTACAGTCTAAGCTAAGGGGCTTGGGCCTCACCTTAAGATCAGTAGGGAGCACGGAAAGGTTTTAAGCAAGTATATACCATGGTCCAATTTTCGTATCAGAAAGTTCATCTGGCTGCAGTAAAAAATGGATTGAAGCAAAGGAACCTAAGGGAGAACTTAAGCCTTGTCCGTACCTTATAGCTGCCTAAATATCCGTGCATGACATATGTACTGTTCATAGTCCATGTGCAGTCAACATCCATTTGAAGTTCACAATGGGTAAAACCAAAATTTATACTACTTAACAGTGTTAAGCACATTGTAAATGCTTAAATACTTCAGAAAAAAGGGTCAGTGGTTTTACTAAAGAACTGCACAAATACAAGTCTACCTTATTTCAGCCTTTTAACAAGTTCCCGGTATTCATGCCTTCACGTATTTCCTGTCCTTGAGTGTGGGTGGAACCTTGTCTGGCTACTAACCAAAAGCATGGGGCATGTTAAAAATGACAGGGAAGATGGAGGTGTAGGTAGACACACTGCCTCCTTGCACAACCAAAATAAGGACAACAACAATTTAGAAACAAAAAACAATCAGTATTGACAGAAACTTGAATTGTACGGAAGTCTGACAACCAAGAAGTTAAAATAGACACATTCATGCAGACTGGTAGAAGGGGTGGAGTTGGGTGGCCGGGAGGAGTGGGCTTGCGGCAAAAAAAAAAAAAGCAGTGGCTTTCGGACCCTGGGCATGCAGGTGGCATCTGGCAGACCCTGGGCGTGGGCTGGCAGTGGGCAGACCCAGCAAGGAGTGCAAGGCAGCTGGCTGACTAGGCGGTCACACATTCGCATGTGGATAAACCAGGCTAAACCGGGGAGCGAGACAGACTACGCAACCCAGGGTCCCAGAACAGAGAAATAAAGCCTCAAAACACTGATTGAAAACACCTGTGGGGGTTGAGTTGCCAGGAGAGACTCCCAGCCTTACAGGAGAGTTTGTTGGAGAGACCCGCAGGGTCCTAGAATGTGTGCAAGCCCACCCACACGGAATCAGCACCAGAATGGCCCCGTTTGCTTGTGGGAAGCTCAGAAGCGACTGAAATCCAACAGAGAGCAGAGGAAGTGCCATTGTTCCCTTCCGGACCCCTCCCCTACATACAGTGTCACAACCCAGCAATTGGGTTGTCCTGCCCTGGTGAACACCAAAGGCTCTGCCCCTCACTATGTAACAGGCACAACAAGACAAAAAAAAAAAAAAAAAAGGTCCAAATGGGAGAACAGATCAAAGCTCCAGAACAAATACAACTAAGCGATGAAGAGATAGCCAGCCTATCAGATGCACAGTTCAAAGCACTGGTGATCAGGATGCTCACAGAATTGGTTAATTTTGGTCACAAATTAGATGAAAGAATAAAGGCTATGCTAAGTAAAATAAAGGAAAATGTATAGGGAACCAATAGTGATGGGAAGGAAACTGGGAGTCAAATCAATGGAGTGGACCAGAAGGAAGAAAGAAACAAACAGAAAAGAAGGAAGAAACAAGAATTCAAAAAAATGAGGAGAGGCTTAGGAACCTCCAGGACATCTTTAAACGTCCCAACATCCAAATTATAGGTGTACCAGAAGGAGAAGAGGAAGAGCAACAAGTGGAAAAGTTATTTGAACAATAATAAAGGAGAACTTCCCCAAATTGGCAAAGGAAATAAACTTCCAGGAAGTCCAGGAAGCTCCGAAAGTCCCAAAGAAGTTGGACCCAACAAGGAACACACCAAGGCACATCATAATTACACTACCCAAGATTAAAATGAAGGAGAGAATCCTAGAAGCAGCAAGAGATAAGGAGATAGTCACCTACAAAGGAGTTCCCATCAGACTGTCAGCTGATTTCTCAAAAGAGACCTTACAGGCAAGAAGGGGCTGGAAAGAAGTATTCCAAGTCATGAAAGGCAAGGACCTACATCCAAGATTGCTCTATCCAGCACAGCTTTCATTTAGAATGGGAGGGCAGATAAAGTACTTCTCAGATAAGGTCAAGTTCAAGGAGTTCATCATCACCAAGCCCTTATAATATGAAATGTTAAAGGGACTTATCTAAGAAAAAGATAAAAAACATGTACAGTAAAATGACAGCAAACTCACAGCTATTAAGAACCATACCTAAAACAAAAGCAAACTAAGCAAACAGCTAGAACAGGAACAGAACCACAGAAATGGAGATCATATGGAGGGTTAGCAACAGGGGAGTGGGAGGGAGAGAGAGGGGGAAAAGGTACAGAGAATAAGTAGCATAGATGGTGGGTAGAAAATAGACAGGGGGAGGGCAAGAATACTGTGGGAAATGTAGAAGTTAAAGAACTTGTAAGTATGACACATGGACATGAACTAAAGGGGGGAGGGTGTGCAGGGTGGAGAGGAATAATGGGGGAGAAATGGGACAACTGTAATAGCATAATCAATAAAATATATTAAGAAAAGAAAAAATGACAGGATGTCATTTTTGCTACATAAGACCGTAACATGTGCCTTGCTGACAGACGTTCTCCCTTACTGGTTCCAAAGAAATAAGACACCATTCTGTGACCTGCCCTTGCAGCACAAGCCTCCCAGTGACGACCAGCAAGGACCCCAATTGCAGACAATAGCACAGGAGCTCCGAAGCAGCTCCCTTGCTGCCGAGTCTTCGGATGAGAACCCAGCCCTGGTGGATACCCTGACTGCTGGTTTGCAGAGGACCCAGCTAGCTGGGCCTGGACTCCTGACCTATAGGAATTGTCAGATAATAAATGTGTGCTGTTTTTAAGCTGCCAAGTTTGCCGTAATACTGTTATACAGCAATAGGTAAGTAATATAAAAGTACAATCATAACTAGTTCTAATTGTTTACTATCATACTTTATTTCTTCTAGAACTAAAATTATATAATTAATGCAGAGATTAATTTAAAAATAATGCATTCTTAAATTTCACGTAACTTGTATTTTAATTACTGACAAATTCTAAAGCTTTTTGATACTCAATATCCCTGCAAACAGATCAAGATCTTTAAATAAAAAAAAAACTGTGTAAACGCTATGCCATTCCTTCACTTTTGATACTTTTCAGTGTTCCACATTTACCCACATACCCACATGTCAGAAAACAATTTAAATTAAACAAAAGTCTCAAAGCCTATTCCAGTCCTAAAGAATAAAACATGTTTTAAAAGAAGTCTGCCTTTGATTTTCAAAGTAAATGTAGGCGTCCCTTAGTGCTTCAATTCACACCTCAGAGAATGGCCTTTTATGTATCATATTAATTTATTCTGTTGTATTCAGAAGGTCTACAGTAGACCTACCTGAGGTTTTCTGGCAGTGCTCACTATCTCTAGTGTCCATAGTCATGTAAATACACTACTCTGCAATCCCAAACTCATGAGCATGTACACACTTACATGTGTGCAGAATTGTCTTGGTTAGTAAGTAATGTATTTCAAGGGAAAATGGTTAAAATTGAAAATCTATAGTGAAAATTCCTTAATGCAAATCATCTTCATGCTTTAATTTTCCCTTCTGGAATTAAAAAAAATCTTTGAGTGATGAGCAATATGGTCATGCCTTATACTCCTAACAACTGATGTTAAATCTCCATATTTAGTTTATATTTAGAATTTTTAATTTCTTCTTTTTTATTCTCACCTGAGGACATGTTTATTGATTTTAGAGAGCAAGAAAGGGAGGGAGATACAGAGGGAGGGAAACATCAATCAGTTCCTGACTGAACCCACAACCTAGACATCCTGACAACTCTGACCGGGAATCAAACCTGTGACCTTTCAGTTTACAGGACAATGCTCCAACCAACTGAGCCACACTAGCCAGGGAAAGCTATTCATTTCTTAAGGCAGAATTCATCCATTGTACAAGTTGTATTGACTTGGGAATGAAGAAAAGCAGAGAACTCAATAGATAAGACTCCATCTGCTAATCTAATCTTTCAAAGAAATGTAAAAATGCCTATAAAATTTGTGTTAAGGTTTTATAAAGAAAACAAGCTAACAGATGAAAAAACTAATTTTACCCAAGTTATGCATATTTTAAAAAATCTTATACATTAGAAGTTCATAGTAAAGCATACATACTACTAAAAAGATTCAAAGAAAACAGCTCTAAATAAAGACTTCAAAGGCAAGGCCTTTGCTTTATAACTTCTTTTATTTAATCTTTAATTTAACAGTTATTGAATACCTAGCATAATGTTTTGGTGAATTGACATTTCATCAAGAATATATTTTTTAAATAATTTGTTACTGTGCTTCAGTTATGCTTGAGTTTTTTCCTCATTGCTTACTTATTACAGAAGAAATCTCCTTAGCTAGATCACTAAGTTCATTAGGCAAGTGCTCTGTTTTTATATAACTGCAGACAACAAAGTCACGAGGCTTTCTGCCCCTAATAACAAGGATCTCCCTTCCTCCAGCTTTTAGTAACATGGACCTCAGTTCCTGTTTGCCTTTATTGGCAGCATTCTTAAAGTACAAATTTCTATTAAAAGTCTGTTTGTAGCAATTTAGACTTTCTCTAATATGCTCCTCATAATCCTTCTAGGCTTTGCCCACTGCCTGGTTCCAAAGCCACCCCCATATTTTAAGGTATTTGTTATGGAAGCACTCACTTCCAAGGCACCAAAATCTGTTATGAAATAACTTTGTTAATATGTGCAGAAGATGATGGCCTACTTAGAAAACTCAAGTGACTCTATGAACTATACAAAAGTTGCTGTTATAGATCAATGTACGAAAATCAATGGCATTTCCTTGAATTAGCTACAACCAAAGATATAATGTAATAATAATAAACAGATCTATCCCCTGGCTGGTGTTGCTCAGTGGATTGAGTTCCAGCCTGCGAACCAAGGGGTTGCCAGTTCGATTCCTAGTCAGGGCACATGTCTGGGTTGCAGGCCGGGTCCCCAGTTAGGGGGTGTATGAGAGGCAGGCGATCGATGTACCTCTCACAGTGATTTTCTCTCCCTCTCTTCCCCTCTCTTTCAAAAATAAATAAATTTTACACACACGCACACCCATATTATATTTACCCTCATACTATATACATATACATACATACATACATATATATACATATATGTAGTGAAACGTGAGTGTAAACTGGTATTCTCATAACTGCTGATTGAAGTATAAGGTGGTATGACCTTTTCAGAAAGCAATTTAATAATATCTCACACAATTTAACATGCTGCACTCAAGGAAATCTATGTTTAGAAATTTAGAGGATTTGAGGTAATAAAAGTTATTCTCAAATATGTTAAGACTGTCATGTCTAATAATAAAATAAAGAGTGCCATGTGAAGGAGTAGATAAATTAATTCTGTATTATATCAGAGTGCAAAACTAGGAACAAAAAAATCTGTTTCAGGTAGATGGATTAAACATTAATTATGGAAAAGTAATTGGTAGCTAGATGGGAGCTTTGATTAACTGCCAAGGTTTATTTCAATACCAAGATTCTCTAATCTAAACTAAAAAAATAAGACAAATAGGGTTATGAATGTATATTTAAATAAGAACCATTGTACTTTTAAAGGTGAACAGAAATATGATTTATCAGTCTATTACTTTTCTTTCAATAAAAAGACAAGATAAAAATCTGAGGTATATAAAATGGACTTATTAGCAAATCAACTTCTCAAATTAATCATTTCAAATTCTCCAAAATATCAATTGGCATTAATTTTAGTTTTCTTTTAAAAAATGGAAATGCCCTGTGAATATTTTTTAAATTGTAAGAGCTGCATTACAAGATACACTTGCTTAATTTATTTCAAGTTTAATTTAAATTAAAACAAGGCAATTCCTGTTTATTTTACCTTAATTCTCAGTTATCTTCAGAATAGGACCCCCCCCTAAATCATTATATACAACAAAAAAAGGAAGACCAGGAGGAGCAAGTATGTATGCTATACGAACCGATCAGAAGAACTGTTCCAACAGCCAAACCTCCACCTGAAATAAAATGAGACCAAGAATAATTAATTAATCTGCATTTTTATGTTACTTTTAGTATAAAAGTTAAGCTTTAAAAAGGACAGGTTTCCAATAACTTTAAAATTGCTGTTGAAAACAACATTTTAATTACCTTTGCAATACTTTGCTTAAGGTGCTATTATGAAATAATTACATATTATATGTAATTACACACTACACATTACAATTACTTTCATAATATACTGTACAAGCCTCCATTCTCCTGTGATAGGACCAGGCAGCATTCAACATAACTGTGGTTAATCATTCTAATAATGTTATATTTAGCACTTAATAAATTAACTCAATAACCAAGACCTAAATGTGCACAGTAACTTAACTACTACAGAAGTACAACAAAGAAAATAAAGGTTATTACAATAGAAATTCCACTTTAATATTTATCCTGAAATCTAATAAGCCTTGGAGAGAAAAACCTGATAGGTAAAAGTGATTCTTTTTTCATTATGAATAACATACACAAAGTCTGGACATGTTCTATATTTAGAATTTACAATAAACACTTTGTTATTTCCAACAAAAGTCACAATCATGAAAATAAATTTTCAATATTACTAGAACATGTCCTTTTAAATATCATGAACATGTAATTCAATAATGATTCATTGAAAATCAATTTTAAAATGAAGCTTTAGGAAACTAGAACTAAAGATACAATGTTCAACTATTTTGTTTTAAAACATTTGTAAAGTATTATCTGTAATTAATGTTACAAGCACAAGTTCTCTTAAAAGTAAAAATATGAAATATACTTAAAGTATAATTTAAAAAACTACTCAGGAGTGCAGAGGCAGAAGAAGGAAGGGGGGATAGTGATGGAAGACTTGACGTGGGGTGGTGAGCACAGTACCATAAACAGATGATGTGTTATAGAACTGTACACTTGAAACCTATGTAATTTTATTAACCAATGTCACACCAATAAATTCAATTTAAATAAAAAACACAGGCTTTAGGGTAACCCACACCTAACTCATGTTCTAATCACTAGCTTCCTGTCTTGGACTGTTAATATAGCTCTTGATACTTCTGTGTTCTGATGTGCAAAATGGGCTTATCATACTACACACCTGGTAAGGAGTGTTAAGAAAGCTCATGTCTGAAGTCAGGATTTTGTTAGGAATTCATTTCTTGCAGACCACACTGGTCCCTAGCCCTGAGGTACCCAGATAGGGGTCCTGTCACAGAGCCCACCAGCACACCAAGCATTGTCCGCAGGCAGAACAGATGTGTCTCACCTGTATGTGTCTAAATAGTCTTCAAATGTACTCATACACAAATGCTGTTATACAAACTGAAAATACAAACTGAAAGAAAAAGAAATGCCTCAACATTGTTGGACGATTGAAGACAAGGTCATTAGAATGTTTTGGGGTTTTGCAGGGGCGGGAGGCACAAAATTATCAAAGAAACATTAGAATGCTAATAAGAAATCCCCCCAAGTTTTTTTTTAAAAGACATTATTTACTTATTGTTAGGGAGAAAGGGAAAGAGGGACAGAAACATCAACGTGTGGTTGCCTCTTGCGCCTCCTACTGGGGACCTGGCCCACAACCCAGGTGTGTGCCCTGATTGGGAATTGAACAGGTGGCCCTCTGGTTGGCAGGCTGGCAGCCAATCCAATGAGCCACACCAGCCAGGGTCCCCAAAAGTTTTGTAGTGGAAAATGTTTTATGGAAAAGCTATATGAAAAGTTCCTTGGATAGAGTTTATTTTTTGCTTTGTAAGTGGCATGTTACGCTTTCGAAGAATTTAAAATCTGGTAACGTACATGTCACATAGAATACAATGTAACATTTGGCAACTTTATAACTATAGGTAGAACATTCATAATTGATATAAAGAGGAAAACAATAAAAAAGAAACCAGTACTTTTAAATATGTTTAATTGGATTTGTTATAGGACTAAATATATAGCATTTTAATTTCATACTTAGATAAGTTCCTTCATTATACCAGTTAAAGCCATACATAGGATAACTTCCAATGCTCTTCAAATTAAAAGTTTAATATAAACTGAAGTATATATGATGAGAACAGCCATAAAGATCAGAACAAAAAGTTTTCCTTTGGGACAAGATTAGGTTAAATGCTTACCTGTACAGTCTGTGTTACATATAAACCACATGTAGACACACCACCACTAACTTTTTAATCCATTTTGAACATTTCAAATTACACTTTCCCAGTCCTTCTTTCCCCACTTTCCTTGAAAGGCAGAAATAAACATTTAACTACCTAATCAGTTTCATGTATATTTAAGGAGATGAAATACAAGCATAAACAGACCCTGCAGTGTCTAGTCTTAAGCAGGCACTATAAAAAATGGTTGTCTTTTTTCCTTAACCTATTTCTCATAGAAAGGATGTAGATTTATCGAAACTTTCCTAGGTCTACATTCATGTCTTCTCAAATTAGGGATTTATATAAACTTTTGAGGCTTTGTGTAAAGGAATACTCAGAGAATTAAAGACACTCTGTGACTGTTATTCACAGTGGGATGATGAGAGTGGTTTCCCAGTTGAATGCAGCGATCCTAGTTTAGGTGTGTGGCCCAGAGAAGTACTCAGTAAGCACTACCCTTACCATTCTGGCAATTATGTTCTGATTAGAACGAATCACTAAAAGCATATTGTTGCTTTATAAAAGATGATCTCCTTAACAGTAAATCAGACTATGCCAAGGAAGTAATTTTCTGTAATAATGATACAATCTACCATTCCTGATAACTTGGAAAACACCACCCAAATTTTTAAAATCTCAGGTACATGAAAATTCTAATGTTTGGAAAGTTCAACATTACTCAAAACAAAAAAAAATAAATGCAAGACAGTTTAGTGACTTTTACCAGCCAAATTAATATCCCACCAGGACTTCTCTTACAAAAGGGCCATTTCATTTTTTCCCCTCTATTATGTAAATTCATTAGACTCAAAATTAGAATTGGCTCTACTAAAGGTTGGTTGTTTTGAAGGTTGGTCATGGGAATAAAACGACTCTACCTTATTAACTATTCTTAAATGAAGCTTTTATGCTATGCATACGAAGTAAAATGATTAACACATAATAGCAGCAAACTACCTTTAGTCTTGCAAATTTGATTTTAGTATGAAAAAACCTCACATTTCCCCAAAATACATCTGTATAAGGTATTTTGATATACCTCACTTGATATGCTTAAATTCTATCTATATTTTAAACTAGACTAAGTTTGAATAAGTTTGTAGTCATGTCCCCACTGAAAATTTGTCAGTTTAACTAACCAAACACAACAGGATACTTTGACACAATATATTCAACCCAAACTAGCTTTTAATACATGTATCTTTAAAACTAGTAACCCATTAATAATTTTATCTAATTTCAAAAGCAACAGTTTTCAGTTACAGTTCCCAATTAAAATAGAAATAATTTTTTCCCTGTAGTCCACTAAAATGTTTGACAGGTAAATAACAAGGTAAATAAGCAATCATGTTATTTTATGATAAAACATAAAATGAAGTAAAATGATCTTTTTTTACCACTTCCTCTCCCCTTTAATCATATCTTATAGAAATCATTGAGACACTTTCTAAGTCAGTAAGCAAATAAACACTTGGTTTTACTTCTAGACCTTGTTTAGAAATATATTTATTTCCAGCTTACTAAAAATACAGGCAGTAGAATATTATATCCAAATGTAAGATTACACAAATTTGAAGGCTTGAAGATACTTTTTGAGTTTGATATTTTAAAATATTAATTTCATCAAGGTTTTACATTAAAAAATGACAGTCTTTTGTCTTTAAAGTAGAAAAAAATCTAATGCTTTAAAAACATTGTAAGAAAATTTAAGATCTTGCAATTAAGTGCCAATATATTTCTATTTTATGGCTTTTACAATAGGAGGAAAAAGATTTTCTATTTTTGTGTAAAGTTAGAAAATTAAATCAGTATTTTATCAATATTATTTTAAAGAAAAAATATTCAATCCCCACACTTCCTAAAACAAAACTCTAATTAAGCTATAACTTTGGGGTAAGTAAGGTCAAATTAATATATTAGAATATGAAGGCTGAGAAATAACGCCTTATTTACAACAAGGGCATCTCCTTTTTCAAAGTCAGAGAAAATAATAGGGAAAAGAAAACAGGAAAGATAATGGTAAGTTACACAAAGTCCTTCCCAGGATGCTCTATAAAGGAATAAGTTTAAGTTTTGCTTAAAATTAATAGAAAGGCATTTTAGGGAACATGCAATATAAAAAGCAATTTCATATCCTTTCCCTAGTTTACAGCAATATCCTTAAGTACTTAATGTCATACCTCAAATTAAATTGCAGTTATTTCATTAATAAATCTACTTTTTCTTCTCTCTCTAGTGGTATAAACATCAGGACAACTCTAGATTATTGGCTGTGCAAAAACAGAAAATGCTTTGAACAGTGACAATGGTTATGTAAATCAAATCAAATAAAACAATTCTACATAAAAATACAAAGGAACAAGTTACAAGTTTTACTTGCTAAAATATTATAACCAGGATTATTCTATAGTCCAAACTCAGTGTACTTCTCCCACCCTCTAGAGTAAGACACAGTAAAGGACATAAGCTCACCAGTATTTATTTTTGACATCAGTGTTGAAAAGGGCAGCTACCATCAAGCTTCTTTGGAATACTCTTCCTGGATATTATTTACCCCAAATCCCTACCTGCCATTCACCTGACTGCCAAAATTTAGTAAATTTTAAACAGCAAAGAGGTTAATCCAGTCAAGTCTGAAGTCATCTTTCCTTCAAGTTTCTTTCTGAAGGATGAGACTGGGTGATAATTCCCCCAGATTAAATAACATGACCCTAAAATGGACTAAACTTTATATGCTGGGAAAAGAAATTCTGCAGGAATATTTTACCCACAATAATCTCTCT
This sequence comes from Glossophaga mutica, assembly GCA_039655065.1. Taxonomy (NCBI): domain Eukaryota; kingdom Metazoa; phylum Chordata; class Mammalia; order Chiroptera; family Phyllostomidae; genus Glossophaga; species Glossophaga mutica. The sequence goes on from CM077308.1 coordinate 24,836,972, forward strand.
TTGGAAATTCCTGTAAGAACAATAGATTATTTACATATAGTAATATCAAACAACAATATAAATTTCCTGGAAGAGCAGGTTTCAGAAATTGGATTAAGAAATCTCAGAACCTGAAAAATTTAAAGGTAGTTCACTTGGAAAATGTATATCAATATCTAACAAAATTAAGTTGCCAGAACAAAAATATTTAATACGATTAGCTCATGTTTAAAAGATGTGGATATAGGGAATTCTCAAATTTATCAAACACTTTTCTTTTGCAGTAAGCAATGGGAATATGAGCATATTATTAAATGACTAACATTCAATTAGCTTGTGTGATAGCTTTTAAGTATATAGCTTTGCAGCTATGCTTAAAATTACAATGATGTCACAGTGGTAGTAGTAAAATATCACTGCACTGAATGGCAGTAACAATACAGTATTTACTTGTTACACAGTAATCACTTAATACATATTTTGGCAACAATCACAATGTCACAGCATAGTTTCGTCCTAACATCATCCTAATATCATAACATCACAGTATCATCCTAATATCATAACATTCTATTTGTGTTACATTTTCTCACAATATGGTCATATTATTAGGCTTGTCACAATTTGAGTCAAATAACATTTGAGTAACAACATAGTGTTTTGCTTACAGCTATGTGCATACATATTAGCAACCAAATGTTTCACTTTCAAATACTATTTTAATGATAAACGAATGTAAAGGGTTTGCTCCACAGGGTCATACAAAATAGAACATCAAAATACAAACATGTCATTAAGAAGTTAACAATTAAAATATTTCTGCAGATATTTATTATTCCAAATGTAGTAACTCTTATTATGACTTTTACTTCTTTGCACTTTGAGAATTGACTATATATGTGTAAAAATATTTCAAAATATCCAAAAACAGATGCTTACTTTAATCGTCTTAATGAACACTGATTTTTAGCAAAAAGCTTGCCACAGTCAAATACTGGGGTCCCCACCCCCAAGTAAATCTGGAAATTTCTGAAATTACAGTTCGAGTTTATATCACCGCAGAAACACACAAGGAAGTTGCTTTGGGTTACCTTTTTGGTGGGTGCTTTAAGGGAGTATAGTTAAATCGTTAGTCTCAGGTCCAGTAAGTGGTTAAAACCACTTGAAAGGAGTTCTAAAAATGTGAAAAGAGCTGTAGCACTGGCAGACGACTAAATCTGGAGCCTGAATATTAGCCCAGGCTGTCACTGTTTTTGTGACTGTTCATGTCACTTAATCTCTGAGTCTGTTTTTAGAGCTCCATCCTACATATTTCATAAATTCTTGTCCAGTTTTTTTTTTCCTGCATGTTATTTTTCTTTCAATCAAGAACTTACTGAAAATCTTCTAACAACAACTGTGCTACCCTCATTATGTTATTCTAATGAGGAACTGAAGGTATAACATGGGAAATGTGACCTTTTTGTTTAGAGAGTTTCAGGATCAAATGAGTAAAATTCATATCCCCGTTGAATTTATACACACATGTGTATATATAAAATATATAACCACACATATATAATCACCCATAATATATATTTATATATATATAATCACACTTGGGCATGATCCTGTATTTGAACTTAAAACTTGAGAACAGCTTCCAAGATTCACAACGGAAACACAAAGGTGAGGTAAATATTTACTAACTAGATATTCTGAATCATTTTTATTTATAGTACCATGCAATTTAGGAATGCAACAGACCTGACACAATTAGGTAAAAATACATAAATTTATGTAGAAATAACCAGGATCCAATTAAGGACAAGAAATAACAGGCTGAGAGACCATATTCTTTCTCACAGGTTACTGGTCTTGTCACTTTCCTTTGCATTAACCCTTGGGGCGGGGTGGGGATATAGGAATTACAGAGGTAAAATGTCAAGTGAAGTACAAGAACTTAGAAAAGCAATGGCATTTCTAATATTTTACGAAAGTGTACAAGATTTATCTAACACATCACACACTATTAAAAAGTTATGAAATACACACGAACCATTTTTAATGATGCAGCATTCAGATAGGAATTAACTAACTCACAATCTTTATTAACATAGAAGCTCTGTCCTCCCAATCTAATCTGGTCAATCCTTTCAATAGAACAGTTATAAAACAAGCATATTCATAACAGGCTTGTCGTAAAAAATTCCAGGGATTATACACGAAAGCCTAAGAACTGCACGTCTCTTTCTCGTTAAAATGTGAATTTGGAACATATCGTTTGGAATGTAACTACTGGAAGCAAAGAATATAGAGAAAAAAATCTAACAAAAGCATATATACACGTATTTAACGAAGATGCAGATACGGGTATGGCTGTCTCTATCAATAACAGCCTGTAGCTACTCTGGACTCACATAAACCTTTAATATCCATTCTCTTAAAGCCAATACGGTTTGTTAAAAGATTCAGAACCGGTAGATAAGAAGACTGACACTGAAAGACGGGAGGTTACTTTTTGCAGCATTTTATAACGAAACCCAGCTCTCACAATGATATAAACTTCTGCAGGGTTAACCCAAACCACGAACTATCTGGGGTGAGCGGGAGACCAGGAGAGGATTCTAGCGAGGAAAGCCAAACCGTCTCCAAATATTAATAACCCCCCTTGACCAAGGTAAAAGCACGCGAGAACCCGTCGTAATCTAGGAAAAGGCTGTGGGCAGGAACCAGAGGAGAAAGTGGGGGGAGCACTAGAACAGGTTTAGTTAACAGCATTGACGCGTCTCCAAGCAACAACTCCTTCCATCCACCTCTATCAGACCAGGCTGTCCTCTCCAGGTCCGAGGACTGAGGGGCCACAGAGAGATGTGGGGTCAGGGCAGCTCCCCCAGCAAGTTCCCTCCCCAAGTTTTCCCTCGGTGGAGCCCAGATCTCAGTTCTGAACCGACCTAAGAGCTGGTCCAGGGCTGGGAGCCCGGTTGATACCAGCAGCTGTCCGTTCCGCACCGACGGTCGTGTGCCTGCAATAGACACCAGTCGAGAGCCTCCGCTGTCGCTACCGCTGGCTCTAGGACCCTTCCTCTGGAAACTGGTGACGTTTTTGCTGGCTGCTGCCGCCGCCGCCGCAGACCCAGTACTCCCGGTGCCGGAGCCGCAGGACCCCGCTGCCGCCATCTTGGCGCTTCTCCCGGAGACCCAATAGAAACTCTGGGCTCTCAAGCAGCGGGCCTGTCACAGCCAGCCCCAAACTCCCGCCTCCTTGCGGCTCTCGTAGCCAATAGAACTGAAAGCTCCGTCTAGAGTCTACCAATCGCAAGGCGTATTGCTGAAAGGTGCGCTTACGTAAGGACGGTGGACGTCGGCCGGACCAGGTGAGAAGGCCCACCTGAGGCCTGGGTTAGTCTTTGGTGTTTCTTTGGGGCTGGAGGTGGGTAACGTCATTCCACGTCGCTCTCAGTGTTCAGTGTCTTCATTCCTGTTGAGTTAAAAGATACGGTTGGTGGAGCGACGTATCAAGCAGCTACCGTTAGGATTTTGCACCTAGACTCGTCTGTGAAGAGGAAAGATATAGTTCCCCTTCTCTCTTCCTTCTGATTGAAAATTCATTGTCTTCCCTGTAAAGACTTTTTTTTTTTTTTTGAATACTTGTATTATATTGAAGGAATGGGAACTCACCTTAATGAATTATTTGCTGAGCATCTGAGTTCAGTTTGTCAGTGCTAGGTGGACTGGATTTAGACTTTAGAGTGAAAACTCTCGATCTTGGAGGCGATTTGGTTTACCTCTGATTCACAGAGCAAATGACAAAAGATGCTTCTCCGCCAAGTCCCTGTGAGAAGCTTTCGTTAATTTTAATTAGTGTTTCTGTAAGTTTTGGAGTGCCTTTCCATAAGTGGTGTGAATGACAAGTGTTACTCTGACGACCTTCACACATTTAATTGTCGTTTGTTGTTAAGGCACCTGCAAATAACAAAATACTTGAGTGTCCCCCCCCCAAAAAAAACACCCCTGATAAGAATTAGATGTGTATGAACTTTTTTCCCCCCCTAGTGAACTCCGAATTGAGAGCTTTCTTATTAGAATAGGAATTTTATGTGCGGGTGGAGGGGTGGGGGGGACTATGTAATTTAGAGCTGCGTCTTCGGATTTAAAATTTTTCTTAACACTGAGTATGTGTGTGTCTTTGTGTGTGGGGGAGTGACATTTAAAAGCATCCATGATTGACAAGGTTAAACTAAAAAAGGCTCCCAAATCATGCGTGTTCTACAAAGTTATGACTGGTTTTGACAGTGATGTATGATACTTTCAAAATACATCCAAACCTCACTGCAGTTCTTGCCATTTGAATTATTTTAAATCTCAGTGACCATTAGAACTCCTTGGCAAATTCTATTTGATAAATTGAGATTCGTATTGCTAAACAGCGACTGGAGTTTTTCATTTGGGGAGGTCTTTTTGTTTGTTTGTTTTATAAAGAAAAACCTTAAGGGAAAAAAATCCACGTTGCTGTATGTCAACTGAAAAGGTTTAGTTACTTTCATTTTGCCAGTATAAATCTATAAACTAAATCATTTAGTAAACAGCTGTTGAGTGCGTAGTGTCTTTCTAGACCTAATCTTGTCACTTTAGGCCTACAGAAGTGAAAATGTTCTCATTTGGGGGAGGTAAGATGAGCATATTAGAAGACAGAATAGCACTTAACACATTGAACAATATGTACTAATTTTGTCCTGTAATAAGTAAGTACTAAGAAGAGCAAAAGAAAAAGTGACAAAGCAGTTAAATATTGAATAATAACATCTTATATATTTTTGTTGCTCTTAAATATTTATTTTTTTTAAAAGATTTTATTTATTTTTAAGAGAGAGAGGAAAAAAGGGAGAAAGAGTGGGAGAGAAACATCGATGTGACAGACGTTATTCAGCTGCAACCGTGGTCAGGGCCAGAACCTGCAACCCAGACATGTGCCCTGACCAGGGATCTGGCAACTTTTTGCTTTGTGAGATGACACTCAACCAAGTGAGCTACACTAGTCAAGGCAAATATTGATTTCTTAATGGGGTTGTTTTTGCTTTGTATTATGTTGTCTCTTCCTCTGTTTACGTTACCCTTTAGTTTTCTAAAGGTGATAGTATGATGCTTTGTTTGCCTTATTGCTAGAACTGAAGAATTGTTTTTCAACTTTAAACAGAATTTGGGAAGCATGACATGTATGCACACCAAGGAATTCCTGAAATTAGGCTATTCTTTGGTGTATTATAACATTATCATAGAATAAATGAATTTAATCTGTCTTAATTTTTTTTTACAAAAGATAAAATCTTTGCTCTCAAAGCAAATAATCCCAAGTATTTGAATTTACCAGTATGTAGAGTTGAATGTAAGACATTGGGATAAATGAAGTATTTCTAGAAGTGAAGAGTTAAAAGGGTTTATGTTTAGGTTTGGTATTAACAATTAATAACAATTAATTAATTAAACCCCAGGGGATGTGCTAAGTGCTCAGGTTACAGGAGAAAGAATACTTAGTCTACATCCTCCTTGAGTGCACAGTTGGGGGAGATACATGGGTAAATAGAATAATAAAGCATGCTGTTAGTACTATGGAGGACAGATGTAGATACCTAATTTGGACTAAGAGGAGCCTTGGAAAGTTTCCCCTGAGGAGGAAGCTTAACCTGGGTGTCAAAGGATGTTTAGGTGATAGAAGCATTACAGAGAATGGAAACCATATGGAAGCCATTACAGAGAATAGAAAGACTGCTCCTTCAGTAAATCAGCTCTCATTGCCTCTGTGCAAGTAGTTCTCGTGATTTATACACAGTGCTAAAAGAAGAGGAGACTGAAGAAGGTTTAACTGATTTTTCTTAAGGTTGTGGATTTTTATCCCTTTGGGGACAATAGGAAATGGGAAATCAATGAAAAATTTTAAGTAATGACAGAATTATATTTGATCGTTATGTTTTGACTAAATATATGCTGGAAGGAAATGGATCATCTGAAAGTGTAAATGGGATAAAGAGAATGGAATGAATTAAGAGACTACTATAAGGGGTTGCTGTGGCTGGTGTGGCTCAGTTGGTTGGGGCATTGTCTGGTACACAGGTGACAAACACAAGGCCTGCGGGCCGAATCCAGCCCTGCACCTTGTTTCTACCTGGTGGCAATGCTGAGCTCCTTGTCCCTAGTTAAGGACTAGTTACATTTATACAGTCCTAAAATTACATTCAGCCCTTTGAAGGTAAGTGTGATGCTGATGTGGCCACCAGTGAAAATGAACTTTACACCCCTGGTCTGGTAGCTGAAGGGTTGCAGGTTCAGTTCCTGGTCCAGGCAGATTCCTAGGTTGTGGATTTGTTCCTGGTCTGGATGTGTGCAATTCCTGTTCTGGGCACATACGAGATGCAAACAATGGACATTTCTCTCACATCGGTGTTTCTCTCTCTAAAAGCAATGGAAAAAAAAAAGATGACTATAAGGTCCAGAATTGATATGATCAAGGAAGGTTGACAGGAGGAATCAAAGATGATTAACAGGCTTCTGCCTTGAACAGCTTTGTGGGTGCCAGAGGATAAAGAATTAAGGAGAAACAGCAGAATTTTGTAGTTATGTTTGTTATTTTAGGGAATGGGCGATCATAAAATGAGTTTTTTTTTTTTTTAATGTGTTTAATCAGAAGAACCCGTGGAGTATCCGGGGGAATACCTGGCACACAGTGGGCTATGTGAAAAGAGGGGTCTGTAGATGAAACAGATTTGAAATTAATTAGCACATGGGGGAAGTTTACCCCAGGGAATGTATAAACTCACAAAGGAAATGTATGCTTTAGAATGAGAAGAAAAAAAGAACTAGGAATAAGTTTTGGGGAACATAAACATTTAAAAGCTGGACGGAGAAACAAAATAAAATAATTGGAAAGTGGTTATTTGATTTAGTAATAATGGGTTTATTTTTTGTTTGTTAAGGGCAGATTTGATAGAATAGTAAACTGAAAAGTCATAATTGTATTTAGAATTGGATGGCCAGTACTGTTGAATATTTCATAAAAGTAGACCATTTTACATTTTAGAAAACTTTACTGTGAAGTAGGGTGGGGGTGGGTAGAGGGGGATGACAAAAATTCAAGGGTAGAGTTTTGTTGTTTGAGAGAGACTGAAAATAAAAGTACTGGAAACCAACTCTAGACAATTGGTAAAAGGACCTGAATGAAGTAGAAGGAATCGAACCTGGAGAACAGGAGAGAGATTAATATTTGAAAAGAGGGATAATTCAATGGCTAGAGGGTATAAAAGAAAGTAAGGCTCTTGCTTTCTGCCATTAAATCTTGGAGTCCTTAAGACCATTTTCTCTTTTTTCCATATTCTTCATCTACTCCTAGGACCTCAGTTATAATTTATATGTCAGTGTCTAACATTTATAGTCCAGGTTGCTTCTCTGACCTCCGGAATCAAATTCAGATTCTTTACCTGTCACTTAAAAGTCTTAGTGGAACCTCAAACTCACAATGCCCCAGACTGAACTTTCTCTAGTGTTTTGTATCTCATTAAATGATAGGACAATTTGTAGAAATTTGTTTCCTAAGCTGTGGAACTTCATTCACTACACTCAATTCCTCTCAGGCAGCATTTTACCATATCCTGTCCATTACCAGGACCTGTGGAGTTTACCTCTTAATAGTTCTCTAATCCATTCCAGTGCATTTACCCCTCATCTTTGGTTATCTTGCAATACATTATCCATTCAAGAGCCATCCTGATCTTTTCAAAAGAGAAGTATGATCATATAATATAGAAACACAACTTATTTTTAAAAAAACAGTTTATTTATTTATTTTTTTAGAGAGAGGGGAAGGGAGAAGAAGAGGGAGAGGAAGAGGGAGAGAAACATCAATGTGTGGTTACCCCTCACATGCCTCCCACTGGGGACCCAGCCTACAACCCAGGCATGTGCCCTGACTGGGAATCGGATGGCGACCCTTTGCTTTGCAGTCTGGTGCTCAATCTACTGAGCTACACCAGCCAGGGCCAGAAACACAGTTTCTTAAGGATCTGCATATAGTTTCCTCTACCTGCTTCTGTAAGGACTGCATAAATTCCCTTACTCTGCACTCTGGTATTCATTTATTCTACTGTACTCACCATGTTCCATTCTTCCAAAAGGTCACTAGTTAACTTCTATATGATATTCAAATCTCATTTCAGCCTACACATTTCAATAAAGCCATCTCACCATCCTGTCAAAATGAAATTAGCTCCAATATACCAATAATGAACAAGTGGAATTAGAAATTTAAAAAATACAATTTATATTAGGATTCCCCCAAATGAACTGCTTAGGCATGAACAAAAAAAACCCCCAAAACAAACAAACAAACAAACAAACAAAACAAGACGTATATGAGGAAAACTACAAAACTCTGATGAACAAAATTGAAGAACTAAATAAATGGAGACATCCCATTTTCATGGATAGGAGACTCAATGTTGTCATGATGCCAGTTCCTCCCAACATGATCTATAGATTCAATGGAATTCCAATAAAAATCCCAGCAAGTTACTTTGTAAATATTTATAAGCTGATCCTCAGGTTATATGGAGAGGCAAAAGACCAAGAATAGTCAACACAATATTGAAAGAAGAACAAAGTTTAAAGACTAATGCTACCAAACTTCAAGACTTACTACAAAGCTATTGTAATCAAAACAGTGTGCTATGGGCAAAAGAATAGACATATTGGTGGAACAGAATAGGGAGCACAGAAATAGACTCAACTGTAGTCAATTATTATGCAAAGGCAACACAATGGTCTAGATAGCCTTTTTAATAAGTTGTGCCAGAACACTTAGACATTATAACACATGGAAAAAAAAAAGAATCTAGACACAGACCTTACTACACCTTTCACAAAAGTTAACTCAAAGTGGAACACATACCTAAATGTAAAATGCAAAACTATAAAAGACCTGGAAGATAAGAGGAAACCTAGAGAACCTTGGGTATGGTGATGCTTTTCTTAGATACAACACCAAAACCATGATCCACAGAAGAAATAATAAACTGGACTTCACAAAAAATGAAAAGTTATGAAAGATAATGTCAAGAAAATGAGAAGAAATGCTACAGACTGGGAGAAAATATTTGCAAAAGATACATTTAATAAAGTACTGTTGTCCAAAATATACAAAGAACTCTTAATAGCAAGAGAACAACTGATTTGAAAATAGGCCAGAAACCTTAACAGACACCTGAGCAAAGAAGAAACAGATGGCAAGTAAGCATATGAAAAGGTGCTCCACACCATATGCCATCAGGGAAATGCAAGTTAAAACAACATTGAGATACAAGTACACACCTATTATAATGGTCAAAATCCAGAACATTGACAATACCAAATGCTGGCTAAGATGTGGAGTCACAGGAACTCACATGCATTGTTGACAGGAATGCAAAATGGTACAGGCATTTTGGAAGACAGTTTGGAGAACTAAATATACTCTTTCCATATGCTCTTTGATATTTACCCAAAGGAGTTGAAAACATGTCCACATAAAAACCTGCCCATGGATGTTTATAGCAGTTTTATTCATAATTGCCCAAACTTGAAAGGAGCCAAGATATCCTCAGTAGGTGAATGGATAAATGAAGTGTGGTACATCCAGACAATGGACCTTTTTCAATGCTAAAAACAAATGAGCTATCAAACCATCAAAAGGCATAGAGGAGACTTAAATGCAAATTACTAAGTATAAAAAGCCAATCTGTAAAATCTACATACTGATTCCAACTATATGATATTCTGGAAAAGGCAAAACTATAGAGACAATAAAAAAGATCACTGGTTACCAGAGGTGGTTGGGGGGATAGATGAATAGGCAAAGCACAGATTTTTAGGGCAATGAAAATATTTTGTATGGTGTAACGATGGATATATGTAATTATACTTTGGTCCAAATCCATAGAATGTACAGCACCAAAAGGGAACCCTATAGTAAACTGTGGATTTTAGGTGATTATGATGTTTCAGGTTAGGTTCATTCTTGGTATTGGGAAAAAAGAAAAAAAAGTATTATGTTGGCCAAAAAGTTTGTTTGGTTTTTCCATAAAATGACTGTAGTAGTGCTTAGTTGTCTTTTACATCATTTGAAACAATTTTGTTAGATTATATTGTGACAGCTGTCATATCAGTGTGTATTTAAAAAGTAACCTACTAAAATTGGTGAATTTTTGTGTAGTCATTTCAATATTGAAGATGGAAGAAAATATGCAACATTTTCAGCATATTATGCTTTATTATTTTAAGAAAGGTAAAAATGTTAATGGACAAAACCAAGGGGGAGGGTGGAAGCAAGGGAGGGAGGGAGGTTTGGCTGGGGTTCGGGGGCAGTGGTGGGGAGAAAATGCAGACAACTGTAACTGAACGACAATAAAGTAATAAAAAATAAATTAAGGGGAAAAAAACCACAGGTAAAAATGTAACTGAAACACCAAAAAAAAAAAAAAAAAAGATTTTTGCAGTGCATGGAGAAGGTGTCAAGACTGATCAAACATGTCAAAAGTGGATTTTGAAGTTTTATGCTGGAGATTTCTCCCTGGACTATGCTCCACGGTTGGGTAGACTGGTTGAAGTTGATAGTGATCAAATTGAGTCATTAATTGAGAACAATCAATGTTATATCATGCAGGAGATAGCCAACATATTTAAAATATCCAAATCAATGAAGTTATTGGTGAAAATGAGAACTTTTTATTTTGTGGAAAAAAACCATGCAGACTTTTTGGCCAACCTAATACCCTTCTGATGAGTGCTAATGGGGGAAGCTATATATATGAAGAGTCAGGAGTATATGGAAAATGTCTGTATCTTATTCTCAATTTTTCTGTAACCCTCAAACTTTCCTATCATAATGAAGGATCTAAAAAAATAAAGATGTCCCACCCCCCGAGAAAGATTAAATCGGCTATATAAAATCACCGTCTGAGAGTTCCATTAGCAACATGTATATCACCCAAGTAACCACATAGTGGGACCATCTTTCTTCAAGGATTCCAACAGTCTGATATTGTGAGAAGGCTTCAGGTACAATGGAAAGACTGCAATGACCTATTTAAGGCACACCAGGAAATGGTGGTCATGGTAGGCAATGTATCTCATGACAGAAATGAGTACCTCTATGGCTGGTCTTTTAGTGGCTCTTCTGAGAGACCTAGGGTTCGTATTCCTACTGTGTCAGCACAGGTAAGGCACGTAACAGATACTGTGGAGGCTCACTACAGGGTCTCATGGTGTTCTGGGAGCTCAGAACTAAATTGGAACCACGTATTACCCAACTTTCGTAAAACTTTTTGTTCATGCCTCTTGCTCTATCTACTAATTCTACCTTCCTTTGAATTATAATTTCTTGATAAGCAATTTTTTATTATTTTCACATTTGATAGCATGAATTGTATTTGGTACATTGAATTCTTTTAGATTATTTTCCATATCTATGATGATATTTAGATTCTCATTTTTAGATTTTCTTTCAATTTCATATCTTTTCTCTTTGAATAACTTTGAAATATTTAAAAATATTTTAGTGGTATTTTCACAGAATGGCATCTTAGATTTTATACATTATTTCCTTTTCTAATGTTAATAATTTTTGTTTTTCTGAATTTAATCTTTCTTCCTGCTTCTCTTAGGTATTTTTTGGTTTGTTTTTCACGATAGCCCTTTTTAAAAAGCAATAATTAAAATACAGTTCCAGATAAGTCCTGTCCAGTAGAGCATTCTGTGTTGATGGAAATATTCTATATCTACACCCTCCAGTACAATAGCCATTAAGTGCACATGGCTATTGGGAACTTGCAATGGGGTTGACGTAACTGAGGAACTGAAGTTTAAATTTTATTTTAATTATTTAAATTTCAACACTACATTGGGCTAGTTGCTACTGTATTGGACAACATAGTTCTATGTCAAGATTTGGCAAACTTTTTCTGTAGAAGACTATAAACAGTAGATATTTAAGGCTTTGCAGATCATATAGTCCCTGTTGCAACTACTTTACTCTGCTGTTGTAGCACAAACAGCAGCCAACAGCATGTGAACGAATTAGCATAGCTGGGTTTCAGGAAAACCTGGTTCGCTTGAGTGGAGTTGGCTGTATTTGGTTTATGGGCCCTAGTTTGACAACCTATGAAAAGCTGTGACTGGGGATATATATTTTTCTTTCTTTTCTGTATTCCCTGTTTTTTTTTCTTATTATTTTTTCTCCTGTGTATATGTATGTGTATTTTTTGGAGGGGAGAGAGGAGTCTCTTTTCCTGCAACTTTTTTAGAGAGATTATTACTTTCCTTGGGTTGTTACTTTGTATTTGTTCAATTTTTGTTCCAACTTTTATATTTTTTGTATATGAAGGCACATGGTGGTAAGACAGGTGTTCTATTTTAAAATTCCTTTAAACTCTACTCTTTGTTCTTTAATTCTACTCTTTCATATCCCTTGTTTTATAGGTGCAATATCTAATTTAATGTCTTGGAAGATGTTAAATAGAATTTTTTTTCTTTTTATTCTCTCCCTACTTACCTCTGATTTCTCCAGAGTTACTTGTTCTGTTTTCTATAATGGGCTTTCTTTTTCATTCTCGATCCTTATCTTAATTATATCTGCAAAGACCCTATATCCTAATAAGGTCACGTTCTTAGATTCTAAGTGAACGTGAATTTGGGGGGATTCTGGGGACACCACTCAACACTTTGCAGTATCTTTTTGGGTAAGTATATTATAAATGTGTTATATAATCTGTTTATAATATTTAAAAATCTCAAAGTTTGTGCACATTTTGTTATGAGATTGCTTCACAATATACTGTTCAAGGTAATATTCATATTGAAGAGTACTGAATAGGGAAACTACTTTTTTTCAGACTTTATAATATGTTAGAAGTAGAGGGTTATTTAATGTGTCCTTGCTTTTTTTTACTGAGGGTATTATACACAAGTGCATGAGCAAATGAAAAAATAGCACTAAAATTTTGTTGACTTTAAAATATTTATTACTCAGTATTCATACCAATGTAGTACGGTCCTAAATTACCTCTTTATTAGAATAGTGTTCATCTCAAATTGACTGGAATGAGTTTGTGAGGTTAGATTTCCTTGAGATTTTTGGGTGTTTCAAGATTAATGCCAGAATATTTAATGAGTTCTTCAAATAGGTAAATAACTCAGAAGAGAAATATTTTTGCAAGTATCAACAATGTAATTTAAGTATATGTAGCTGAGTCTCAGTCACATAAGATTGTTAAGGTCAAGCACGGTACCTATATATGGGTGAAAGAATATATTTAAGCAGATGTATTACAGAAAAGAAAGTCTCACTTTTAAGGGTCCTAAAATAAAAAGGAAAAAGATGGTAGGATCATAAACAGAGGAGACTGAATAAAGCAACAATTGGGTTGAAACAGTAAAGAGAGGGAAGTTAGATTGGCTGACACGAGTAAGTATCAGAAAAGTGCAATGTGCAATAGCAAAGTCATGAAACAGGATAAGAGGAAGACTTTAAGGAGAGCAAATGATAAGAATAATACTGTAAAGAGCTTAATGATAAAGGGTAGAAGATTAATATATTAGTGTTTCTTTCAGCTTCAGTCAAATTAATGATACTTATTAGTCTTGAAATCATACACTCAAGATTCTGCCATTTTGTCAGAAGAAAATAGTGGGAACCTTTACTATTTATTAAATTTCAAATAACTAATAATATTTAATTAAATATTTATATTGATATGTGATATTGTATATTCTGTTATATGTAGTTGTATATTTTAAGGTGACTATTCATATGCTGTTACCTTCTTTTAATGGCAAAAAATTAGTTTTTGGTGTCAACTCTCAAATGTCACAGGGAAACACATACAGAGCAAACTTTTAACATTTCAAATAAAAATGGTGATAAACCTTTTTCTAAGTCATAAGAACTGACATGGAGTTATTATAGTGGAATAAGCAGCACATTTCAATGTATAAAATAGTATCAAGCATAATATGTTTTGCCTTTGTCATATTATAGCTGGTCTTAGGGTTTTTCAACAATATCATAAGCATTCTTCATTTTCAATGAATATCTGACTGAATAATGTCTTAACATATCAGCATTTCAAACTACTCTGCTGCCCTTTCATGCTTAAAATTAACTTCAGATATTCATGCTGACATGTAGAAATGAATGTTAGGTCCTCTATATCATCTGTAAATTCTTGTAGAGGAATTTGATTCATCAGAACTATGTGTGGTTGAGTATCAACTTCTTTAGTGCTTGAACACTGTTTTCTCTAGGTTTGATACATTGTCACCCAGTTACTTTCATCTTGTACTTGAAATTCCCTCATAGATAAAGGACTTTAATATTCTGTTTTTTAAAATCATTATCTAAAGTGTCATTGAATATCTCAATTCAAAATCTCATTGACCTGCCAAAGAGGGAGATGTATCTTAACTGAGAGACATTTAGTCATATTATATAATAATTTAACTTAGTGTGGCTGAGAGAAGCCTTCGCCTAATATAATTTTGATTTTCTGTTTTAGGAATGCAGAAGCCATGGATCACTGATATATGCTTTGAGACATGCTTTAGATGCTTTTTTCAGGAAGCCCTGCAGCTACTGTAAAAATTGAATGTATTGTAGAACAGACCTATGGTAAGTGGGCTTTTTTCCTCTCCTTTTTTTTCTGTCTGGATTATGTTCAGGTTAAGTCTTATGAATGCCCTAATGCTGCTCCCTGCTGGACACTGTCATTTTTGAAAGTTGGCACTTAATAGATGGGCAAATAACTGGTTAGCTGGACGCACCTTGGCTGCATTCTCACACGCGTGCGCGCGCGCACACACACACACACTCACACACACAACCAGTGTCCAACAAAAGCAACTCAGTTATGGTAAGTGATACCATTGAAAGTGCTGATAGTCTTGCTTCTAAATTTCATTGTCTGCTTCCTGTTTAGTGGCATCTAAAAGTTAAACATACACTGAAGGGTGCTTCTAGGTGATGGATCTTTTAGGATTTCCTGAATTGTGTGTGTGAGGATATATGTGCTTGTAATCTAACTCAATTTTTAAATTGTTATTGTTTTGTTATCTTTTTTGTAATAAATTCCCTGTATTATTATTTTTCTAAAGGAAGTATTGAAACAGCTCCAGTATAATTTAAATTGGGTATTGTTGGATCTATTTCAAATGAGTCACCTGACATTACATTGTATACAGTGGATACTTGCACAGAATGACACTGGTTTGGACTCACGTGCCGTGACCGTCCATCCCATCGTGAGCCCCCACATTGGATGTGTGCACAGGTGCTCCCAAGTTGTTTTAAAACTGTGCGAATTGAAAGTGTTTCTCTTCGTACTTTTGATCTAAAATATTGTTGTATTTTTTGGAGTACAACCTGAATAAAATTATTTCCTGGATGTAATGTAGATTTTCTTTTGACAGTAATCATACATTTCCTTGGAAAGAAGGAAAAGTGACAGAAACAACATGAACTGAGCAAAGCATTAACACAATGACTGATCTTACACTCTTTAATGGCCTGGTACTTTTTTGATAGCAATTTGGAAAGCCTGGGGTATCTACTCTTAATTAGGATTATGGAGAGTTAGGCATACTGGTTTGTTTCTTTATTATGAAAATATTGCAATAAGAATTTGAAATGTAGACCAAGAAAATAAAATTGTCAGCAAAAAAGAAAAGCCTTTTCTTCCTTCTCTATAAAAATATATTATTTCAGAAAATATATCATTTTAAACATTTTTGTTGTAAAATAAACATCATATGAAAACATAAATGCATAGTAAAATGAGTAAGTATAAAGCAGACATCCATGTTTCCCTAGGTCATTACTGGTATCTCAGACGCCGTTGATATAATCCTCCTTTTCTTTAGAAGTAACCAATGTCTTGATATTTATATAATTTTATTACTTTTATACTGTGTATTGCTCAGCAATGTGTACTTTTTGTCTCTAATGTTTATGGGATCGTATGTGTTCTTTTTTTTGCAAACATTTTAATTTTTTTTTTTTTTTTTGGAGAAGGTAAAGTAAGAGAGGGCTATCTTCAGTGTTCTGGGAAGCCCAGGGATGGGAGGAGTTGTAAGGAATTTAGATGGACCAGCAATCACGGTGGGATCGAGATGCATGGGGACAGGTTTGTGGTCTTTCAGGGTAAGTGGGAGGCTGGAAAAATGGCTGGAAAGGGACAGTGTTCTTCAGGGAAGGGTATAGGCCAGGAATGGAAGGTGCTGTGTTGATGGGGACTATCACAGTGCAGTCAGAGAACAGTAGAGAAATCAGGCAAGTTATCTAGTTTGTACTACCTGCATGTCCTCAAACCTGGTACTGTCAGAGTCCTTACAGTGTGTCTTTGGGAACACATCTAGGGGCAGAAGCTCAGAGCACCTTCTGAGGAGGGATGGTGGTAACTCAGCTGCTGCCACTGCCACTGCTTAGCCCGCTCCATTGCATGATGAAGGGTGGAGAAAATTTCCAGTGATATGTGGCCCAGGCCTCTCAGCAGCCTGAAGGTCCAACTGAAGGAGGTTCTTGAGTACTCTTTTGGGGCCATGTCCTTGAAAGTCAAAACTCATGAGTAGAGCCATAGAATGTGGCTTTTATGTTTAGGCTGCCAAAGAGGTCTTGGGGATTTGCTTGTGTGTGCTGAACATAATGAGGATGATGCCTTTACTGTGCCTGGGCTTCTCTCAGGCCAGGCCATATGACAGCACCCACTCTTACTGGGGCTCCCGCTGTCTGCCAACTGCAGCACCATCAGGCATGTGTTGCCTTCCAACAGCTGGAAGAAGTCCTTGCTTTCCATGGAGATGCCATTCCCTTTAGCACCAATGGTTAGCAGTCCACTTAGCAGCAGTGTCTCCAAGCATTATCAAAGAGTTCCTGGTGGGTGGCGGCCACTCTCACAGACACAGAAAGGTGGTTGAGGTGGTGGAGCTGAAGTCCAGATCCTAACACTAAACTCATAGCACCTGTTGTGTACTGATCTGAGCCTGGAGACTGTGACTGACTATGCTTCCCTTTGGGCTGGTGCTACCCAGGGTGCTGCCTTGGCTCTCAGGTGCCGGTTGGGGTACCAGGTGACATGGGAAATGGGTGGGCCAGCTGGTGAGAGCCACTGTGTGCAATTATATGTATTCTTTCTTCCTTTACTCAGCATTATGTTTCAAAGGTAGTTACATGTAGTTTTATTTCATTCATTTTCTTTATTAGTATTGGGTTGGCTAAAAAGTCTGAATGTTTTTTTCCATAAAATAAAAGACACATTTTCATTTTCCCCAATAACTATTGATTTGAATATTTTAGGTATGTTGGCTATCTCCCACATGATATAACATTGATCATTCTCAATATCTTGATTTGATCACTATCACCTTCAACTGGTCTACCCAAATGTGGAGCATCCTACAGCGAGAAATCTCCAGCATGATACTTCGCAAACCACTTTCTGACATGTTTGATCAGTCACGGCACCTTCTCCTTACACTGGGCAAATCTTTTTTTTTTTTTTTTTTTTTTGCATTTCCATTGCATTTTTACCTTTCTTTAAATAATAAAGCATAATATGCTGAAAATGTTGTGTGTTTTCTTCCATCTTCAGTATTGAAATGGCTATAGAAAAATTCACCAATTTCAGTATTTTTAAATATACACCGATATGACAGCTGTTACAGTACAATCTAACAAAGTTGTTTTGAATGAAGTTAAAGACAACTAAGTGATTTTAGAGCCATCTTATGGAAAAAACAAATGAGTTTTTGGCCAACCCCTATATTATTCCTTTGGAATGAATATGACAGTTCATTTATTCTAATGTTGGTAGATATTTGGGTTGTTTCTACAGTTTGTCTGTTCTAAATGACATTGGCATGAATGTTCTTTTACATTTCATGTGTTTTTTATATGTGTCATATAGAAAAAGTCATATATTTTCAGGTTAAAGAGAATTTATTATAGTAGTCTTTTAAATTAATTTAAGTGAAGGCATGAGAAATTTATTATATCATGAAAGTAACAAATATTGGAAAAGATTCTGAAGGGATTATAGTTTCTTTTACTGTAGGCCTTAAATATATGGTAAAGTGGCCTATAATATGTGATAGTTGAAACAAAGAGTACACAGATAGATAGTATAGATATGGGTGGTGCCGTTCATTGAGCGTCATCCTGTACACCAAAAGGTTGTTTGTTAGATCCCCGGTCAGGGTACATACCGAGGTTGCGGGTTTGGTTCCCAGTCAGGGAGTATATAAGGGGGGCAATCAATCAATGTTTCTCACATCAATGCTTCTCTTCCTCTCTCCCCCTCCCTTCCCTCTAAAATCAATAAGCATGTGCTTGGGTGAGGATGGATGGACAGATAAATATATAGATATAATACAGATCTAGACATAGGATCTGATGTAGTAACTCATTGTTTTACTTTATTAGCAGATTTATTGTTTACTGTCATGTCATATTTTCTATAACGACTTTACTGATGAAGAAACTAAGGAGGGCTAGAGAGATCGAGTCACTTGAACAAGGTCATTTAGCAAGTTGGAGCTAGAAACCAGACCAACCTGTCCACTTGGCAGTTGCAACTTAAAGAAAACAAAGTGAAAAGTGAAATCAGGATATTTTCTTGAGTGTGTCCAGCCATTCAAGTGGAAAATTTGCCTGACTAGTTTTCAGATATTATCAGATATTCTCTTGACTATTAACCAAGTACGGGCTCAACATAGGGAATGTTATATTTAAAGTCCCCAAAATATCATTGTACTTTATTACAGTTTCTCTTTCAAAAGGCAGCCATAGTATGTTCTAACTTTGAGTGAGAATTTTACTTTGAGTAGCCTCATTCATGGGCTATTGTTAATGAATGGAGTATTTCTCATCTGTTAATTTTTTGTAGATGAGTGAACCTTATCCTTTTATGTGCCAAAATTTGTTCGGTAGGAATATATTTTTAAAAGGCTTCTAAAATCTAAAATTTACCCTTCTGTTTTTCTAAACAAGACAAACTGAGTATAATTTAAATTCTCTTTTGGTGGCTCAAAGTTGACCTTGTAAACATCAGTCATTTCACAGAATTTGTTTGATTTCCTCAGAGACCATTATGTAGTTCTCCTGAGTTGTACTAGGTAGATAAACTTTTGTGTTCTGGGGGTACTTGTGACATGTTTTGTTTTGTTTTATGTAAGCTTTGTTAGGTAATTCTTATTTTTTTCTTTTTGCTGTCTGTGCATTATATTGACTCTAATATTAAAATCAGCATTTGCCTAACATTATACATTGCTTAGGTTGGGCTAAAGTATGGTTCTTTCCAATTGACTGGCTAAAAGCCTAGAATGGGTGGCAGCTTTTTAAAATGTATTTTGGGGTCCATCTCTAGGCTAGCCAGTTTGTTCAAGAGGACTGAAATTATTTTACAACTGATTTCTGAATGATTGAAATGAAACTGGATTGCATTGCATATAAAGATGCATTCTCATTCAGGGAATACAAATTACCATGCACCTCTTTTCTTATGAAACAGTGATATTGAAACTGGATTTACCTAAGGATTCCTTCATGTAGAAAGTCCAGTGGACTTAAGTGGTTGGTTTCTTTTTTTAAAAAAAATTATTTTATTGTTGTTCAATTACAGTTGTATGCATTTGGCCCCCCACTAACTCCCCACCCCAACCAAGCCTACCTCCCTCCCTTGCTTCCACCCCGCTTTGGTTTTGTCCATGTGTCCTTTATAGTCGTCCCTGAAAACCCTTCCCTCGTTATCCCCTCCCACCTCCCCTCTGGTTGTTTTCTAATTAGAAAATATTTGATAGGATGAGCAGTTAAATGAAAACAGCGTATTAGGTGAGACTACCTATTGAAAATGGCAGTCATAAAGATTAAACTTTGAAATGACAGCTTTTTAAAGGAAAATATAGAAATAACAGATTTGGTTTCATGATAACATTTAAGTGCTTTAGGAAAATGTTCATTTGAAAGTGGAATGCATTTGAATGCTCACCCATACACTATTGAAAGCGTTCAAAGAAAACACTGGAGCGGGGAGTGTTAGTTGTTAGACCGCAGGAGGGTTTGGGAGATACGCAGTTGCTATTCCAGAACAGTAGGCATCACTGTGATGATTTCCTGCATCACAGAGGTGTTTTTATATTTGAAAATTCATTTGCTCTGAAAGTTAATAAATCAACAAATTTTGCATGTGCATTTAGGGAAAAAGAAACAAAGGGCTTCATGTAGATTTTTGCAATGAGAACATCTTTCAGAATTTGCTTTATAAACAAAGTATCTTAGAGGCCCAAAGAGAGGCATAGCTTTTTCTGGGATACATCTGAGATCCATACGTGGTGGAAGTGCAAAATGACACAGCCCGCATAAATTGGCAACTTCTAGAAAAAGGACAATACGTTCACACATTTGTCTCAGTACCAATTATGGGAATGTTTTACAGATAAACTTGTCTACTTCTAATATATATAGGAGTTTTAACTGTAGCTTTTTTTTTTTTTTTTGTAGTAGCAAACTGTTAGAAACACCCCTAGTCTACCAATATGGTACTTGTTAAATGATCTGTGGCATACCTATACTTTACAGCTGTAAAAAAGAAGAAAGAACGAAAGGATGTTCTCTATATGCAGATTTGGAAAGTTTTCAAACATACATTGTTATTTGACAAGAGCAGAGTTCAAACAGTATATTGTGATCTACTTTTTGTTTGAAAGGGAGGGGAATATAAATATATATTTAGAGATACTCATATTTATGTAATGAAAATCTAGAAGAGTATACAAAATTAAATCTTGCGTGTGGATGGGTAAGGAAAATAGTACATGGGAGTTTTGCTGTATATGTTTTAGATTATTTTATTTATTTATTTTTTTAGGTTTGGAAAAAGACTTTTATTTAGGATTAGTTTAATGATAGAGTATAGGGTTGAGAACTGAGGGGAAGTTAAAATCCGGGGTACTCTGCATATGAGAGGGTTAATAGACAAAGGTAGAGACAGTGTTAGCTTAAGATGACAGCTGAAACTTACTACTGCCTTACACTTGGTGTACTCTTATTTCTTTTTATAACATCAGAACTGCGGTTATTCTTTTTTTAAAATGATATTAAATTTTTTTTATTGTTCATTTACAGTTGCCCTGCCTTTTTCCCCATTGCTTACCCCTACCCTGTTCCCCCTCTACTCCCACAGTCAATCCCCCTACCCCCCCACCCCCACACCCCTGCCCCCTCCCACCTGTCCGGGCCCATGAGTCCTCTATTCCTGTTCCTTTGCTTGCCCCTTCCTCTTCTTTCTTCCATTACTCTCTCCCCGCTTCACTCTGGCCACTGTCAGTTTGTTCTTTATTTCCATGTCTCTGGTTCTGTTTTGCCCATTTGTTTTGTCGATTAGGTTCCACTTATAGGTGAGATCATAATAGTATTTGTCTTCCACCGCCTGGCTTATTTCACTTAACATAATGCTCTCCAGTTCCATCCATGATGTCATGAAGTGTAGGAGTTCTTTCTGCTGTGTAGTATTTTTGAATGTGTGAATGTGTTGTAGTTTTACTGCTTTACTCCCAGAGTCTGGCAGATAGTAAGCACTGAATAAATATTTGTTACATAAATGAACTCTATAATCTTTTGATGATTTTTAAAATCTTATTTCTTAAAGTATCTTTTTGATATGAGAAAAACAGTGTTGTAAATTATATGTTGATTCCAGTATAGAAATAGGGAACATATTTAAGTGGGGTACAATGAGTAGCATAGATTAGTTTATCAGATTATTGTGAAGTTTCATTTTATTGGCATGATATTGATATTAAAGAATGATTATATTTTCTCCATCTGCATTGAAAAATAATAAAAGTTTTCAAGAGATTCCTATTAAATTAGGTAGTAAGTTTTCATAATTAACAAATAGTCTTACAAAATTTGAGGGCAAGGGGGGAAATTGCAAACATATATTCTTTGTACTGCTTTTTCTTCTGTGCTGCTTTTCCCACATAAGGGCAAAATTTCAATCCTGAAACTATTTTAGGAGCTGTTATAACAGCAGCGGCGGCAGCAGCGGAAGCTACTCCTAACACAAAAGCCAGATATCTGAAAATATGGTATTATAGGTTGAGGAGTGGGGAAAGGTAATAGGGTAAAGGGCTCCTCCATTTAAAAGAGTCCAGGAACTTTCTCAGCTATTGAGATGAAAAAGTGATTATTCAAATAAATAGTATCAGAACCTTTAGTTTTTTGTTCCTAAACTTCTTATGACAAGAATTTTGCCCACCCCTGTATATCTCTGTATTTGTGTGTAAAACTGCCTTTTTAATGAAAGCTTTATCTACAAAAAATGCACATAGATCACTCAATGAATTTTTTAGAAGCCAAATAACCCTGTGTAACCGCACCCAGATAAAAGACATTTTCAGCACTCAGAAGATACCTTCCTGTTTCCTCCCATGTGCTAAAATAACCACTACCTTAACTTTGAGTAGCATTGTCTTGTTTGTTTCTGTATTTTATGTAGAGAATTTTAGTCTACTTTTCATTTCCTTTGCTCAACTTTATTTCTTGAGATTTGCTTACATTGTTGCATGTAGTTGTTTTTTGTTCATTTTCATTGCTGCATTTTATTATATGACTATTTCACAACCATTTTTTTATCCATTCTAGTAATTGGCATTTGGGTGGTTTCTATATAATGCTACTAGAAGCTTTCTAATACATATCTTGGTTAATATATTTATGCTTCATTTGTGGATATATCTAGGAGCAAAATTACTGGATCATAGGTATCATAGGTATATATATGTCCAACTTTAGTCAACACTACCAGTTTTCTAACGTGGTTGTACCAGTTTACTTTCATATGAGAATTCCCGTTGCTCCACATCTTTGTCAACACTAGATCCTTTTCCCCACCTCTTTTGTTTTTTAGATTCTGCTGTGTATAAGTAGTAAACCCGTATTGTTTTACTTTCTAGTTGATGATTAATCAAGCTGAGCACCTTTTCATATGTATATTACCTATTTTATTATTCTCTCTCGAAGTACCTGTTCATTTCTGTTGCCTACTTTTCTGTTGGGCTATTTCTTTGATTTGTAGACGTTCTTTATATATTTGGAATATGAATCCTCCTTCGAAAATAGGTATTGCAAACCCTTCTCCTACTCTGAGGTTTGCCCTTTCAACCTATTAATAGTTCTTTTGATGAACAGATAATTTTGACTTTAATGTAGTCTAGTTTGTCATTTACGTTTAGTGCTTTTTCCTCTTGTTTAAGAAATATTTGTCTACTCCAACGATGTTCTGGGTTTTTCTCTTAAAGTGTTCCTGTTTTACCTTTTCAGTTCTGCAATTTTAGACTGTATTTTCATGTTAGGCAATTTTGCTCTGCTTCTTAGACTCAAGAATCTATATCTTTAGACAGAAAAATGAGGTGGATTTATGTTAATGACCATAATTATGTGCTTTTTACAAAATACCCCTTAAGAAAACAGTGTGTTCATCTATGTTTGCTTCAACGGCAGCTTTAATGTACTGCTTTGTTCATGTCGTTTGCCTTTAAGAAGAGTCTACTAGATTATTTAGGGAGGAATTTCTGGGGTGGAAAAACAAATGTTATGATTTCAATATTTTAATAATACTAGTATTCATAAAAGTTTTATCCATGAAATATAAAATTTGGTGAAGTATTTACAGGCACAATCCCAGTTGCCTCATTTTACTCTGTTAAAGTTTAGGATATTTAATTGAGGGAAAAATTAGGTTTTAATTTTTGAGCAGGTTTTCCTGTGAGCATCCATTTGTGTGCAAGTTATGAACTTTCATAAGGCCTTTAGTGATACTTTTTATTATTCAGAAATATATGAGACATGTTCTGATTATGTGCTATTATATATTTGTAGTGCGGAAAAGTGTTTTTATAGTTCCTGGTATTTTAGTTTTTATCTTGTCAGTAATGTATGTTATTAACTTATTGTATTTTGTAATTTTACATTTATATTTCTCAATGAGAGCAATTGCCTATTTAAAAATGTGTTTTATCTCTGATCACAGGGCTGAAATTACAGTAAGGTGATTGTACTTGACTCTTAGCTAAGCACTTAGATATTTTTCACTTGTCATCTACATTTCTTAGTTTAAATTATCAAATTAAATGATATTTTATCTTGGCTTTTATTTTAATTCATGCATTTAAAAACTAAAATTCAGATAAAAGATGGTTTCAAAATAAATTCAGTATATTATTTATGAGTGGAGCAACACATTAACATTGGGTTCACAATAGATCATATCGCTTTTATTCCATCTTACAAGCTTAGCAGCACAAACAGAATAATCAACATATTATTTGGCTGTCATCTGCTGAACAGAAACCAGAGATCACAAGGAGGTTTTCCCTAGCTGTGGTGATGGCCTTTTTGTTCCAAGCCCCCATCTGGGAGGGCCATGGTGTGTTATCATATGGAACGCGGGGTTTTCTGTAATCTGCTTAGCTGCACTGCAGTTTGAATCTTCATTCCATGTTTGTGTAATTTATAATTTTAATGAGACCATGGCTCTTGTGGGCTTTGAAATATATTAAAAGCTCTTTTGTGCATATGCTTTTGTTCTTGCTTAATAGGCTCAGTGTATTTAAAACTGATGAATTTTTATTCATGAATTTGGATGTCTGGGGATTAACTTAGACTGAATATCATTGCTCTCATATATTGATGGTTAGAAAGTTTTTTTTTACTGTCATTATTTTGTTTTTATGTGATTGTGTGTCTGTGTGTATATGTGATACTTGTAACCAGAAAGGGAAAGAAACACATGATTTTAAAAGGGTAGGAAAAAGTGGCATGGCTAGGTTATAAAGGACTGACTTAGATATTGTCCATTTTATTTATTCTCATATTTCATCTTTAGCCTTAATATTTTAGATAAATATTATAAAGGAATAATTATGAAAAACAATTTTTAAATCAGTTAATTATTTACATACTATTGTTTATATTGAATATTCCAATGTTTGATAAAGATAGGCCTTGTATTTTAATTATATAATATCAATTTTCTGCGGTCACGCTAAATCTGCCATTAACTTCTTTTAATTAAATTGTGGATATGCTTTATATTTTAACTCTTTACAGTTTTCCTTCTTTCTGTAAAACTCTTTGTTAATGAATGTTTTAAAACTTACATTGATGGATAATGAGAAGACTAATGGAAAAGCAGCTTTCTAATAATTTATAAAATGGACCCTTTTCTAAATGTTTTTTATTATGCTAAAATTCTGAAATAAATGCTGCAAATCTCTATAGTTAATTACTTATGATGCATTTTTAAAAATTTGAATATAAATACTTATATAGCACCTTAGAAAAAACTCATGGTCCTTGCTAGATCCAGACATGTTTTTTGAAGTCGCGGTTATTTGAACTCAATAGTCCTTACCAGTCTTTTATGAAGTTGCCCAAGGTGAACTTTTTTCTGAAAGCCAGTACTTCTAGACCAAAGCATTTTTGTAAGTATGAAACATTATTCTTTTTTGGTACATGATGGTCAGCAATTTGGCTGGTCCCTTCTTCATTACTACCCTATAGCTAGAAATATGAAATAGACTAAAATGACTGCTTTTTGCTCTTTCTTTACTAAGCTTATCTATCAGATTTGACACTGGAATGTTCATTCTTCCATAATAACTCTCTGCTTTAGTTTCTGTCCAGATGAAATATGAGAATCATATGTGTGTGTGTGTGTGTGTGTGTGTGTGTGTGTATTTAACCCACTATATCTAGATTGTTATATTTTCAACATGAAATCAATATAAAATATTTTATTTTTTCTTTGTATTAAGTCTTCGAAGTCAAGTGTATATTTTATCCTTACAATACCTCTCAGTTTGGACTAGTCACATTTCAAGTGCTCAATAGCCATATGTAGCTAGTGGCTACTTTATTGAACAGTATAGCTCTTAAGTATTACATATAAATATCATAACAGAAATATGTTTTTTTCATCCCTCATTATTTTTCTAGTAATACCCTAATCAAGGTAATGAAAGAGTATTCTTGTGCTACGTAGTTGAAGTTACACACAGTGTTTTTTGTAGCTCTACCACTGACACTATTGGTATACATCCACCTGTTTAACATACAGAATCAGAATTATGTCACTGATTCCTGAGTACTTAGCAGATATTGTATAGCTATGCTTATGGATACTCTGATGATAAAGAGATAATGGCTAATATAAGGGATGCAGTATGTTCCTTAGCAATTGTGGGCAAATAGAAGTCCTATTGTCAAATAAGTCCTATTTCAAGTGTACCAAGGAGCTTAGTTTTACAAGAATCGCATGTCAAATCTTAGTACTTTTTAAAAAAATATAAACTTGAGAAATCCTCTTTGCCTTCTTAGAACTATTCTCTATCATTGTTTATGTCCATGATATTAATGGACATAACGGTCTCTTTTCATATGTTTGCTAAGAGCTGGTATAGCTTTAAACTTAGAAGAAAAAAGCTGAACATAAAGTACTGTTTTCTAAATATCTCTAGGGTCCTATGCATTTTAAGTGTTCTGTATATATTCCAAATATAAGGAGAAGTTATTTCACTAAGTACTTCAAATCATATAGTTAAAAATTCAAAAACCTTGAATTAAAATTGATTTGAATTTGTTCAAGTATCTGCAAGTATAAAATGATCAAGGTACTTTGTATAAAATACTACTTCTGTACTTTATGAAAAGTAGAGATCTTTTTATATGTAATTGACTTTATGCCCAAGTATGGTTTAGAGAGAAAAATGATGTGCTCATGAGATCTCTGAATTATTCATATTTTCTAATTTTTGAGGGAATTGAACTTATTCCTATGTAATCTAATTTATACAGATATTGGCTGATGTATGTTGTATTATTTTAGGCACTTAAATTTTTATTGACTTCTCTCTGTGACTTCTGCATTTAAAGTGTTGGCACAAAATGTTAAGCTGTTCTTTAAACAATACCTCTAGTTTCTTGGAGCTGATAAATCCATCCATTGATTTCCTAATTTTATTATGTACACAGTGAATTGTAATCCAAGATTACAGCAAACAAGATGTTAATTTTGAGCCATAATCTATGTACATTTCAATTACAGAGCATGATTGTTATAGAAGCACAGAATAAAAAGGAATAACATTTGTGCTATCCTCACAGGAGCTGTCAATAAAAGATGTAATAGGGGATTTAGGAATCTGGAAATGGCCAACTAATTTATGTGAATCTATTTTATTTCAGCTAGAAAGACCAAGCTCTTTTTCGTCTGTACTGCATATTGCAGAGCACAGGCTGGCTATAGAAAACCAGGCGGCTGCATATGGATAGTCCCTTGATATCATTCACTTGCTGTGTAATCTTATTATGCAAAGTTCTAATCTTCACCTAGAATGAATGCCTCTGGGTCAGAATATAGTCATATCAGGGTTTTTGAGGTCATGTTTTGTGATCCTTAGCTTATTCTTCTAAGTAGGGCTGGGATTTAAAGGGTATTCCCCAGACGCTGGCAAAGATAGACAGCAAAACCTGCTGCCTTTTTGGAAGACAAGACCAACATGAGGTCCCTGGTAGGATTAAACTTGATTTGTAGCTGTAGGATTTTTTAACAGATGTATTATTGGACAGGGAATAGGGGGCCACCAGCACAGCAAAATTGAATCACGACTGGCATTCTCAGGGAGTTTGCTGCCTGCTAAAACAGCAGCTGCTTGTGGATTTGACTTCTTTCAGGTGAAGCGACTTCCAGTCATTTGGAAAGGATGGGATGAAAAGGAACCTCGGTGATAATTTTGATGTCTGCAAGATTTAGTACCAGTGTAATGGGATTATCGGTAACACCTTCACTGCAGAAAAAGCCACCTGGCGCTATAACTGGCAGCAACTGAGAACTAATCCTTTCCCATCTCTTGGATGTCATTCATGAAGCTGAAAGCGATTTCTATCCTAACTGTGATTAATTTTATAAACAACCAAAAATCAGGTGATCAAGGCAAAGGAAATCCTTTTATTAATTATTTAAAATATGGAGCCTTAGCTATTTGACTTATAAAATATGTAAGACATATACACTATAAACTATGTATGACTTAAAATTTATTTAAATGTTCAGTTTGAGAAGTTGATTAATAATGTCTTTTATAGTTTTTTCATTTGAGTGACGTATATTTGCTATTGGTAAAGATCGATATTTGAGATTAAATATTAAATTAAATATTTTAGTGTTTTGATATGAAGCTATTATCAGTAAATTAAATAAAATATTTATAGGTGTAAGGAATTGGAATACTTTGTCATACATTTTACCTGTTTACAACTGCCTTGATTCCTGCTATTTAAATATTTTTAGTAAGTAAAATATTAAATGATATAAAATATATAGACATATTTTTCATAATTATGGTAATGCTAGCTTATACTGTTGACAAAAAGGGCTTTTTGTGAAAGTGTAGGGTCTTAATATGTAAAAGTCCTAAAATAATATTAATACTGAATAGACTTATTTTTTTTTTAAATCAGAAATTCTTAGTCAAAGTTTTCCTATAGAAGATGGGGGTTTAGTTATTTGCTCTGGAATCATGTATTAGTTAATTGAGGTTTATTTTTTTAAGCATTTTATTTCAACTAAAAACTTTATCAAGTACTTTGTTTAGAGATGTTCATTATTTTAATATTCTTCTCTTCCATGGTCCAGAATAAACGGAGAGAAAATGAAGTGAAATTATCCCATCAGTCACCCAAACAGGATGCAACAAAACTGCCAAGACTAGAAAAGATAATTAGTGTTGTCAGTGTTATGATCCTACAGTACTTACTTTTAAAATATTTATTCATAGAACTTGATTTTTATCTTACTGTGTTTTTTTATTTAGTAGCTTTGTCTTTAAAAAATAGATTAGAAAACCTTGATCATGTTTTAAAACTCTTAAATCTTAACTAAATATAGGTGACAATTATTTTTGAAATTATAAAAATAACTAAAATATAATCACCCATTATGCACAATATATTGATTTATTTATAGCCTCTGTTTACATATAGTACATTTTATTCTTTTTCATGTGAAGTCTTTATTAGGAAAATCAACAAATGAAATATAATAAAGTTTATACAGAGCTTTTGGTCAGACCTACCCAGCAAACTTGTCACTCTTCATGGATTTTGTTTTAATGGGATCCAAACTATTATATTCCAAAATGTGTTTCTTCATTTGTTGTCACATTTAAAATGAATTAATGAGAAAACTTAATATTTTTAGTGAATTGCATTACGTTAATTTATGAAGGGTTTTTTTAGTCTTCTAATAGTATATTTGCTGTTGGAAACACTGTTTACTTAAAATTCTGTTATCATAATGAAAAGATCTATCAATGAAATGAGTAGTCTAAAATCTTTCTCTTGGCCCTGAATGGGTACCTCAGTTGCTTAGAGCATTGTCCCAATATGCCAAGACTGTGTGTTCGATCCCCAGTCAGGGCGTATACAAGAAGCAACCAATGAATGCATAAATAAGTAGAACAACAAATTGATGTTTCTCTCTCTCAATTCAATAAATAAAATCTTTATTTTATTCTCATAATATAATTAGTTTTACTTTAAATATAAAATATTTGGTTTATGTGTAGTTTCAAATTATTTTGCCAGACAGTGTATTTCCTCAGGTTAACTTTCTAAGGTAGTTAACACTATTATATACTTATTTTTTTTTAAAGTAGCTTTCCTTTCAAAACAAAATTTGTCTCAAAGCTTTTATTAAACATGGTTGCAGTTTACTTTTCTACTCTTTATTCACTTGGTTACTGAATGGCTCTGGAGAGTGTTTGTTCCTTCTCCATCTTGGGCATTATTCTTATTTGATTAGAGATGGTTATTTCATTTGGAAAGTCCCAAATAAATTCATCTTAATTAAATTCATTATAAACATAAAGTCTTCTCAATGATATACATTCTTTTCAGATAAATATAGGTTACTTGGCTTTAATACTTTATTGATGATATAAGGAATCTTTAAAAACTACAAATATTAACTTAATCTGTTACCGTATTTTGCTGTGTATAATGTGCACCCATGTTTTTGGCCCAAACCTCCAGGAAAAAAAAATCTTTCAGTTTACAATATATAGAAACAATTAGTACTACCCACGTATAATGCACATCCTATTTCTCCCTCAAAGGTGTACATTATACAAGGCAAAATACAGTACGTAAGTGACTCATGATGATATAAGAGTTAAGGGAGTTATTTTTACAGATAAGAGAAAGAGATAAAGGGTAAGAGAAACTAGAAGAAAAATTTTTATTTTAAAGGAGCAAGTCAGGTGTAACAAAATAGCAGGGTATGAATCATAGCAATTCTGGATTAAGAGATGATACACTCTTTTTTCTCCTCTGGTAATGTATGAGACCTAGTATCACACCGAGAGCCATGCATGAACTGTAGGCTGGCACCTTGACAAGCTAGTCAGCGATGATACTAAATGATACTTCTTCCATGTTAGTGCATATCCTTCAACTATTGCTCATACAATTTGTATATTGTCCTGAAACACATGGATTATATAGCCTTTGGGGCATTATTAGTGGATGAATGAGAAGGTTTTGATATTTCACTGTTTGGAGGCTGGTACTTGATTATATTAAAAGTGGTGACTGTTCATGCTTTCTAAACATAAAAATGTGTTTTGGTTTTGGGTATATGTAAAAAGTTAACCAGAAAATAATATTGGGTTTTTTAAATTACTGAAATATTAGCATTATAAAATTTAATGACAATTTATAGAATTATCTTAAAGTTAACATTCAGTTTAAAATAATGACTAAATTTTGTCAAATTTCTATAATTGTTTAATGTATCTCAATGGTCTCAAATAGCAGCACAAAGTTTTTTACTGCCTTTCCTTTCTGGGAGCTTGTTAAAACTGCAGATTCTGCAGCCTTGCTCCCACAGATTGTCATTCTTTAGCTCTCTGATGGGAGCCTGGGAATTTGGATTTTGAATTCAGTTCTCAGATTATTTTGATGCTGCAGTCACATTTAAAACACTATTTACTGCTTTAAACCTTGAAGTGATGGCAATTACTTTCTCTGGCAATGACTCAAAGTAAATAGGTTTAAATATTGTAAAATCTTCATAGATTATGGGGATCATAGGTCCTTGAATTTGCAGTTCTAGAAAATAAAAAAATACCCTCTGTACAAGTCTTACAGTAGATCTAACATTATAGTTTTGAACAATTCATGAGCATCCCTGAAGGTGATTTTGAAATGGCAGGATTTTGAATTGCTCAGATAGAGAGGCTGCTGTGTGAGTGAATTATTTAGCTCTTGAGCAGAGTACATCACTCAGCACCCGTGTCTTAATGAGTCTTTGTTGTTCTCTAATAGCTAGTCATAATAACTTTCATTCAGGGTCTGGAATGGACATATATCTCTCAGTTACTTTATGTATATCATTGTATGAGAAACTGTATTTTGCATAGGTATTCTTGAATTTGAGAAACCATGGAAGTCTCAGGAATGTCCTAAGTCTACTGCTTTTTTCTTGTTCAATCGAAGATAATATGTGGCAAAACTATGATGTTGGGATTTGTCTTCTGCTTCACATCTACTTCTCTCTCCTCACCTTTTCTTAATGTGAACATTTCTTTAAATGCTAATATAGTGACTAATTATTCTTCTCATTAAAATAAAAAATTATATTAATCAATTTGGTTGCTTGTAATCTAAAAATGAATGAATTTCTGTAAACTAGTTTTCTCTATTAACATTGACATTGCATTTTTTCCCTATGTCTGTGACAAAATGCTTTATCCTCTTTTAAAGGAATTACAGCCCTGACTGGTGTGGCTAAGTGCGTTAGGCACTGTCCCACAAACCTAAAGGTCCCCGGTTCACTTCCTGGTCAGGGAACATGCCTACGCTGCAGGCCAGGTCCCTGGTTGGGGGCATGCTAGAGGCAACCAATCCATGCTTCTCTTGCACAATGATGTTGCTCTCTCTCTTTCTTCCTCCATTCTCCTCTCTAAATATAAATAAATAAAAGGTATTCCAGACCTGAATAGTCCTGTGAATGTTTGCTTTGTGGCTTAGGGTATTCTTAAATCACTTTGCCAATATCAAAAGATGGATAGATCTAAATCAAGCACTAATCTAGAAACTATCCTAGAAATGGCTAAGGTTGGAGAAATGTCTAGTTCCTAGCATTCACTCTGCCTGATCTTTTTAGTTTTAACATCAGTCCAATCTCTCTCTTTCCCATGCCTATTATATAGTTTCCAACACATTTATTTTAATTGAGTAGCAGTAGAGAATAGTAGTGGATTTTAGAGTCCAACTTCCTCATTTTGAGTTCTGACTATTGCCTGTGAATTATGTGATTTTTGAATAGTTCCTTAACCTCTCTCTCCCTCAGTTTCTTTATCTAAAAATAAGATACCTAAGTTATCATAGGGTTATTTTAAGAATTAAATGTGCTGATGTAATTAGAACAGTGTCCAACACATAGCAAGAACTACTATTTAAGTATTTGCCGTTATTGTCATTGCTGTTACTTTGGTTGGTGTTTGAGGATTTTTTATGTGTATCGAAAGAAGCCATTATCACCTACATCCCAAATAGTGTTTTCCAACTTTTTGCAGAAAGTTAGAAAACTGAATGTAACTCTGTAATTTACAAAGCGCATATGTGAATATGTTATTGACTTTGATTCTTAGATCCATTCTGTGAGGCATTTCCATTTCATGAAGGCCCAGAGAAGTAACTAATTGACAATCACACAAATTAATAAAAGAGCCAATTTAATACTTGAATTTCCACATACCTATTCTAGTGCTTTGTCCTTTATATCCTATCATATGACAAGAACTGCTGTGGTATAGCAGGGAACAATATGAAAAACTATAATTAATACTTTGAAAGAGTTAATATCTTTCCTCAGGTGCCTGCCTTTCATAGGATATGAAAGGGGACAGACAAGTTCAGAGTCTACTAGTTATCTACTTCATATATAAACCCAGTGATAGTTGAATATAATTTTTTTCATTGCATCAAAATACTAACTGGCTATAATTTGTCATTTAAAATATCTTTAGCAGAAATGAAAATAAGCTGTTGCTTTTCTGCATTAAACTGTACATTTAGCATATTCTGGGTGATTATAAAATATTTCACAATAGAGCTATTTCTTAAATGTTTAAAAATAGTAGTGTTCATGAAACTTTTTAAAATTTATCATCAGGCCAATGGTGACAGAGTCTACATAGAACTATGCTTCGTGGTATTCTGGGAAAAACCTTTCGACTTGTTGGCTATACTATCCAGTATGGCTGTATAGCTCATTGTGCTTTTGAATACGTTGGTGGTGTTGTCATGGTAAGTTTTTACATTCAAGAAAATAATCATTTTAAATGTATACTTTTTTTAAATTGAAGGAGAATGAATTTTCCCCTTTATTATATATTATTGAAGTTATGGATTTAATGAATAAAGTTTGACTTATAATATCTTTGTAAATTTTGGATGTAAGAGACTGCATTTGTATTCTGTTTCTGACAAAGCACAAAAGACCCTATTAATACTCTAAGAATAACAGTTTTTACCATATATTTAATGCTAAAATGTTCCAGGAGATAGTCAATGTTTCATATTTATTAACACATTTACTTTTTACACTCTATGAGGTACTCAGTAGAAATCCAGTATACATATGATGAGACTGAAGCTCCGAAAGCTTACATAACTTGCTCTAGCTCCCACAGTTAGTAAGTAGACTGGGAATTTTAACACAGGTTTCTCCAGATTTCAAAACACCTACTCTTAGCCATTGCATTTAACTGACATTAAAACAAATGATTATTCTCACTCATGTCAGTATTAAAATGTTAAGGATACTCCCCACAAGTGATTTTTAAAAAATATTGTATTATAAATCTGTCAACCATGACTGTACTAACCTTTTGTCATATCAATGAAATCATTCATTGAATGTCAAGTCAGTGTTTTTTTTTTTTTTTGGTTGATGTTGCTGTTATCAGGTTTGCCCTAAAAGATTCAGTCATACAACCTCAAGTTGAACTGGAGTAATGCAAATAAATGTATTTAACTGCAACTCCCCTCTTTGATTTTTTAAATTTCCATTGGGCTACAGAGATAATAAACATAAATTTTCATTGTGTTCTTTATTATTTTCTGTCTGGGTAGGAAGACTTGAGTAAAAAATTATTTATATATAAGTGGAGTAATAGAGACTATTGAATTTAGACTTTTTAAGGTAACAGTGATCATTTAGTGCAGTTTTGAGGTATATATGGAGATTATCTTTTAAGACATACTAGTGTGAAGTCTTAAAGTACATCTTATTATGCCAGTGTTTTTCAGTATAAAATATGTTACAGCCCCATCA
Organism: Glossophaga mutica; assembly: GCA_039655065.1. Classification (NCBI taxonomy): domain Eukaryota; kingdom Metazoa; phylum Chordata; class Mammalia; order Chiroptera; family Phyllostomidae; genus Glossophaga; species Glossophaga mutica. Next base: position 24,871,402 of record CM077308.1, read on the forward strand.
ATGAGTAAGCTGTTCTCTTAGAAGAGAAGGAAAGGCATCAACTCACTTAGAATAATATGAAACCATCTAATAAATCACCATCATGGGCACTCAGTATTTGACAATAATAATGAAATAAATAAAGCATTCCTTTATTCATTCAGCATGTGTTTTGAGATCAGCTTTATACCAAGCACTGTTCTTGACCTTGGTTATAAAGCTGGCAACACGAGAGACAGGGCCCCTGGCCTCAAGAGTTTACTTTCTACAGGATGGCCAAAATTTGCAAACGTAGGTAATGTTATTTTATTCACATATTATAATGTAATATCAATAGACCCTTTTTAATATATTTGCCCGTGTTTCCCAACTTGGTGGCCACTCTGCAGAGCTGAACTTAGCTGGGAGCTGCCAGTTTCTTAGGAGTCATCTTCTAAGCTGGAAGAACGTTTGCTTGATTTCTCTCTCTTAAGCCTGTGCAGATGATTTATGTTATATTTAAAAAGGTTTTCAACTTAAATTATACAATTATCTCTTTTCAGTGTTCTGGACCATCAATGGAGCCTACAATTCAAAATTCAGATATTGTCTTTGCAGAAAATCTTAGTCGACATTTTCATGGTATCCAAAGGTATATTAGTCATAGATATGTTACGTTTATGGTGAAAACACACACACTCACTGTGTCTTTTCTGCAGTTTCTTAACTTTGTCTAAGAACTCTTTAATAAATACAAAAGAGTGACAAGCTAGATAAAGTTCTCTCTCAGTTTGAGAAAATTTTAATAGTTTCTCCAGCATGCATAGTTTCTTGGATGATGACGTCCTTTGCATCATTGTCTAACAGATAGCAGGTGCTTTTTTTATGTACAGTCAAGCCTACTTTTTTTTTGTGGTGGGGAGGGCAGGGGTGGCTAGAATGTTTTGAGTCAAGAACCAGACAGTTAGGAACTACTTTACATATCCAAATCATTAATTTGGCTTCTAAATTGTTAAAATAATCCTATTTCTGTTGACGACTGTCTTATTCTCTATAGCTTATGATGAGCACTTGATGCTTGTTAAACTATAGCACTGGATATAGTGGGGATGAGGAATCTTCTCTGCCATTCGTCTTCTGATTAATTAAGATGAAAAACCAAATACGGTTTGCCACTAAATCATTTTTAAATCCTATTTTAAATGGTGTTTCCAATTCTCTAATACTATTTATTCTAGTTAACTCCATGAGTACTATTCTTTCTGAGTGCATGTCATGCATTAAAAATTTTATGTATTTTCTAAAGGACACCTCTCTGATTCCCTAAAATTTGGGGTCCATTAGTTTTTCATAATTCTGAAAAAATAAATTTATACCAGATTTCCTCTCCAGTAGCTACAAATTTAACTCAATCTAGCTGGTATTTAGCTTATGGCAAAAGTAGGTTTGGACAATTTGCTTTCCTTATTGACCTTTTCTATAGTGTGTTTTTTGCATATACTGATCTTACCGGCTTAGATTCTGTACAAAGAAACTACATCTTGGTCAGGCTTTATGGTCTAGCATGGTGCCTAGGTCATTCTTCCCCAGATCTTTCATCCATAACAACTTCAAGATACCTACTCAATAAATATATATGGAGTTTTAAAATAAAACTTGCATTAGAGGTTGTGTTCTAGCTTCTTTTCTTTTTAACTTATATCAAAATATCATAATAAGGTCTTTAGATTAATTGGAAACCTAGCCTCACTGTAGCAGGAAGACAAGTTTCTGCTTTCCATGCTGATAACCTTATTTTGCTCTCCTAGTTCTTGAGCTTCCTTAACAAGGAGCTGACCTTGTTGGCTAAATAGTTTTTGAATGAATAGCTCAACATTGTATTTCTCTCTCTCTCTCTTTTTTTTTTTGATAGATACTCCTTGTATTCAGATGGGTGATATTGTACAAATAACTACATTCAGACAATTAATGAAGATTCTTTAAGGGTTTCATTTTGTGTTCTATTAATTCAGGTGTCTATTAGATTAAAAAACAGCTCAAAATTTGGCATTTTTATGAGACATAACTAAGTAACTTTTACAACCAAGGTAGTCAGTTGGTAAATACTATTTTAAAAATGTTACTGTCCTGAGTATTCTTTCTTTTATCTGTAGCACAGAGCTCTAAGGTCTCAGACTCTCTTACTTGCTGCCTGGTTCTAAAGCCAGAATAGTCACCTGTTTTAGGCTGAATGGAAGTCTGCATGTTTGACACATGGATTGCTTTTCAGTCGATGCTCAGAACCCTTTTACTTGAGATGATGACAGTCTCACTGCTATTTATTCTTTCAACAAATAGTTAATGAGCACCTAATTTATAAAATGTGCTGTACATTAGAGAGAATGTGAAGATGAATAAGATATTGACCCCAATTTGCAAAAGCTTATAGTAACATAAAATTCGTTCTGGAAGTAGGTATAGGTAATAACTAAATATATTAAATCCTTTCAAATGTGTGTGATAGTCAACAATTTACTTATTGTTCATCTTAGCAGAAAGAGCATCTTGTTATTGTTGAGGCATTACTCCTACATTTTTTTGTCTCCATCTTCCTTTCTACTTTGAAGATCTTTCTTATTTTTTAAGACATGTAGATTGTTATTTCTTTCATGAATTATGCCAATTTATGTTTGCAGTGTATGTTGGGCAGCTTTTACCATTCTGTTTGGTTGTGTCTTCTGATATTTTTACTCAAATATGTCTGTTTTACTCTACAGTAAATTGTCTGGGTTATATGACTTACGTGCTATAATTCCCCAATACTTTGAGCTCTAAGGAAACACAGATCATGTTTCTGTCTTTCTGTGCACTCCAGAGTCCATCAGTGCTCCTGGCTGGGTAGTCAAGTTAACTTAGGGGATTTAGTGGTATTTACATAGAATTGTTTTCCCATAGTTTTGTCTATAAACATTTGGACACAGAAGTGACACATAGTGGATACAGTGAAAGAAGATAATTTTGATGGAATCATCAGAAATTTTAGAATCTTCTAATAGTTTTCCCACTCACCTCATTGTTATATTCTAATGCAGAAAAGTCAGTCACAGAGGTTCTCAAACCTCTGCGAGAGGATAAAGGGTGTGGCTTTAGGTTACTGTATAAAAGTATGATAGCGATGCCATGTGTATGTTTATGCTCAATAAATAACACGGTCATTTCTTTGACTTTCCCCCTCAGAGGTGACATTGTGATTGCAAAAAGCCCAAGTGATCCAAAGTCAAATATTTGTAAAAGAGTAATTGGTTTGGAAGGAGACAAAATGCTCACCAGAAGTCCATCAGAGTTCTTTAAAAGCTATAATTATGTAAGTAACATTTCAATTATGTTATTCATTGGTTTAGTAATTTACTAACATTAATTGAAAACAAAAGAAAATGACATTTCTATTTTGAATATAAGTTAAAGTGCTGCATTCAGTGGAATTTAAGTATGTTTGTATCAAGAACTATTTGGTCATTATATTTTATATTTTATTTCCTTTTAAAACCCTGTATCAACATCTCAGTAATAATTGTTGCAGGCAAGATTCACCAACAGATGTCAAAATATTGGGCCAAAGTTTGAGGGAAAATAGCATATTTGCATAGGCTCAAAGTATCTCTCCCAAGATACATATTACAAAGGGAAAGACAGTAACTTTGTAGAGGGGAGACCTGATGTTCACCACCTTTACTGAGTGATCAAGGTTAACTTCATCACCACCAAGAATGGTCAACATGGTGCAACCCCGGAGTTGAAGCACTCTCGGGTGTATCACTTCTGTGGTACTCTTGCAAAAGAGGGTATAACCTCAGTCTAATCATGAGAAAACTGCAGACAAACCTGGGCAATTTAGGGTCATTCTGCAACATAACTGACCAATACTCTGCAAAAATGTCAAGGTCATGAAAAACAAGGAGAGACAGGAATTGTGGTAGATTGGAGAAGACAAAGGAGATATCCCAGCTAAATGCAGCTGGGTTCTTGGCATAGACAAATTTCCAACTAACTTATGAAAGGAAAATCTACAATAGTAAAATCAAATAAAGCCTGTAGTTTAGTTCTTAAAAATCCTAAATTTTTAGAATAGAAATTGCATGTACTTTTAGTCTAGTCAACTTACCTGTCCGGTTAGAGAAAGCAGAAGCAGCATCACGGAAGAGTGAAGAGCAGGTGTGATGTGGTGCCTCCTTTCGCCAGTCACATGGCCAGTGTGACAGAGCTTTGGCAGAGGAGGGTGGCCCTCACTTTACTCAGCATACAATTTTCTTCCTTTGATAATTATAATGTAATTTTCTACTTTTGTTGAACATTTCTGTGTCACTATCAAATTATTAATATAGCTGTGACATCTATTAACTAACTTTACCTCTGTCTTCACTCCGAATATAAGCATATAATTAAGAGTTAAATAGTCTTCAGCATTATAAATTTACTTTGAACTATAAGTAGCCTCTGACTGCTCTATAACTAAGTTTGGTCAATTGACTATTACATAATCAGTCCACTTATTTACCATCCATAATAGACTATGGTTCAGCTGTGCAAATGTTTTTGATGTTTATTACCATAGTGTTAAACATACTAGTGATAGTTAGCTGATGGTGATAATAATGTTGAAGATGATAGCATGGTATCACGTAAGCTGTTTTTCTTTGGACGTTATCAGGGACACTATATTATTTTATTCTTCAAAAATGTCATAATTTTACATTATGGTTGCACCTTCATGTGACTGTTACCATTTCATAAGGCATTCTAGTAACTTCTAAATTGTTTCAGCAACAAACATACACTCGAGACGAGAAGCACAGCACTTTGCTGTGCGTAATGTGCTCCCAATATAATGCACACCCACAGTGGTGTTGCACATTATACACGGGGTTATTTTTCCCTGGTGTGTAATCATTGTACCCACGTGTAATGTGCAGCCTTATGTTTCCCTCAAAAATTTGGGCAAAAAGTGAGCATTATACATGGCAAAATAAGGGTATTTTACAGACAAATCAGTAAAACATATAAATGATAGCATCTAGGATCTGGGTACTTACACAGCACACCCACACCGTGGTGGTGGTTGTTTTCTTTTTGAGTTATTAGAGGAGAAATATCAGGACAAAAGGATTTAGATAAAATCTCTGCTAAGTAATCAGAAAAGACAACCAGAGGACTGTAAGATGTAGATTTTTTTTTAACATTCTACTTAAGGAAAATGTTTATTGAATTTTTATTATGTTTAATGAATGGATAAATTAGAGGACACTCCCATTTTGTTCCGGTGTATTCCATTCACTTTGGTTTGCATGTTTATAAGTGTGCAAACATAATTGTGATAATATTGGCCAACACTTATGTGTGTACTCTGTACCAGACACTGTTGAAACTCTTTACAAGAGTTTATTTAATTATCACAATAGCAATCCAATGAGATAGGTAGTAGTAGTATTTGACAGACGTAAAAAACTAAAAACAGGGAGGTTCAATAAATTGCCCAGTTTCAAACAGTTAATGAAACGGTTGGAATTCAAATACAGTTAGCCTGACTCCACCCAGAACTTGTACTCCTTAACATGCTACAGCTTTTCCTCCCATAATATCTTCTACTTATTTATTATTAGTCCTGCTTCCATCTCATCAAATTGTACTTCCCTTAAAATATATTTGTCTTTATTATTTTCAAAAAGAAAGGGACCTATTTCTGGTCAGGGGCAGTATTGGCCCTTAAAGAGAAGCCAGTGAGTTTTGACCCCCCACCAGTTTTTCTAGGGTAGATTTTTCAAGCTGTAAGAATTGTATAGCTGTTACAGAACCATTTTAGTAAATGTGTTCCATTAATCAAGATGATTTATAACAAAAATCCATCCAAGTTTGGGGCACTCTAAAGCGATACCGAACCGTTTGCAGGGTCTGCCCCTTTAGAGGGTTCCCTTTTTCAGCTATCTCAAAAGCACACTGGTGCTGTATTTTATGCAGTTTCTTCTCCTTACCTATGCATCCTCTTAGAAAAATTATTATTGTTTATAAGAAGAAGACATTACTATTCAGATCTTGATTGAACTGCATAGTAATGATGATGAATAGTAAATGTGTTTTGAATTCCAGGCAAAAAACATTATTCTCTAAGTATGTGCTTCAGAAAGCAAAACACCAACATTGTCATTTGGAACCTAGAATACAGAGTTTAGCATATGAAAGAAATACCATTGTTCCTAAGCTGGCATATAAGAATATAAACGGATCATTGGTTAAGTGAAGTGGAACCATTTTATTCACTCCAGAGTTCTAAAAGTCTGTATGCAAGCCACACTTAGGAACTATGATTTATTTTTTACATTAAGCATTTGGAAACTAAGCAGTCCCTATCAAGGTTCTGTTGCAGTAGGTTTTGCTTATTTTGTTTCGATATTCGAGGCTAGTAGTTCTTTCCTTGGGTTATGGACTGCTAGGACGTAAGCTTAATTTGTGATTCTTGAAAGAAACAAATTGTATTCAGCACAAACATCTTTAATTACTTACCTCCCTATATGATAGCAATTCCTCAAGCTTACTGCTAGAACCCTCTAATTTGCCAAAAATATGTAGAAGTAGAAACATCAAGCAAATAGGAATACATAAAAATGAACTGGCATTCTCCTATCTATTTGTACAGTAGGTGAAGTAAAAACCTATTTAATTAGGGTATTTGGGCCAGGACTCGGGAAATGTAGTAAAATTGTGTTATAAAACTAATGAAGAGGCGAAGAAAAATACTTCATTATCTTTCTGAGGATAACATTATGTGAGAGTCCAGGGCTGTGATTTTAATCCATAGTGTAACTGTGGTACAGCTAGGCATTTTGAAATATATAGTAAGTCCTTATCAGCAGACAAACACACTGTAAGATTTTGCATTTAAACCAGCAAACTCCTTTGCTACCACATCTCCCTGTAGGAAGGAGCTACCACTCACGGACTGCACTCCGAACTTCTCTCTTGGACTTGTTCCGGTGAGGCTTTGGTCCCTGCACGTCATGCAGCAGTTCTTGTCAAGGGTCCTCAGCGACTTCTGTTGTCAGTCCCGTGGTCAACTCTGAGCCCTCATTTCACTTGATCAATTGTTAATGCTTGGAAGAGATGTTCTCAAGACCTGGTTTCCCTAGTTTTAGGGACACCACTCTCTCCAGGTTCTCCCTATCTTCTAATTTTCTTTTGTTGGTTCTTCCAAACACCGGAGTGACTAAAGGTTCATATTTTAAATTCCTTCCCTTATTTATATACACTCACACTTTAGATGACCTCACCCTGTCTCATGGTTTTAAATACTAACTTAATTCCCAAATTTATATCAACAACTTCTTTCCTGAACTCCAGAAGCGTATATCTAAAATCTGCCTAATATGTCCATTTTAGTATATAAAGGTCACCTCAAACTTAACATGTCCAAAACTACACTGATTTTCCATCACACACTCTCCCATCACAATTAAGCCTGTCCCTTTCTTCTGCTCAGGTCGCAAACCTTGGGAGTCATCCGTGACTCTTCTTCTCTCACCCTACATCCATTTCATTGGGAAGTCATAACTCTATCTTCTAAATGTAATCAGAATCAGACCGCTTCTTTGTCACACTTACTGCTGCCATCCTGCTGCAAGGCAAATTTATCTCCCTAGTTTTCTTGTAGTAACTTTTGAACTGCTCTCTCTGCTTAGACCTTTCTCATCTTCTTGCTTTCCTACCCCTCCACTGATTGCTCTACACAGTAGCTGAAATAATCCTTTTTAGTAAGGATGCCTTTTAAGAGTGGTAGTGTCATTGTTCTGCAGTAAGACCCCAGTGACTCCTCATCTGAGTCATAATAACAGCCACAGGCCTGAGGGTGGCCTGTAAGACCCTACCTGGTCATCCTGTCTGCTGCCTATTCTTGTAATTTTATTGGAACACAGGCATGCTCATTCGTTTACATATTGTCTGTGGCTGCTTGCACTAAAACAGCAGAGGTTAAGTAGTTGTAACAGAGACTATATGGCTGCAAATTTGTGCTATTTACTATCTGGATCTTTACAGAAAAATTTTGCTGACCCATGCTCTAGAACAGATGGCAGGGATTTGTTTTGATCATGGCTGATTCCCCAGTACCCAAACTTTGATTTGGCACCTAGTGGCAGCACCCAAACTTTCATTTGGCATGTAGTAGGTACAAAAAATACTTGAAGGGTAGATAAATGTGTATGTATGGATAGGGTCTGACCATGTATTCTTTTAGTTTCTATTCTGCTTTTACTTAGTTTCTTCTACTAGTTTCTACTGAAAACTTGCTCCTAAATAAGTGCATTATGTCACTATTTTTCAGGAAGATAGGTGTTCCTGTAGCTCACAACACTCTGTAGGCTGCTGCTTAACTGGCCAATCTGGGGCTATTCTAGTCTTCATAGAAGACTTGAAAGCTAAGCTACTTTCATGGTAGGGCTACCTGACTACAAGGTCCCTGATACTTTGTACCAGGACAGCAGAGTGCCAACTACTGTTTCTTCCCCCAAGTGACTTCTGTTTGGACTGAATAGTATTTTTCAACCATTTTTATTAAGCAGGCTGAAAATTCACTGGGCTTTGAATTGACCTATCACTTTAGAATACTCTAAACTAAATCTTTTAAAGGAATCATAGAATTGAGGAACTCTGGACCTACCTTGCTCTTATTTTGAAAGGAGTGGTTCTCCAGAAATGCTATCTTGGGTTTGTTATGATGAGGGCTAAGCTGCCCTTACAACACTCAGTGCCTGCTAATGACGTTGTGTGGTGATAAGAGTTTTCTATATTTCAGTAGAAATGCACGTGTGTTTTGGACATTATTTACCACTACACCAGTATTTTGTTCTTGTGATTCTTTATTGGTTGGCAGGTTAGTGATGGGCAGAGTTGTTACTTGTAGTTGGTAAACTGTTCCTTTAACAGTAAACTTCTGCTTTTCAGAGGTGGTTCATTGCAAAATGAATAATCAGTTTTTAAATCTTCCAAAATTAAAATATTATCGAATTTCAGTTTTTGAACCATATTGAAAATGGATCTATTCATAGAAATATGATTATGAAGATTTCAGTATATTCCTGTAGTTTTATCATAGCACTCTTTTGCTGTTGTTAAAGGAAACAAATCTATACTCATCAGAAAGAGTGTATATTTTTACTTTTATTATTGGCCTATCAAAATATCAGGTCACTTAAAGCTTTATGGTTCTTGATACCATAGATTCCAGCATTATGCACAGAAGATGAAGTGTTACTTACCAATGATAGTCTGTTACCACAGAGCAATGGTAGGTGAATAAAGAATGTAATATTTCTTATTGTTTCTTTCTGAATTGTAGAGTATGTTAGTAACATCATTGTTGTTATTGGTGGAAAGGTAAGAAATAGAGACAATTTTACATTTCAGACACAACTGATGAAATGTTCTCAGGATGCACAGGTAGTATCCTTAAAAGTAGAACTTAGAAGTGGGATAATATGTCAGTAATAAAACTGTTTTATAGTATGTTGGAAAATATTTAAATAAACCTTATCAACAAACTGAAAAACAATCTCCCTATTTTGACAGCGTTGGAAAATGGTCCCTGGGGGATAAATGGTGATGGAAAGAAACTTGACTTTGGGTGGTGAACACAATACAATATACAGACGATGTGTTGTAGACTTTTACACCTGAAACCTAAATTGTATTAACTAATGTCACTGTAGTAAATTCAGTTAAAAAAATGATCACTTTATAGAGTTAACACTAATAACCTCTTAATGTGCACTGTATATTTAGGTTATAGTTCAAATCCTTGAATATCCTAATGCTGTTTTTCTGTTTGTTTAAATGTCATTTACTTCAACTAAAGGTCACAACCATATGGCCTTCTATTACCACTTGTATTATAAACAGAAAAGTACTTCTGCGCAGGGAGAGGAATCATCAGACTGAAAGGGCTTATTTATTGCAAGCTGCTGATACACTAAATCCTTATGTCATTTAAATAGAAGAACTACCTAATAATGTCACTTATTACAACAAGGATATCTAAACAGGGGCCTTGCTTTTCACAGACTGTAGTGATAAAAACCCGGGCTACATGTCCGTTTCTCAGCAACGGCCCCCGGGCAAATCAGTCGAGGCACACTGCTAATGTCCTGATTGCAGCTGATGTGGGGGAAATATGTTTACTCTTGTGCTAAAGCGAAGTTCACTGCGGAGATGACGTGACTTTTTCATCCTATAGTTAACACAATTCTGAAGATAAATTTGACTGATGGTTTGCAGTTCTGAGGTGTTTTTCTTCTGATGTTAACACTAAATTACCATCTTTGAGGCTCCCACAACTTAAGCATTTTCTGATATTTTCTGAATATTTTCAGAATAATTTGATCTTAAACAATATTTAGTTCATAGTTTTATTTTACAGAAACGTATTTTAACATATATATTTGAGTGTGTATATATATATATGAGGGGCGAGACCCAAAAAGCCCTGGCATTTGTTTATAAAAAATTGTGTATTTATTCTGACATGTTTAAATTTGAGTCACCTTTAAGATACTCTCCATTTGATGCAGTACACCTATTGGGATGTTTTTCCTCTGCTCAAAACAGTTTTTTAAATTGTCGGTTTTGATGTCTTTTAGTGCTTCTGCAGTTTTTTGTTTCACCTCTTCCTCATTGGCAAAATCTTTCCCCTTGAGGATTTTTTTAATTTGGCAAGATTGGGTGTTTATAGAGAGGATGGGGCATGGAGGCTCATCCATTTTTGGTCAAAGAAACTGCTGAATACTCAGCTCAGTGTGGGCAAGTATCCTCGTAAATCACCCATCGTGAAATGGGCAAATGCGTTGAGTCTTCAGAAAAATAAACTGAAGCCAAATGCAGCCTCTCACAACAATGCCAGCTGGTCCACTCATACAGATGGGTTCCTAGAACATTCACCTATTTGGGAGAAGCCTGTACTACAAGGGGTCTGTCCTCCAGAAGATAATTCAGGTTTTGGGGGGTTCCCCTTGTATAAGTATGTGTACATATATGAATATCAATGTTTCTATGAAAGATTAGCAAGACTTCCTAAAACTAATGTGTTCTGCTCATCTAAAAATATTTTAATCACTTGAAGTTGGTTTGAGTTTCTAATTCACAGTTAGAAAGTCACTACCATTGTGTGAATCTACGGAGGCAGTTGTGCCATTCAATAAAATGCAGATATGGCATGTACTTTTGTCTGTATGTTATGAGACCTCTATACTTGAAAGTTGCCTGAAAGTAACCAGGAGAAATTGAGAGTGAAAGTATAACACTGCTGTTCATTGCTAGCATCTGAAGCAGACTCCAACTCTGAGAGTAGTAAAGAGAATACAGTCCAAGTGTCATGTGGCTTCCTAATATGATATTGTTGTATGCTGGAAAGCTACTTTGAATAGGGGTAATATGTTCAAATGTCTTTTCAACTAAGCAACTAAATGAAGTTCTGTGTTACCGCTTTCGGTGATTAAATTCCTACAGGTTTCTGTGACCCATTTAACCTTAGCCCATAAAAGCATTCTCATTCTACTGAACTATTCTCTACCCAAAATAAGGATGGGAGAGAGGAATGGCAGATATAAAAGCATGTTATAAAGCAGTGAAGAAAGTAAGTTAGCAAGAAAGTGTTGGCATGATGCGCCACTGAATTGCTCACCTTGACAGGCGGCAGTGCTTTCCTCCTGGATTAGAATTTTCATGATTTTTAATTTTTAAGAAAATTTAGGAATCATTTAGTTTTGCATAGCTAGTGCTTACATGCCCACTAAACATACATGCAGAGCCAACAGGAAAGGAGACAAAAGTACTTAAAAGTATAGGGTAATTTAAAATGCTAAGATCAACTGAAGATTCTGATCTGCTTCCTATGCATTGTGTGTATGAATCTCTCAATCAGGAAGGATTAGAGAAACCTTGTGTTCTGAAGAGACCTAAAAGTTGACCCAGCATCCTTAAGTAAGGAAATAGGTCTAGGGACAAAGACGCTGTGGACTTGTGACCCTAGCAGCAGATGCACTTAGGTCCAGCATTCGGGCACCTTCCCTAAAAAGGCTGTGTGCCTCAGGAGCAGCTGGAACCACTGGATTTGGGGGATGGGTGGGAGAGATGATTGAAATGGCCTTCAGGAGTCGATAGAGGTAGACAGACATTTCCGACATTAATTTCACAACTTGCCTTTTACTCTTCCTTTTTCATCCATGCATTCATTAATTCTAACATTTATTGAGCACTTGCTGGAGGGCCACCAGCAGCACCATGCTGGGTAGATCCCTGCCTCCAATGCTACCCAATAGAACTTTCTGCAAAAATGGAATATTCTATATCTGCATTGTCCAATATGGTAGCCAGGAGGTACAGGTGGCTGTTACACACAGGGAACATGGCTGTTGTGTCTGAGGAACTGAACTTTTAATTTTACATAATTTGTAAAATAGCCACATGTGTTGCTATTTACCATCATATCTGATGGTACAACTTTAGCAGCTTGTAGTCAAATTGGAGGATCAGACAGGTATGAAAATATGGTGTAAGAGAATTATATACAAGATGTTATGATAAGATGCAAGAAGCTCTTTTCCACTTGGGGTAGACAGGATTATTCCTGAGAGGAAAGGTAAAACCTGAATGGAAGTTCTAATGGATGAGCAGGAGTCAGCCAAAGCAAGCGTCACGTTCAGGTCTAGAAGGGCAAGTGCAGCATTGTGCTTTGGGCAGCTGCCGAAAGTAAGCTGCTGTGTCTGGAACATATTGTGGGGAGGGAGGTAGTGAACAGAGATAAAAATGAAAAAAAGTAAATGCATCTGTTTCTTGCATGTCTCAAGCAGGGGAGTAACATTATTACAGTTAGTTTTTGAAGATGACCCTGATATTAGTATAGACAAATAGAAGGTGGCTTGGAGTAGGAGAGACTGAAGGCAGGGACAGCAGTTAATAGGCTCTAAAACATAACTGGGATGATGCCATTAAGAGTAGAAAGCAGTATAAAGTTTGGAGAAAGACTAAGGAAATACCTAGACAGGATGAGATGCTGGGAGAAATGGAATCGAAGGTCTTCATCCTGACCCAGTTCTTTGGCTTTAGCAGTAGGGATCACGGTATATTAAAGTAGAGGATTCTGAGGGAGCTGTTAATTTAGAAAATGAAGAGAAGATATATTCAATTTTTGAGTGGTATAAAAGCCTGTCTAATAAGCCTGTGATATATTAATTTTAAATTAATGTAATAGTAATTAAATCATTATAGGAAGTGGGGGGAAAAGGTGCTTTCCCAGCTTGATTATCTGATGCTATACTATTCCCTCCTTGATGTCCGCAGTGTACTTTCATGATCTCTTAATCGAAACAATGTTTTGATGTTCTCAGCCTTCAGAGATCAATCTTTTTAAATATCTTAAGCTATTCTCTTTGTATCTTACATCATCACAAAAATTCCATCTGTCATCTACCTGCCTAATTTGTAATTTTAGAAACACAAAGCTAGATTTCATTCTAAATAATTTCTAGGATATGGAACATTAGAGTTGTGGTTTTGGTGAATAAAATATAAGTAGGATAATTTGTCAAAGAAAAACATGCAACACAATGCCTTTTTTAAGGCATTAGTAACATCAAATGAGCTACATATTTTAATCACTTTTTTTGGAGTATGGACACTTTTCTACACCTGATCTTCCATTTCAGTTGTGAATCTGTTTCCTGGCCAGTATCTGTCTGAAGCAGTTAGGCATAGAGGCCATGGACATTGAAAAGAACTACAGAGTTTTGCCTATAGAAATAAATCCATAGGGATGTTTTGACTTTGGGAAGAATTATTTAAAGTTCCAGGAATCAAAATTTTGGTGGAAATACTTTTAATGCATATTTTGTATAGTATCTATCTGATTTACCAACCATTTAGACTTTTTTTGATAGCATGGGAAAAACTCATTATTTATATGCTTAACAGTATATCCTACTACTCTATGAAATACACTGTGTTTCATTATGTTAGGCTCATCTTTTAGAATATGAGAACCAGAGTATACATAAGGTTATATTAAAATGAAAGTACAGCCCTGGCTGCTGTGGCTCAGTGGATTGAGCGCCACCCTGCGAACCAAAGAGTCGTTGGTTTGATTCCCAGTCAGGGCATATGCCTGGGTTGCGGGCCAGGTCCCCAGTAGGCGGGTATTTGAAGGGCAATCACACATTGATGTTTTTCTCCCTCTCCCCTTATCCTCTCTCTAAAAATAAAAAGTGAAAAGTCTTTAAAATGAAAGTACAGAGATAAATCTTGAAATGATACCATAGAAAGATGCTTCTTTTAAATATTAATCCAAAAACACAGCAGGTATAACATTGTTTTATAAATAGCACAAGAAAAGAAATCAGAGAGCAAAAAACCCATTGTTCTAGGGAAAGAATTCTGTAGGAGAAGGACATTACAATCAGATGGCTAGGATGGATGGGCCTACTTACTGGCTTCAATCCCAGCCCTTTCCCCCTTCTCTAACCTGACTCGGTGGTAGCTTGGTAGCGCATTCTGAAGAAGCAGTGCTTCATCAGGGAGAGCCTAAGCATTTGGTATATTACAGTCCTTGATGAAGATTCCTATTAAAAGAATAAAAGTGTTAGTGTTTAGTAATACATTTGGATGATCAAGTGTTACAATTGAATTTCACTAAGTTGGTTAACATAATTAATATGGCAGCTATTCACAATTATTGTACATTTTGTATTATATTGGATTCAATTCCCAGTGTTGGCTAATAACAGAACTATGTAATTAGATGCAGTATAAACAAAAATGATAAAAACATAACCAAAGTAAAATTACAAAGCACAGTGTACTTTGCACATTTCTGAGTAGGCTGTAGGAACACCAGGAACAAAGAAAAAGCCCAGAAGGCATCATTCACAGAAGCAACTGGGGCAACTGCTAATAACAATAGCTAATATTGAGTGAATACTTACTGGATGCAGGAGCCTTATGTATTATTCCACTTGGTTGTCAGAATATTTCTGTAAGGCATTTATTTATTAGTCCCAGGTGTATAAATGAGGTTTAAATAACCTGTCCAAGGTGCTTAACTAGCAGTAGTAGGGCTCCATTTTGAAGTCAGGACGGACTGTAGACTATCTTTAACCGCTATGCCAACAACTCATCAGAGATTCAGATGCAGGCTGGATGGTGTTAAATACATAGGGATGAAAGGCTCAGCTTGCAATAGCTATGAAAATGAGCAGGTCAAGTCTTAGATTAAGTTCTAAACCTACTCAGCAGGGAGATACTCAATAATGAACTACAACTTGTTAGCACAAAGCACCCCCATCATAACCCTCACCCCAATGCTATAGGTGTGTGTAGCCGTCTGTAACTTCTGTGTAAATTCCTCTGTGGTAATACTTGGCTGTGAATCTAAGGTGGCTTCATTTTTAATTAGGGAAGGACAGTAACAGTCTCCAGGAATGATGAAGATAAGTCAGAATTTAAATGGAGAGGAAAAAGAGCAGGACTGCATAGACATAGTACCCACCAAAATAATCAAGTGTGTGAACTGTTCCATATCTGGTCCTTGTAACGGTTAATCCCTTTGTCATGCATCTAGTATTTGGGGGCACCTCCATCGGGACTCCAGATACTACAATCAGGTAGACAGGTGTGGGCAAGAAGCTGTGGCAAGGAGAATGTTGATGAAAACAGGTTAGTGGAACTGTTCCTTGAATTTTGCTTTCAGAGATACCCAAAACTGACACTTGAGACACTCCCATTTTTTAAAAATTAAAGATTAATAATCTATTCTCAGCCTTTTGATCTTAAAAGCTCTTCTACTTGAGTGCCCCTGGGGGAGACTGAACACCTCACTTTTTGGCACTGTCTTGTTTATAGCTATCTTGGAGTTACAGGAAGGGGAAATAACAACAGATTCACTGGTGGTGCTTCTCATTGCTGTTATGTTAGTAAAAAAATAGATTTTCCAATGTCCTTTTAGAACTGTATAATAAATTATTTCATTTTCCAGGTATTCTCTCCAGTATTTGTCTGCTTAGTATCAAACCATGGCTACATTTTGGCTACATGTCATGAGTAAGCAGAATATGCATTAACCACATAATGGTATGGTAATTTGATTTGATCCTGCTACCTGGAAGATGGTACCATAAAAAATGATTATTTGGGTATTAATTGTTAGACTGAAATGACATGTAAAATTATATGAACTGTTTTCCTGGGCAGGGAAATTATCCTGTTTGTCTTTGCCAAAAAGAAAGGCTTTCTGACTGCTTTCAGAAAATGTATGCCTCTTCTTTCCCTATTTAATTGAAAGGAAGGGAAAAAATAATCATGTCAAAAAAGGATTCCAAAAACTTTGCCCCTCTCCTTGCCTTTTCCTTTAACAACTGTTAAAGTTATTGTTTCCTTAATAACAATAAACATTGTTTCCTTTTCATTCCCATTTTAGAAGAACCATGAAAGAGGCACAAGCAATTGTAGGGCTAGTGCCCACCCTTACCTTTGCTGGTTGTAAATTATGAAATATCTGGCAAACAAGGGTTAATTAAACATCAACTCTTATTAGGCTTTTCTGTGTGTTTTTTTTTTTGAAAGGTCCAAAATACAAATATCTTACTCCTCAGTCAGAACTTTTACTTAATTAGATATTCTTTGCTTAATCAAATAAGTGAGTTTGATTATAGTTTTAGTAAATGTGTTATTTGATATTGTGGGCTCTTTCATCAGAATTCACTTGAATCAAGAAAGGTAACACCTGTGGGTTGGCTCACAAAAGCCTCTTTTGTTAAATGGACACCCGCAGGCCCTGAGGCAATTACATTTGTTGCTTGTACTATAAAAGAGGCACTTAACCAGACCTCAGTGAGTATTGCTGAGAACTAGGCTTGATTCTTTTGTCCAGCCCTGAGATTAGGTTTTAGCTTAGCGCAGGAAGTAAACCTCTGACGTAGAAAGGAAAAACAAGCATGATTTAAGGGTTCTTTTAATGCTTTAAAATTTAGTCCTAAAGTTAGCTGTATCTGAGACCCTGGGAAAATTCAGATTTGAGTAAAAGTAAACTGTTCTATGTAGCATTCATTGTAAAAACGTATCTGGAGGTTCTTAGTCAGTCTCAAGTATTTATTTAAGTTACCGTGGCAGATTTACAGAAGTATAAAAAGGAAAAGTATCTAACTAACTATTATAAACTTTTGGTTTTGAGAAGTAATGAACATAACATGGAAATGGGGCATTTCCATTTTGAGCCATTTGCAAAACAATTAGTACAGAATCATTTATTGAAGTCCTGTTCTACTTTAGTTGTAAAGTTATAGTGGCTTTTTAAAAAAAATACATTTAAAAATATAGTTTAATCACTATTTTATCTGTTAATATTTTGTTATAATAATGTTACTATAGATTTTTTTCTCTTATCTGGCTTGAATTTTCAATTTAGTGGTAACAACTCAGTTAATCCAACAGACAAGAACTGTTTTGAGTTAGAAACGACATTTTGGTTCTGTTCCTTGCCTCACTCCATAAGGCTGGGTTTTGAGTTTCAGACCCCTATCCAAACTGTGTTGTAATTTGTTTGTTTAAATAAATGAGTTCTTAGCTAGACTGATATTTTAGTTACCCAGACATCTGGTGACAATGCTGCTAATCGCAGTCATTTGCTTGCACTACACAGAGCAGCAGACTGGAGTGTAGTTCGGTCCCGTTCTTTCCACACCACCACGGACAAAAAAGACTTTTAATTCAGCAATGTTCCCTTCTTAAAAAGTACAAGTATCACTGAAAGGTCTAGGCATATTAAGATACACATGTTAAATACCTGTGGGTGTAATTATAAATTTCCTAAATAATAACAATTCACAAAAATGTACATTATGAAACAAACTTTTGTGAGTTTTCTTTCAACATTTATACACATTGCCCTGTAACTTACTTTTTTTCAGACTATCTGCATGTAAAACCAGTTGTCTATTATTATATAAACAAACTTATTTTATTTAACCTCTGCCTACCGAGGAAATATTTATATTGTTGCCAATTTTGAGATACAAGTAACACCACAGTGAATTCCTTTGTTCCTACATAATTGCAGGCAGAGCTGCGCAAACCTTTTCTGAAGATTTTGATAGGGAAAGAGTAAAACGAAATCATAGAAGAGCCACCCCTGCGGGGGGCACAGTCAATGCCAAAGGCACACAAAACTTTTCATTCTGACCAAAAGGATTCTCTTCATATTACGAAGTATGCTAAAAAGAATAATAAAGACTTTACATTAGATAATTTGAATCCGTTTCTGACAATGATGGAGTAACTGGTGCTGAATTTGCCTATCAGTCATTAAAAAAAACTAGAAAATTGGACAGAATATGTGAAACAGCTATTTTCAGACTGTGCACAGCAGGCAGTACCAGATGGATCCCCGAGAGAAGGGAAACAAGCCTGGCAAGCCCTATACTTGCCTCAACCTCTGCCTTAAGGCCGTTTTCAGGAGGCCTGATAAGGGAACATTCACAGTGGTCTTGCTTAGTGGAGGAGACAAGGGATCAGGGTAGAGGGAAGAGTAAGTGGTTGGAATTTATGGATCAAATCAGCAGGGACAGCTGAGATCCAGTTCTCTTGGCTTGTGGGTTGCATGCACACTAAACTGTGCCTGCTCATGGTGAAACTTCCGAGACCGAGCAAAGAACCTGTAGTGGGGAGCTCACACAGCGCTGAGAGCCATTTGAACTCTGACCAGCCAGAGTGGACAGAGCTCATCGAATATCCAGAGCATTCCGTAGAGACCCCAGAATATCATGTCCTACTGGTAGGGCAAAAGAGAATGTTATGAGCTAGGTAGGTCCAATCTAAGAAGCTTAAGAACAAGGCTTGAGCCACAGCTAAATTAACTGCCTCCCCCAAAACAAACAGACCTGTCCAGCATTTAGCATACTCTAAAGAAAGATAGCAAAATACACTCAACAAATGAATGTCCAACTCAATCACAAATTGCTAGAAATGTGAAAATGGAACCCATTACCAGAACAAAAATCAGTTAAGTAGATCCCGAAATGACAGAGAGAATAGAATTAACAGACGTGTTCTCCAAAAGACCAATTCTAAATATTTTCAAGGATATGGAGGATGGACGTAATGAGGAAAGAAATGGTAAATATAAAAAAGAGCCAAGTGAAATTTCTAGAGCTTATAGAGACTACAATAGATCCCAGACCAGGAGAAAACATAATACCTGCCACAGGACTTTGAATCGAGGTATATAAAAGACTCAAGATGAAGAATGAGAAAAAACAACCCATTTTTAAAGCAGGCACAATATTTTAATAATACTTCATAAAGGATACATAACAGGTGTAAGAAAAAATGCTTTTCAGAGAAATACAAATGAAAACCACAACATGATACTAGTAACTGACTAGAATGTCAAAAATTTTTTTGAATGAAAGTATCAAGATTTTGGAACAACAGAAAAACTCATACCTTGCTGTTTGGAGTGTAAAATGGTAATAATCACATTGGAAAATTTTAAGACCAATTATATACGTATGAGCTAGAAATTCTACCCTAAGGTGTTTACTTAAAATAGACTTGTACATGAATGTTCATAGTGCTTTATTTGTAAGAGCCCCAAACTGCATACAACATAAATACCCATCAATAAGGTCATGGATAAACATTGTGATTTACAATGGAATACCACTAGCAGTGAACAGGAATGAATGACTGATACATACCCACAACATGCATTAATCATAAAAATTTGCTGAACAAAAGCCAGATGCAAAATATCTACTGTGCATATGAATGTGCAGTCTTTTTCCTATGAAAATCAGGAACAGGTAAAACTAGTCACTAGTAACAGAAAACTAATCACTAGTTGCCTGGGACTGGTTGTAGGGGCCGGGGGCTGACAGGAACAGGAAGGGGCTTTGGGGCATGATAGAATGTTCTCCATCTTGATCGTGGTAGATGGTTTTATAGATGTGCATATTTTCCAAAATTAGTGTCAAAATTTAAAATGAGTGTGTTTTACTATGTGTAAAGTATACCTTTATAAAATTGATTTTTAAGGTGTACGCCCTTAATACCAAAAATAGTTGTGTTTCAAAAATGGAATAATTTCAAACATCATGAATTTTTTACTGGGAAGCTGAGTAAATTGATGGAAAAGTAGGGTCAGCAAAAGGTACTGCTTGATTTTAAAAGATGCACACTTAGAGATTTTCCTGTTTATAGAGAAGTGCTCATTAGATTAAAGGTTCCATAAGTGATGAAATTCTTCCCTTGATTTTTGTCCTTTATATCCAGCATTGATGTCTGTGAGATACAGAGGTTATTCCTTTACTGTAAGCGAGTATTATTATGTATAGGCTTCAGATAAGTAGGAGGTAACACGTCCCATGTTGGAACCTACTTCTTCTATTAAATATCAGTAACAGTACTTCACAGGTTGTTTTAAGGGTCAAATGCGTTTTTATTTTTTATTATTATTAAATAAACCAGAGAGCCACATACACAAACTGGTTCGCACTGCTGCTCCTCCCTCTTGCTCCATCTCTTGCAGTCGAGGACGAGGCATGGCTAGCCTGGCCGCACTCCTCCAGAGGCTTCCAGTGATGTTCCGAGTTTCTCTTAGAAGATTTCTCTCTGTACTAATTTTACTACACCAGAAAGAACACCTCATGACCATATTTAGCTAATTTGGGAGAAACTTTGGTCATAACTACCACCGAAGTGATTGTACTTTATAAGAAATTTTTACTTACTAATAATCACCAGCAAATATTTGAGTTCCAGCTTTGGTTTGTATCTTCCTGACTTAATATTAGCCTACACAATTTTTTCTTCTTCTGCTTTTCCTGGTGTTCCTAAATTTTATGATGGAGAAACTGTGGAAATTTAAAACATCAATAGATTGTTCACAGGTGGCTTCTCCCAAGGCAGTACTTCAAAATTTAACGACACACGGCTTTTCAAAATATACTATTTTGTTCTTGTATGAACTGAGATAAACTCACTTGTCTCCTTGAGCAGCCTTATGCTCCACTGCACATAAATCCACTGATCTAGGTAGGAACTAGCCTTACTCTTGGCCCTAGAACCTGGAAGTAGTAACACTAATAAAAGGGAGTGATGCTCTGGCCAGGTAGCTCAGCAGGTTGGAATGCCGTCCCAATATGCCAGCGTTGTAGGTTTGATTCTCAGTCAGGACACGTACAAGCAATGAATGCATCAGTAAGTGGAACAACAATCAATTTCTTTCTCTCTTCCTCTCATTTCTTCTCTCTCTAAAATCAATCAATCAATAAAAAAAAGAGTGATCTTATAGTACGTCATATTCTTTCAAGAAACTTGTGTCCTTTCTCTACAAATAGAGAAATTTAACATTTAAATTTTTAACATTTAAGTGTATCTAAATAAAAATAATTAACTTCATTCATTTTTGACAAGTATTTCTATAGGATATGATATTCCAACATTATGTAATCTGATATAAAGTGAAATTAAAATTTTACATGCTTGTATAAATTAATTTTTCCAAGTGGTAATGGGAGGGGAGAAATAAATAGATCCCAGAGGATATTTAGGGCAGTGAATACTTTGTATGATACTATAATAATGGATACATGTCATACATTTGCCCAGCCCATAGAATACACAACTCCAAGAACGAACACTGAGGTAAACTTTGGACTCCAGATGATTAGTGTAGGTTCACCAGGTATCACAAATATGCTACTGTGGTGGCGGTGTCAGTCATGGAGGAGGCTGTGCATGCGTGGAGGCAGAGGGTACATGGGAATTCTCTGTACCTTCTGTCAGTTGTGATGTGAACCTAAAAGTGTTCTAAACAATAAAGTGTTAGGGACATAATTGGTGACACGTTTGAAAGTTGCAGCCATTTCTTATTAAACTGAATAGGAATATCTTTATTCACACACGGTCCTCAAGTAATAGCCAGTCAAAAGAACAGTGACAATAAATTCCTTCCTGACAGATCATTTTGGACTGGGCAATATAATTCAACTTTCTTGGTCAATACAACCTATAAAATAAAAACTTTTAAAATGCTGTTTTAAAGATTGTTGCTGTAATTTTTTTTAAGTTTATGCTGAACAGATATTAATGAGCAAATGTGTCATCAAAGAAACCTTTTTTTTTTTTTTTAAAGAAACATGTTCTGTTCTTTGAACATGCTTGCCCTTGAGTAAAAATTTACAGTCATGTTATTTACCAGGACATATAGGAGCTAGGGTCTTTTCATTTAGAAGGTTACCATCATTAATTTTACAACTGATGATTTTATAATAGGCCCTTCCAGTTCTTGGTGGTCATTATTGAAGTATAATGCATTACAGATATGGCCTGTACAAAGGAAGAACAGGGATCTTAATTAGAATTCTGACAAGCCCATTCCAATAAAATGATGAGATTATTTGTAATTGATGTCACAATCAATTACCATCCAGTTCATCATGAGCAGTCTAATAGGTCTGGCCTTGGTACTGGCCCCAGGATGTTGCTGAATGAGCGGCTGCCCTGCCTGTGCTGTTACTGAGACAGGAGGGCGCGTTTTCAGGCAGCATCCTGATGACCTCTTTTTGAAGTCTATTAAATTAATGACCCTGTCACACTGTTTTGATCTCTTATAACCTCAGTATGGGGTTTGTGTAACAAATTAATGTTTGGGAATCATGTGGCAAAAATAAATAAACAGGTCTTTAAAAAACTTGAAACCTTAATCTCATATTTAATGAAAGTTATTTTATTGTGCAAAAATAAATCATAGTGTTTGCATGTATTTTATGAAAGAGAACTTAGGACATTTCTCCCTACCTGCACAAGAAATACTTTTTATTTATAGTGGCACCCACATCTGTTTTTTCCTTTTTAAAGGGGCTGTTTTCTTTAATTCCAGGTTCCAACAGGGCACGTTTGGTTAGAAGGTGATAATCTACAGAATTCTACAGACTCCAGATACTATGGGCCTATTCCATACGGACTAATAAGAGGACGAATCTTCTTTAAGGTACTGTTTTCGGCTTAAAGTGTAGGCTTGCTTCTCTGAGCTGGGGGACAAGTTTCTTTTAAAATGAACTTTGAGGTTTTCAGATTGTCAGTGGATTTAACTGTTGCAGTTATGAAAATGTTGGCCTGTACCTATAACTATTACCCCTTCTTCCCATAGAGACAGGTAATCAAGAACTTTTTTGTTGGCATAATAAAGTTCAAACTATCTTAGTTGTACTGTAGCATAAGAAGCCTTAACTTGAATGTCCAGACATTTCTGTCTCACACATGCTTTAGAGACTGTGTTCACATGCTTTTGCAGAGGAGCAGTCTAGAAGCAAGCCATCGTTCATGTGGGGACAGTCCAGTTAAGCACAGCGAGGAACGGACTTATCCCAGCTGTAGTAAATATGTGGCTCTTGGGAAAGATTATTTTCACTGGCTTCTCCTTTTTGTCACAATCAGTAAGGAGAAAAACAGACATAACATTTATAGGATTCTTTCCACTTAAGCATACGTTCAAGTACTTAACTTTAAAAAGTCAAAAGGAAACACAGGCACACACATTCACACGTATATACATGTGCAGTTGACTCTTACATAACATGGAAGTTAGGGGTACTGACCCCCATGCAGTTGCAAGTCTTGTATAACTTCTGACTCCCTGCCCCAAACTTATCTGTAGTATCTGGGGTTTGTTCCAGGGAGCCTGCAGATACCAAATCTGTGGACACTCAAGCCCCTTATATATTACAAAATCACATAAAAACAACGCATACAGTTGGCCCTCTGAATCCACAGATTCCTAAACATGGGTCAAAAGTACTGTTTTTAATCCACTGTTAGAAACCTGGGCACACAGAGGGTCAGCTGTGTATTAATTGGAAAACTTCTGTGTATAAGTGTACCCATGCAGTTCAAACCCATGTTAGAGTTTAAATACACACATGGAAATTTACTGTCTAAAGTCTTATTTTGATGTAGGAAATTTGTTCTTGAATGAAAAATAAAGAGAAAGTGTTCAGTTATATGGCACAGAGAGAGGGATGAATGAAAAAAAGGAATATGATGATGATATGACATCACTTACATTAATTATCTTCAATCACATTTTAATTTTACAGATTTGGCCTCTGAGTGATTTTGGATTTCTACGTGATAGCCCTAATGGCCACAGATCTGATGATGATTAACACGCATTTAGTCTTTTCATTTGATGATTGTCTTCTGTTCAAGTGAATTTATTATTCACTGAAACCATGTATTTACTAATAAACTGTTTGCTACTGAGTTCGTGATTTTTAATTGTTAAGTATAAATAATAAGTAACACAATTTTTATACTATATTAATTCAAAACATATGGACAAAAGTAATCTAAAACAAATCATCTAAATTTTATGAGAGATGTAAATATTTTAGGGGGAAACCTGGATGACAACTTCATTTTAAATTTTTAGTTTTATAGGTATAATGAAAATCTCCTTATGAATATGCTTTATACTTTAGCTACATTTACAAGTCAAGAGTAGAAAACTAGTCTTCTATGTCCAAACCAACAATAAATACAAAGAGTTCAACCTAATAAAAAGCTGCTAAGTCACAAGCTTGGCTCACTCATTTGAAGTTAAGAAGGTTTCAGCAAACCTATAAAGGATTCCTTTCTAAATAAATTTTTAAATGAGTTCTGACTTACACTATACACAGAATATTAAATGTATAGAAAAATAAAATCTTTAGAGTCTACTGTAATCAATAACGATACATTATAAAAATCCATTTCATCATACTAGCAATGCAATAGTCCCTTATTCCCAAATATAAGCATTAACACTGTATCTTAATACACTGAAATAAAACAGGAAAATAAAGCACCTGTTTTAAACCTAAAGCTACCATTTCCTAAATTATATATAAAGTTGAAGATGGCAGTGTTCAGGAAGCTTACTCCCTTTAATAGAGCCATGTGAAAAATTTAGAAATACAGTGCCCGGACTGAAGTCAAGTCTTCTGACTCCAAAGCTATCCTTTTTACAGATGCCTCTCTGCCTTCCTTATTCACTTTGAAATAACCTCATGAATGTCCACATTCAGGCTTCATTATAGGAGAAACAGGCTCACACATTATTCTCAAAGATTCTAATTAACTCTAATGACCCCAGATTTTAAGACAGTTATACAATAGGCCTACAACTTTGACAACTAGAAATATCATGTAACCTCAAAAATATAGTAACAATAAAGGAATATGATGATATTGTGACCATTAAAAAAGGAGACATGCTTATTAAAGAAACCAGTATTAAGTTCTCAAATAGGAATTTGCTAAATATAATTTATAATTTAAAGCCCTTTTTTGGCAATCTGTAAATATAAATTATAAATACATATAAAGAACTAGATTTTCTACTAATCTGGGGTAAACTGCATATTATCTTTGTAAAAAAAAAAAGAATCTTTTCTTGGTCAGCCTTATACAGTTGCTTGAATGGAGAAAGTTGGAATGGACTTTCTTCAATATTCCTGAATACACAGTTCGTTAAATGATTCCACTTGGCCAACAGTTTCAGCTACAGTGAAGCAGTTCTATAATTAGTGAGCAAGTATCACAAGAAACCAGGGTAACTTCTTCTGCTTCTTCCTTGGAAACACTGTATTTTCCACCACAGCGGCAACTCAGAGAAAAAGAGTGATCATCTGCAGAGAAAACAGAAAAAAGCTTCAAACGCTTATACGCATTTACAACACACACAAAAAAATGTGACTTCACAGAAATTGCAAAAAAAAAGAAGCACCTCAGTAAATATAGATTAAATGAGAACTTGAAAAAACACATGGGGCGGTGTTTCTAAACATTATCTGTCACAGAATCTTTATCTGTAGAGCTGGACTGAAGCTGTAAGTCCAAAGATCTTGGGGTGACAGCAGATGCTCAGAAGTGACCCAGGAAAAATTTGTTTGCAGTCTTCTGTTTCCTTAATGTTTACATAAATTTCACATTCTTCTCAACAATGTGTCCAAAATATTACTGTAAAGGGGAAAAAAACAACCCTACTTGTCTTACTGTTAAAGAACATGCATTTGCCTGGAGTATTTCCTTTTAAAGAAAACTCTGCTAACTTGACTGTTTATCAAATTCAATATTTGAATATATCTGTTGTGGTAGCATACTATTTCAAGAATCCTGACTCCAAAAAGAAGTCTGTCCAGAAAAAGTCCAGCCATTGTTAATATAACAAGTTCTGTTTGCATGACATTGATTGATGGAACCTGGCAGCCAAGGAGAGTGGCCTGGAATGCACATGCATGAACAATGACGACTTCACTGCACTAGTCAGTGGGGGTGGTAGACGCCATTGAGTGAATACGTGTACTGTGTGGACATTGCATTAAAAGTGAGTAGAGCAACAAATCTGCATCAAATTTTGTGTTAAGCTTGAACATTCTTCCATGGAAACTATTCAGATGATTCAGAAAGATGAAGCTATGGGCAACCGGTGATTGGCAGCTTCATCACAGCAACACGCCTGCTCATGCATCACATCTCATGCAGAATGTTTTGGCAAAACATCAAATTACCAGGTGACTCAGACCCCCTACAGCCCAGATTTGGCACCCTGCGACTTCTAGCTTTTCCCCAAACTGAAATCACCTTTGAAGGGATAGAGATTTTGGACCATCCGTGAGATTCAGGAAAACAGAATGGTGAAGCTGATGCTGACTGGGAGAACTGTGTGAGGTCCCAAGGTGGTACTTTGAAGGGGACTGAGGCGCCATTGTCCTTTGTACAATGTATCTTGTATCTGCTTCAATAAATGTCTCTCTTTTTCATATTACATGGCTGGATACCTTCCTGACAGACCTTGTATATAAATGCGCTACAGTGTGTTTTCTGTGAGTGTACCTGTTTGGTTATTAACCATATGATTTAAGAACCAAAGGGCAGGCACTGAAGTGAGATGCCCGAAGAAGGCAATATGGTGTAATGCTGAGCACTAATGTGGAAATTTCATCAAGTCTGTCATTTGCCTGGGAAGTTGAAATGCTTCTGTCCTTTAACTGATAGAGAATTCTGATTTACTGGTCATTCAATTTTAATGTCACTGAGAAGTGACTGAGAAGTCACACGTTACAGTGTCAAAGAAAAAATAATTACTGATCACATTATTTTACTATTGTCGTAATTTGTTATATAAAGGAACTAAGTTTCAAGTTACGATTTCTTAAAATCAGACATCTTCATTTAATTCTCAAATTTCATTTTTTTAACACTTAGATCTCAACATACGCCACTAAAAGAAAGAGAAAAAAGGAAAGAAAAGAAACATATTTAACAGCCTTGTTTCTGTTCTCTAATCAAGTCTGGCCTTGGAAAAACTAGCATTAAATGAACCAACTTAGGTGTTTCTTCTGTCATTAAGGAAAACATGTACTCATTCACCCAACCCTGCTTTTTATTTCTTACCACAATGCCTTTTTTCTCCACAGGGAAAAAAATGTTCATTTTGAATTTAAAAATGCTAACACCGTCCCTGTCTCAGCCAATACACACGTTACAGTGCAGCATGCTTTCATAGTGAATTGCTTTATTACTAAATTGTCTAAAAATGTACACATTACAGCCATTGGTTTTCTTAAGCTAAATCTCCCTCTTGTTTTTTACTGCCTCAGTGAACACTGAGGAATAATCGAGGTGACGTGTGCTCGGTAAATGGTGCAGAGGCCACCGTGGGCTGCTGTGTTGTTTCGTCAGAGATGGTTCCACATGTTAATGCTCACTAAAAACTCCCATCTTTAGTTAAATTTCTTCTTATACCATACGTCTATCACTAAACAAAGTGATATCTTCACAGAAATCATCATTTCAAATGTAACGAATGGAGACAAAGTGGCCAAGCTGTATGTGAGATTAGCTGTGAGGGTCTCGCAGGAGCTTAGCAGGTAGGCCTGGTAAGCATAATAAAATGCATCATTCCATCTCTCCCTGGCCCAACACAGTGAAAGTCGGGCTGTGTCTACCATGCAGCGTTTCATTCACTTGCCTGTTCTAAATCTCCACCTTCCAAGGCTACTCTGAGAATGACTGAAGAAATCTTCAAACAATGTTTTACTGCCCAGTTGAGCCGCTTTTTCTTTACCTTTATCTGCCAAGAATGCTCTTCTCAATGCATTCACAATGCAAAACACAACTCAAAATTGCAAATTCAATTGTAAAACTTACGTGACTAGTTTTTAAACATTCCTGCAAAAATAATGGCACCGTGCAACTGTTGCTCAGTATTTTCTCTCCCAAGGATAAGAACTAGCCAAACCCTTAATTTAAATAAGCATCTAAGGACATCCTGTAGTTTTAAGATGAACTGTAGATAGAGGCTTAGAGCCGATCCAATGGCTGTGGCTGGGATCCTCCATGACTTCCTCGCTGACAAGCTCACTTTAGGAAGTCTCAAGGACGACAACACGTCAGGACACCTGAGTGCAGTTGTTCACTCCCCTCAGTATCTTTTCAGAAAGTTCACACCTTCATTGACTGAACAGAGGCTTGAACCACCAATCCATATTCTTTAAAAAAAACCTTAAATTATGAATTATATTCTTAAAGTGTTACTGAAGGAAGAAATTACAAAACCCATTTTTCACCGTTTTTACATTATCAGAACAGTAAACAAAATATACTAGTCATATCAACTACAGCAAGAACTAATTTGTGTAATAAGAGGTAAATACACATACACACACATACTAATTGATAAGGCAGCAGTATAATATTTAAAAAGGTTTATCTAGTTGGGCAGGTGTCCCTGATAAATGACATGTTCCATTCTGTCCCCTCATGATCTAGCAGTGAAAGCCTCTGCGACTAGTGTATTCTGTTTTCACAGCAGTAGCTCTTCCAGTTTTTGCTCAAGAAATTGTGTCAACCCCTGGGAGCCCCAGTTACACAAAACCTTGTTCTCCATTCATTCACCGTAAACCAGAATTTCTGCTCCAGGGTTTCATCTGGCGCTTCAGGAAACAGAGGGGCCCACAGGCAGGAACACGCTCCCCCGTCAGAGCCAACAGACCCAACTTTGTAAGAGCACGAAGTTAAGAATTTGTCATCAAAACAACATTTCATTAAACTTGGTTTCAGGAAGGATGGGCTGTTGTTTATCTTCCACCTATTCACACTCATCAGTAAATTTTTACAAACCCCAAGGGAATCTGTACTCCAGGCTGAGGAAGATTTCTTCATTTGTCCGGAGACACGCAGAAGTGTGGTATGCACAGCTTCTGCTCAGAAAAAGGAACTTAATGTCTCACTGGAGCAACTCAGAACTATCAAAAGTGGAAAAATTAAGTTAGATTTAGATTTTTTAATTCTAGTAGTAGGAAAGTGAAAAAAAAAAAACCATATGACTTCATGGTAAGTAAAAGGGAGTGACAGATTTTTATTTTCTACCTAAGACACAATCAAAAAGTGAGTATAAAATCAAGCTCCAAGTAGAAGAATAGAACTTTGAAAGGCTTTCCCTAACAGTTTATGATTCCCTATAAACAAACAAAAATGCTAATTGAAATTCATCTCTGATGTCAATATAGGAAAGGCAGAAAAAAATTATCTTCTTTATTTTCCCTATCACGCACATGGTGAGTAAACCAAAGTAGTTTAAGAAGAAAACTTTATGAAACCCATGTGTCTAACATCTCATTAGAAGAGAACAAAAACCAGAAATGAGTTATGGAGGAGACATCAATAACTGAAGTTTAGAATGAAACAAAATATTCCAGACAAAAACACCCACATGTATCAAAAGCCAAGATAGTATGTCTTTTTAAGATTCCAAATATCCTGAGATTTGTTTCCCTTACGGAAAATCCCTAGTATTTTCATTTATGGTTATCAAGAGAAAAAAAGAATTCCAACCTTTGTTCCAAGACATTTCTTCAAGATATACTTGAGCATCTACTGGTCCCATATTTCTTAGATCATCTTCTGTAAAATATAAAATGAAACACTTAATTTTGACACTTTAATCGTAAACATGAAGAATGCTGAAAAGGCAACTCCAGCCTGGTCAGTATAATTCTAATTACCATTTTAAAAGTTAGCTTACTGCTCTTCTTAAATTTTTAAAAATTCTTACCCAAGGACATTTTTTTCATTGCTTTTAGAGAGAGAAAGGGAGACAGAGAAACACTGAGGTGAGAGAGAGAGAGAGAGACATCAATTGGTTGCTTCTCATGTGTGCCCAGACGGGATCAAACCCACAGCCTAGGCATGCGCCCTGACCAGAACTGAACCCGCAGCCTTTCGGTTATGGGATGATGTTCCAGCCAGCTGAGCCGCATTACCCAGGGCTTAGCTTACTACTTTTACAGCAGTTTTAGGGCTCCCTGACTTCACCTGACTAAAAGTTCCACAGCATACCACTTAAAATCTATCATTTTTCACAAATATGCAACATGCAAAACCATGAAGTTGATTTTGATAATTGTGATCAATTAGTGACCTCTATTTTATGTGACAGGATCATTTTCTTTTGTCAGAGAAACCCTATCAGTAACTAAGGCAGGCAGCACAGGGCTGAGTAAAAGTAACTATTTGAATCTTAGTTCTAGTATTTTAGTGGCTTTCTAACCTGAGGGATATCAAGTAATCTCTTAACTTATCTACTTCAGAAGTTCAGGTGCTGCAGACTGAATTGTGACCACCTCTCACCCCCACCCCGCCAAATCCATATGCTGAAGCCCTAACCCTCAATGTGACTGTATTTAGAGGTGAGGGTTTTAGGATGTAATGAAGATTAAATATGGTTGCAAGAGTGGGGTCCAAATCTGATGGAACCGGTGCCTTCCAAGGAGGAGGGAGGCTCTCTCCACATGCGTGCATGGAGGTAGCACAGGAGGACACAGCTGGAAAGAGGCTGTCTGCAAGCCAGGAGGGGACCTCACCAGAAACCACACTGACCAACACCTTCACTTTGGACTTTGGAGCCTCTAGAAATGTGAGAGATTTCTGTTCTTTAAGCTACCTCATCTATGGAATTTAGTTCTGGCATGTGGAACAGACTAATACAAGGATGTTTTACCAATAAAATCAGATCCGGCTAAAAGTACTTGAAAGAATAAAGCTCTATCCATCTGTAAGGGCTGTTAGTCATCCGATTTTTATTTGCTTGCAAACATGGTAATTAATAAATATCTTGAAGAATTACTTTAAAATATTTTAATAACCATACAACACAACTATTGTGTTGATGTTCATTGCCATTTCCTGGGCCAGTTTCCCCTACAGCTGGAAGATCCACAGAAGCCTGGAATTCCAGCTAAATTTGTTAAGAGTGAGGTCCAGTTGGTATAAGCATGCACTTTTGCTTACAGTGAGTGTATTTTGGGACAAAGAAAGCAACTAGAGAGGAGCAGCACTTGTCTTTGTTTTTAGAGGCATGTTATATAGTTCCTGCGTGCAGGTGTCATTCTTCTAAGAGTAAATGCTTAAAAGAAACTAGTAAAATCCACTCCTACCAAATGAAATTTTCTGTAGCTGTCTCACTGGGTTCTTCTTCACTTGGCGAGAATACTTCCTTTTGTTCTGTGGTGTGAATGCCTGCCATTTAATTATACTTAATAACTGCCTGTTCTTTATTGGTGAGTTATACAATTTAAAATAGGTAAGATGATTATATAATATTTTGAATTCACTGTGGTTTTCTATTAGATATGTCAAATATTGTATCACTTCATATTTACTGGGTACCAATGGTCTATTAAACTATCCCTAAAATCCAAAGATACAGACTTAGCCTAGTTGTCAGGGGTACTTCCTC
The DNA here is from genome assembly GCA_039655065.1 of Glossophaga mutica. Taxonomy (NCBI): domain Eukaryota; kingdom Metazoa; phylum Chordata; class Mammalia; order Chiroptera; family Phyllostomidae; genus Glossophaga; species Glossophaga mutica. Next base: position 24,903,206 of record CM077308.1, read on the forward strand.
CATATCTGTGTGCCCACTGAATAGGTGGTGCAGAGTGTATCAATATGCTAAGTAATTTCATTTTTCTTTTTTAAAGATTTTATTTATTTTCAGAGAGAGGGGAAGGGAGGGAGAAAGAGAGGGAGCGAAACATCAATGTATGATTGCCTCTCACACCCCCTACTGGGGACCTGGCCTGCAACCCAGGCATGTGCCCTGACTGGGACTTGAACCAGTGACCCTTATGGTTCGTAGGCTGGAGCTCAATCCACTGAGCTATATCAGCCAGGGCTAAAATGCTAAGTAATTTCTGAACAAACAAAACAATTTCCACATTCTATATAAAGTAGACTTAATTATATGTTACTCAGACTTCCTTCTTTCCTTCTAGAAATTAGAGACAGAGAGAGGGAGAGAAACAACAATGTGAGAGAGAAACACAGTTTGGTTGCCTCTTGTTTGTGCCCCGACTGGGGGACAGAACCTGCAACCCAGGTAATGGGCCCTGACTGGGAATCAAACTGACGACACTTTGCTTTGTGGAGCAATATCCAACCAACGAGCCACACTGACCAGGGCAGTATTCCTTTTTTTTTTAAAGTTCTACTAAAAGTCTCACGGATGGAGGGAAAAAAATCTTATCACACGTTTCAATTTCTTACTCAGAAGGACCAGGATAGTTTGCTTGAATGGGGAAATGAAACACAATTTTAGATTGGAAGAATAGGAGTAACTGGCACTTAACAGATCCTGGTGAGGGGAAAACCAGATATAAATGATTTACAATCAAGTCATGTATATCTTATAGATATCCAGTGTTTCTGAAATCAGTTAAAGCAAATCGGACAAGGCAGACTTAATGACTAAACGAATAAACCTCGTTAATCTGACTTATTTTGGACACCTATAATAATTTATATACAAAAAGACAAACCATTCATATATAGCCATTATGCAATTTTCATTTTAAAATAATAAATAACTGATAAGTACAACTGTGAAGCAAGTCAGCTTTGTGTTGTTCTGGTTCTCTACTAGGAAGCTATTGTTATCCTCTCCCAGTTACTATTTCTATATTAATGTGGAACCCTAATGTTCTACCTCTCAAAATGAGGGCTTTCACATTCTTATTATTTCTTCCTCTTTATGTACAGGGACTGTAGAGTATCTACCTATTTCTTAGTTGAAAGATCCATTTAGACCTTACAGTAAAAGGGAAAAGAGAACACCAAAGTGGACAGTAATTTGCCAAAGGCCAGAGCTAAGAGGAGTGCATTCAAGTGTTCCCACATGGTGTGGCTGCGGAAGCGTCTGTACAGTACCAATCTGATGATTCCCCACTATGCGCATACAGTGCAAGTTTCTGTGGGGGTTCTGGTTGTAAAGTCCGTACCTAACAAATGGGAACACATGGCGGTGCTGGGCATGGGGGAGTGAGCAGTGACTAGCGGGAGTTGCTGGGGCTGTGGAGGCACTGGGTAGAGGGGTGTGTGTACCCTGAAAGTCCACCAAGCCGTACTTTTAGGGTTGGTGCGCTTCTCTGTAGGTATGGCATTTCAAGAAGTTTTCAAGGTCGTGTGTGGAGACTCTAGTGGCTACATTTTTTAAGAGAAATAAGGAAAGAAAAGTTAGGGGAAAGAAATTAGGAGCCCCAAAAGAAGGCATGTATTCTTTGAAAGGATGGTAATCTAACAACTTTTGAAAAACGCTGGGGGAGATTAACTTGAGGAAATTGGATCCCCAGAGAACTGGATAATGAGCAGAGCAACCCTGCCCACTATTATTACAAGGACACAAACAAATCAATGTTATTTTCCTTTTGCCTAATTGAATTTACTGAGGTGACATCGGTTAATGAAATTATGCAGGTTTAGGCGCACAGTTCTATAATACATCATCTGCACACTGTGTCTACACCGCCTCCAGTCATTCGTCCACCTTCACACTCCTGAACCTACCCACCCTTTCCTCTGGTAATCATCATACTGTTGTCTCTATGAGGATTTTTTTTTTTTTTTTTTTTTTTTTTGCTTCATCACTACACCTTTTCACCCAGTTCCCCATCCCCATCCCCTGACAGCTGTCAGTCTGTTCTTTATGAGTGTTTCTATTTTGTTAGTTTATTTTGTTTATTAGATTACACATGAGTGAAATCGTGTGGTACTTGTCTTTTTCTGACTGGCATATTTCAGTTAGCATAATTGTCTTTAGGAATACCCATGTTGTCACAAAAGGTAAGATTTCCTTTTTTATGACCAAATAGTAGTCCAAAGCAGTGGTAAATGTACCACTGCTTTTTTATCCACTCATCTACTGACGGACACTTGGGCTGCTTCCAATCTTGGCTGTTGTAAACAGCGCTGCAATGAACACAGGGGTGCATATGTTCCCAGAAGTGGAATCACTGGCTCATAAGGCAGTTAGATTTTATGTTTTGAGGAAACTGCATACCACTTCCACTGTGGTTGCACCGGACTGCATTCCCCTCAACAATGCAAAAGGGTTCCCCTTTCTGCACGTCCTTGCCAACACTTGTTTGTAGATTTGTTGATAGCCATTCTGACAGGTGTGGGGTGACATCTCATTGTCGTTTTAATTTGCATTTCTCTGATGATTGCTGACATTGAGCATTTTTTCATGTCTATTGGCCATCTGTATGTCCTCTTTGGAGAAGTATCTATTCAGGTCCTTTGCTGATTTTTTAATTGGATTATTTTTTTGGTGTTGAGCTGTATAAGTTCTTTATAAATTTTGGATATTAATCCCTTATCAGACATATCATTGGCAAATACATTCTTTCATTCAGTGGGCTGTCTTTTAATTTTGTTGATAGTTTCCCCTGCTGTGCAAAAACCTTTTAGTTTGATGTGGTCCCCTTCATTTATTTTTTCTTTTGTTTCTCTTGCCTGAACAGATCTATCTGAAAAAATATTGCTACGAGAAATGTCCGAGATTTTGCTGCCTATGTTTTCTTCTAGGATTTTTATGGATTAGAATCTAACATTTGCCTTTAATCCATTTTGAATTTATTTTTGTGTATGGTGTAAGGTGGTTCTAGTTTCATTTTCCTGCATCTGTTCAAAGTCCCTAAAACCATTTATTGAATAGACTTTCTTTAACCTACTGACCATAAAGCTCAGTCAAATAGTAATTGACCATCAAGCTGTGGATTTATTTCTGGGCTCTCTAGTCTGTTCCACTGATCTGTATGTCTGCTTTCATGCCAGTACATGCTGTTTTCATTACTATGGCCTTGCAGTCTAGTTTGACACCTTTGTGGTGGGGCAGGGTCTCAGGGAGTCATCAGAGTGAGGCCCGAAGAATTTATCAGGCCCAAAGAGACCAAGATTTGGCTGTATGAAGGGAGCACTCTGCATCAGTTGGGTGAGTGAGGGAAAAATGGCCCCTGTTCCAGAGCCACACTACCCAGTTTGTCCCAGATTCTGCCAGGAGCCGGATCTCAGCAGGGCTGGGCCACTGGGAGTCAGGAGGATGGGGCTAGTGGATCTCCCGTGAGGTGGAGATGCCAGTCAGGCTTGAGGGAAAGCGGCCTCTTCCTCAGAGCCACAAAATTCAGTCTGTCCCAGAGCCTGCCCAGAACTGGCAGGGCAGAGCCACCAGGAGTTGGGAGGGTAGGGCCACCAGGAGCATGGAGAATGGGGGCTAATGGATTACTGTAAGGGGCAGGTACCAGTTGGGTTGGTGGTGAAATGGGAGGAACGGCCCTTGACCCAAAGCCACACCACTCAGTCACTGACACCCTGAGTCTGCCCAGACCTCTATACCTAGGTCCAGGCAGCTGCCTCCTCAGCTGGCAGCAAGCTCCTTAGGGTGGGGCAATTGGGAGTCCAGAGCTGGGGCTATTGCCTTTCCCCAGGCTGATGCCCTGTGGAGGGAGTGCTCCACCCAAGCGAGATGGTATCTATAGTGTGGTAGAACTCAGCCCAGAGATCCTGACAGCTGTCCCTTTTTCTCCCCAGAGCCACAAACCCCAGACTTTCCTCATGTGGCTTTAGTCCACTTTGCCCTCCCCCTGCCAGACCCCAGGGTGAGTGGTGGTGAACAAGATTTTGTGCATTGGCCCTTTAAAAGGGTTCCTAGGTCTCTAGCTATCTCTGCCTGGTGGGCAGAATCCCTGCTAATTTTCATAGCCAGATGTTATATGGGCCCCTCTTCCAGCTCTGTTACTATGGGTTGAGGAACCCAGCTTGAGATTGACACCCCACTCTTCTCAAGAGGAACCTTTGCACTGAGCTAACCCTCGGTAATTTCAGCCACCGCAGTGGGAGTGGGGTGAGCCCTTTTTGTGTCTCCATCCTTCATACCAGTCTCAATGGGGCTTCCTCTGCAAATCCTTGGTGATAAGACTTCCTCTCTTCAGCCAGTCTTCAGTTGGTTATTCATGTTAATTGCTCTGTATTTTAATTGTAATTCTAATTTGGTCCTGGGTGCCAATTCCACCTATTCCACAGACATCTTGGATCCCCATCCCCCTTTTTTAAGTTTCTTTTTTAAGATTTTATTTATTTAAGTGAGAGGAAAAGAGAGGGAAAGAAACATGGAGAGCTTGCCTGTCCCAGGCCCGACCTGGGCACCTGACCCACAACCTAGGCATGTGCCCTGACTGGGAATCAAACCAGCAACCTTTTGGTTTGCAGGACAACACCCAACCCACTGAGCCACACCAGTCAGGGCTGTTTTTTTCTTTCTAAGCAATGATCTCTGCTTTTCCACCACTGTAGTTGTAATTAGAAAATTTAATTCATCCCTAGCCCTTAAAGTAACTTACAGGAACCCTATAATTAGCTTTGATAACTGTCTATCAGGCAAGGCATTTGCAAGAGATAAATTAGTTTTCTTTTGAGTATTGCATAATATAAATATTTTTGTTCATCACAAAGAAAGATTTTATTGGGTTGGCCAAAGTCTGTATGATTTTTTTCTGTAAAATAAAAGACACATTTTTCGTTTTCACCAAACTTTATTGAGATTTGGATATTTTGAGTCTGTCAGGTAGCTCCCACTATTGGCTTCTAGTGTGTAGAAGCCAGGGTGCTGCTAAACATCTTCTAATGCATAAGACGGCCCCACAGCAAAGAATTATTTGGCCAAAATGTCAATAATACCAAGAAACTTCGGAAACCACTTTTGACACGTTCAATCAGTCACAGCACCTTCTCCATACACTGCACAAACCTTTTTTGGGGGGTTTCAGTGGTGTTTTTACCTTTCTTGCAATAATAAAACATAACACACCAAAAATGTTGTGTATCTTCTTCCTTCTTTAATATTAAAATGACTGTACCAAAATTTACCAATTCTGATCAGTTTCTTTGTAAATGCACACTGATATGACAGCTGTCACAACACAATCTAACAAAATTGTATCAAATGAAGTTAAAGACAATAAGTACTACTAGAGCCATCATACAGAAAAAACTAAACGAACTTTTTGGCCAACTCAGTAAGTATCTGAGAATAGAAATCCTATCGCATAATTTTCCAGTTAAGATGACACTACTAAAAATGCTGAGTGAACATAAAGCAACTTAGAAAGTGATTTAATTAAAGGAATAGAGGCTAGATTTAAATCTGGATTTTAGCTATAGATGGCATAAGACAAAAAAACAAAACCCAGCCACTGGATCAAAAATGAATTGCCAGGCATTTGGCCTACTCTGTCCTGGGACCATGATTCTTAATTCGTTTGAAGTGAATACATTCAGCTTTGGCTAAGGTATCTAAGAACACTGAAGGTCTGTGCTCACCTTGTACAGTGCTGGTATACTTAACCAAATATGGGTACAAGAAAAACTTCCCAATATATTTACCGCTATGAGAGAAAGCAATGCATTATAATTAAAGAGAGATTCCTGAGGAATATAATGATGAAATCAAATAATTTATGTGGTTACTTGAAAAAGAATCTTTAAACCTTTAGAAGTATAGGCCCTTCTGACCTTGTGTTCTATTGGATTTGTCTGACAACAAGAGGTGAAAGAATTCTGTGGCTCCATTGTCTCAACAGGGGGATCTAAGAAAACACTGGCAGGACTCATCAGAGAGGTTTATGAGCCTTCAATTCAAAGAGATTAAAAGGAAAATCTACAGAGATTCTTTCACACTGAAGAATAACATTAAATAACTATTAGCAGCTTGGTTCAGTAAAGCTTACCAGAGCTCTCGCTGGGTCATTCACAACTTTCTAAAAGAGGAAAGGTTTTTTTTTTTTCAGCTCCATTTGGAAATCAATAAATATTTCTTACTTCTTACAAGACAATGGAATTCCAGTCCTTTTAAACTTCCTCTTAATGATACTAAAATTTCTAAAACAACTCTTTGTTTGCTGCCTAAATAATTATACTTCCTAATCCCAGGAAACTTTTTCTAACTGTAGCTACAATTCAAATAAGTAAGTATAAATAAATAAATAACAGCAACAAAAAGGTACAGAGGACAGGAATTTAACTTTATTTATTATGGCTGAGGTATCTAAAAGTATCAATCAACCTGCTATCGACCAAAAGTCAGTCCATCTGCAGCAGTGTCCCCAGTATTCATGTGCACTAATGACACGTTGCTCAAGTGACCGAGTCCCCAGAGTGCTCTCATTGAGCAGGTTGTCCACAGTATCCATCTTTATGCCATTCAAGATATTTAGAGTTTATTTCGAACTTAAAGAAGTCATCTATGCATGTTAAAAGCAAACAGCGTGTTCCTTTAGCTCTTGGCATCTTGCTGTTTAAAAACCGAGTAATTTAATTCTAAACAATCACCTCATCCTTAAAAAGTCATTTCACTACACCTGATTCAATTTTTCACATCAGAAATGACTTGAAAGAAATCACTTTCCTTGTCCTTAACAGTCTCTGTTCTTGGAACAGCCTCCACTAAGACTTCAGAATCAGCCAATGTTTAACTGAAAACCTGCTCATTAACTTATAAAGCTCTATAATCCTTTCCCAGATAGAATTAGAGTCACAACTGCAAAGCTTTCTATATCAAAGAAAAATTACAAATTTGGAGTACAATTATGGACTTGGAGAACTGCAGAGCTGTTATAAACTAAGCCTAAAGCCAGTTCTCATGAAATGTACCGAATAAAACCCAGACTGCATTTCACATTTCACTTCAGAACAGGCAGAACAGCAGCAGATGTAGGCCTGGCCTCTCGTTCTGACCCTTGAATATTCCTCATTCTTGACTATTTGGAACTAAAAATAGTAGTGGTACATACCTATTCAAAACTTGGCTGCTTAATACAACGAGTAAGAGTCAGAGACTGAGGCCTTGGCCAGGTAGTTCAGCTGGTTAGAGCTTCATTCCCAATATGCCAAAGTTTCACTTTTGATCCCTGGTCAGGGCACATACAAGAATCAACCCATGAATGCATTAAGTGGAACAATAAATTGATGTCTCTCTCCCCCACACCACTTCTTCTCTCTTTCTCTCGCCCTCAAATCAGTAAGTACAAAAAAAAAAAAAAAAAAAAAGGGGCACAGAATAGCTTTGAATTCCCCCTCTATACTGGCTATATAACCTTAGTCAAATTAGTTAACCCCTCTGAGCTTCAGATTCTTTCTCTGGAAAATATTATTTCCTCCTTACAAGGTTGTTAAACAATGACTAAAAGACGACGACCATAGTTCCAGTGCTCAGTAAACGGCAGCTATTTTAACTCTTATTATTCCATGATGTCTATGTTGACCTGTCTACCCCATCACTGCTGGGGAGGCGGGAGGGGAGCCTCAGAGCAGGAAAGCAGCAACTGCTGACTTTGTCAGGACTTGTCAATGTGAAGTTCGATGTACTTTGCTATTGTTGGTCCCATTAAATTTGACCCATTACTATCAAAACCATATCAATAAAATTACCTACTGAAGTATCAAACAGAACCGAGAGTTGGGAAACAGAAAAAGTTCCAAATAATTAATTTGTGGATTGAATTCAGAGGTTTAAAGTGATGGTGGGTTAGAACGTCAGAGAAGCTTTTCGGGTGGTTCGGGGAAGGAGACAGGCGGGGAAGGAGTTGGCAACTGAATAAAGAATACTGTGAAGAATCAGAATGCGAAGGAGTTCTGAGCAATGAACGACAAACAGCATAAGCAGGTGTGTCTGGGAACCCCTAAACTGCCCAGGGGAGAAGGTTCACATTAGTTTTGTGATTGGTGATAAGGTTAGAAAAAGTAATTGGGGACAAACTTAAAATCTTCTGTCCCATTTAAATTCAGGCAAACAGGTAGAGGTGAGGCTGGGGAGGGAGTGATTATAAAAGTTATTAGAGGAATAACAATAAAGCAAGCTAAACCAATCAAAATGTAAGATTGTGGGAGAAGGCCAATTAGCGGCCAAGAAAACGATCTGGCTACATGTTCTAATCTGGGTATGGAGTGCTGTGGTAGCTGTGAGAATAAGATCCACAGAAAACACAAAAGGAACGTCAGCACTTGTTTCTAACTCACTGGCTGTGTCGTGAGCAAAGGAGAAGCAGTCGGAGGGTGATATGAACCGGTTTCATGTCTGGGAGAAATCAAGCGATGAGAAAGGTGGCACAGTCTTGATTTGGACGCACTGACTTCAACTGGGTCAAGTTCCCAAACAGACACTGGGAGAGAGGCTACAGCTGGAGACACACACTTCCTGAAGTCCTATGTTTTCTCTGCAATTAAATCAGAACCCTCCCATTATGTCCTCATATACCAGAATTATGGTCACGATCTTGTCCATAGGTTTCTATCGCATTATTTGAAACTACCCAAATTTTAGCCAAAATCATTGAGAAATGATCTTAAAGTACATTTTCACGGCAAAAACAGTTATTTGCATTTAAGTAGAAGTAACAAATAATGTGAGTAGTCACCTCCTTGTGATAGACAAAATGGAGCCGAGAACCCTCAGAAAGTTTTATCTGTACTCTCTCCTCCCTCTGAAGAAAATGCCAGCCCCTAACTGTCTAGATGGATTTTCTGCATCATTTCACGTATTTACTTTTCCCAGAAACAGTCACACACACACACACAACCAGCCCCTGAGGCTTCTCTTCGTTTTACCTCAAGCACATTTTTATAGTCAATTTTCAAATTCCTAAAATCAAATGGAAACACTGGTATGACCATAAAAGGAAACCCTAATCTGACCACAACAAATACTTTGTAAGGGTCAGTTTTAGCACACAATTTATACAAATATCCTTCCTAACAGTTAAATTCATATTATCTACATTTGTAAGTATTATTTCCCTTCTTATGGAGTTAATCAGTCTTTAGCTTTAATGTGCTTTTTGGAAAGGGTTCTTATTTTGAGCTTAAGAAATTACATATTGATTCAGCTATCTGACATAAATGTTGGCATTTTAAGATGTGTTCCTCATTTGGTCCAGGGGAATTTGCTTACCTTGTGTTCTCAAATATTTATCCTATTAAACAGATGAGGTGAACTGTATAATACAACACCAGAAATGACCTTTTATATCTAGCTAACTAGCTCTGAGTAAAGTCATACTAACTTTACAATGTCTAGTTCGAACTCCTTCTGAGCTAGGCTGTTTTTGGTATCCAAGTACTTGGCCAATTGTTTAGAGCGAAGGCTCCATGTTACCAAAATAATTTACTGATAGAAAACCAAGATACATCTGAACACAAAATAACATACCACTAAGGATTCCCAATCACAATCCTCTTAGTTTTTTAAAACGTTATTTAATTTGACTGACTTCATGTGAAGGTTTGTTCCTCTTCAGGCCATGAAGAAGTAACCTAACTCATAAGCTGTGTCACTCTACAGAGCCACTGAGACATCAGAGATGTGTATGACTGTCACATTACAAAGTTATTCTATCATGGTCCCTATATATTTTCCCATTGATATACTTCTGATGTGTTTGCACATGCTTAACATGAGAAAATTCTCTGTAAGATTTATAAAGGCACCAAAATCTATTCAACAGATATTATTCATGAGAACATTTTATAAATCTCGAAAAGATTTTCCGTAAGTGTTTATCGGGTTGTCTAAAATGCAAAGCCTAATCTTGAATAACTACATGCTTTTCAAGGGAACTTGGAAAGCAGCCTTTGGAAACATCTTTAGAAACAATAAGGTAAATATGCCAACTGGAACTAATTGATTAAATCCACTAGTTAACAGTGCTTTCAAAATGTATATCTAGGAAGTGAATATCATTGTTTTTTAGATTTGCTATCCTTGGCCTGGCTAACATTGCCCTAAAATGTCAACTAGAAATATAGAAGTGGAAACAAAGAAAAAAATATATATGTACTTTAGGTTATCTACTCTGGATTTTTTCTTTATTAGAGCTCATTTGATAATGTCTTTTCTGAAGCAAAGAAATATGGATGTCAAAGGCTCCTTTAAATGATCTTTAGAAATAAATGATTGTGGGCAATATAGATGAAGCTTTCCTTCCAACAGGGCACCACGAGCTGTGAAATGCTGATACAAGAAGCATTCAACAAGCATTCAACATCAGCCACTAAAACATCTCCCGCCTCAAATTTATTTTATACTCCCAGTTAATGGAGGGCAGGAAACAAACATATTTAAAGCAAACCCTAAGAAAAGAAAGTTCTACAATGAACTATCACTACATGAAAAAGAATTCTGTATAATAAAGCTACTTCCATGTCCCCAGGGGTTGACCCAGAAAAAAAGAGTGCTTTGACCTGGTTATAACAAATTCTCTCTCTGGTGGTAACCTATCTTGGTCTTTTAACAAATTATTACTCTCAAAGGTTTTCCCTCTATCAAATGTAAATCCTCACTGTTAGAAGTTCACGTTCATTTCCTTCTTTTGAGGGGCCACTTATTGAAAATGGGTCAAGAAGGAAAAAATGTCAAAACAAATGACAATATGAAACTAGGTTTATTATGAGATTTTTAAAATAGCTCTAGTATGAAACTTAGAAACAGCAAGCTATATTCCGGTAAGCGACTTCCATTTCTTATCTAAACAGCAAACCAATATCAATTTAAAGCTCAAAGAAAGCATTTCCACTATTTGGAGACTCAGGTAACAAAGGAATATTTAGTACGTAGATCTGAAGTGTTTCTACTTTTCTTTTAGAATAGCTCAATTCAACCTGCCAGAAAACTTGCAAAGCAATCTGACATGATATAAATCCCAAACGGAAGATCTGCCTATTTATCTGAATCATGAACCATGCCCAACTCTCACTGTATTTGGTTTGTGTAAATTTTATAGTGACTTCATCTATGACCTAGTCCTCTATGAAACAGCAGGGCACAGTTGCTCCCATTAAAAATTTAAAACAAAGGACTCAAAGCTCAAAAGAAATCCACATTCCAAGGACTTCTCAAAGGCAATGAGAAAGTCTTGAAGATGTTCGTTGTTTTTCCAAAATCTCTTTAAACATTCCTTCACGAAATTCCATTACCCACTTTAAACTCTGTTTCTTATTTTTCTCCATTTCTGGTCTACCATGCCCTATACCATAGCAAGACAGAATACTTTTTGATTCTTGATCTCTCCCTACCTCTTTTCTCCTAAGACAGCAAACATCTAGTCAGTTTCACTGATAGCTTCTTAATAGAACATAGGCGTTGGGGTGGGAAAAATGCCCAGGACAGCTCCAGCACACACCCTACTCTCCTTAGAGTAGAGGAGTGTGGATTATTCTTATCTTAAGCAAATCAGCACCCTACAGAGTTGAGACTGATAAAGACCTGCAAAAGCACCCAGACAACAATCATGTCCAGTGTAGCTGGTAGCTCTAGAAACACAGATAACTTCCCACACACAACACACTTGTGTGTATTAGTTTCAATACTTTCACAGAAACTGTCATGTGAACCAAGGTTAAAAAGATATATGCATGGATAGAATTCATCCTCAAATGAAACCACCTCTATACTCTTTTGCCAGAAGTGTTACTGGTGTTGAGGTTCTCAGGTTCCTGGCCACTTGGTATTTTCTATTCTTGGGCCCAAGTTCCCACACTGTCCCAGAAGTATAAACACATTTACCAAGGAAATACAACTTTTGAAAGCTCCTCATATATGCAGCAAATAGAGGCAGGGCAAAATATCCAAGCTTTATTTGAAAATTAATCCCAATTCATTGCAAAGATACACTCATCAATTTCTTAATGTTTAAAAAAATAAGTTTATCAGTCTCTTAAAAAGTAGAAGGAACTTAGAGCCGATCAGTGTTATGAAAGTCACTCTTGAAAACAAACAGGTCAGTACATGAACAAATAGTTCAAGCAGCCTTTACACACAGAAGTATCAAATACTGTAAGAAATATTTAATTTTATTGGTACAATTCCCTCTGAAAATAAATGTGGATATTCTATATCTATCACTGGCTTTATCGTACCAGGATGTGTTTTAGAAATTCAGCCTTGACTTCCAGATGAAGTTTTCATAATCACAGCCGTATGAGTTTTAAAATCATTTTGTTAGGTTTGATGGTGTTCCAGTACAGGGCACGGAAGGGGATTCAACAGTCAGCTGCAGAGACGGAGCTTTTCTCCACACGCGAGTCAATGCTGAGCCTGGTGCACTAGTGCGGAGTGCAGCTGAGTGTTCTCCCCATAGGCTGCCACTGAGTATGGACCCCCACCCCATTAACATGTATGGTGCACACTGAGGGTTCAAACAGGAGGCTGAGGGACTCCTCTCCCAAGGCCAGTGCTGAAAGACAGCCTATCACTTTGTGTAACCGCAGTCCATGTGTGACAACCCTGACCTACATTTCTCCCTTTGTTTCTCACAAGAGCTTGTCACCGTTTTAAGAAGCTATTTTCTAAAATGCATAAAAGAAATGACTTACAAAACTGCTTGGGAAATGTTCATTCCTAAAATACCATTTATAGCAGTCTGGTGAGAACTACTTTATCCAAGAGATAATTGTGAAACCTAGCTTAAAACGAGCTCAGAGACTGCAGAGAGCTTTCTGTTACCTCATATAGTATCTTCCTTCAGACTGTCATTTACAGCCTTAAAAGTACTCTAATTAAAATTTTAATTGGTACATAATTAAATTTAATAAAAAATAAGTTTTTAAACATATAAAACACAGTAATTAGGGATGTTTAATTAAACATTTTCATTAGTTATAAAAGTAGCTTTCGCAGCTCTGCAAGAAGCCGTAGCTTGGTAGTTTTGTTAACTTCTCAGTGGATACACAATAATCACTGCTAAGAATAGGGCATAATTAAAACAGCGGTGGGGGGAGCGAAGGAGGCGATAACAATGTGGTGCAAATGCTGGAGAACGCTCCCCCCAGGACGGCCGCCGACCGTGCTCCGGAAGGGTGCCCGCGCACTGTGGCCCCTCTGCGCAAGTACCTACCATGCCGCTGCAGGTCATACTCTTTTTTCGTCTCTTCATTCCCTAGAATTTTCCACGCCTGATCAATTTCGATGAACTTCTGTATACATTCCTCCACTGTTCCTGCTGCCACATCTGCGCTTTGTTTATCCGGATGATACTGCCAGTCAAAAATAAGGAGGATAGTTAAGTAGGGTTAAGTAGGGGTCGGTTTAAAGAAATGGTAAATCTGAGCTTTAGTTGAGAGAGGAGGTAATGAGAAGACAAAGCTGAGATGCCAAGGCAACTAGACAACAGCGTTGGACGCAGAGACAACTTGCCAGGGTAATCAGACCACTGGAGTAGCTGTGACTCCACCAGAGACGCGATCTGTCGCAACATGCAAAGACAGCGTTTTCTGGATAATTTGCTGGTGGATGAAATCACTGGTCTCACGGACAACTTACGTACAGAGGGTAACTAACACAAACAGAAACGGGCACCTTTGGACGAGCAGGACCTGACAAAGGAGGAACGCAGCCTACGCAGAGAATGAGGCGGTGCACACGGCCACCGACCCGCCAGGGACCGAGTGCTAGCCTTTTCTCACAGAACTGGATCGCACGGTCGTACTTAAAGTAGAACACTTTTCATCCTCTAGCTCAGCCCTGAAGATTTTAAAGTTGTAAGTCCCCGTTGCAAAATCCATGTTGCAAAGTTTATTTTAACTAACTTCTATTTGCTTTCACTACTAAACTGAAATGCATTTTAGGAATTGGAAAAACTTAGTCACCTAGAAGCAAATAACTCAAAAGGAAGAAATCAGCAAATCTTGCAACAACTGGAAATGAAAGTTTGAGAACTTAACAGTGAGAACAGTGTTAAGGGGGGGAAAACATTTTGAAATGAACCAAATGGACAATGTGTAAGACTTTTACACTGAAAACAACAAAAGAGCACTCAGAGAAATCAGAGAAGACCTAAACAAATGTAAAGAAATAATATATTCCTGGATGGAAAGATCATGTCAATTTTCCATAAACTGATACATAAATTTAATGCTATCAAAATTCCAGTGAACTTCTTTGAAGTATACAAGATGATTATATTTATGCAAATCTAGAACAAGCAAAACAATCTTGAAAAAGAACAAAGTTAAAAAAAACCTAGATTACCTATTTTAAGACTTATTAAATCTATAGTATTCAAGACAGTACTGATATAAATATGTACAAAAACATCAGTGGAACAGAATAAAGAGTCTAGAAACAGACCATACATATATAGTCAATTCATTTTTTAAAGTATACTTTATTGATTATGTTATTACAGTTGTCCCAATTTTTCCCCTTTGGCCCCCTCTGCCTGTCACCCCCTTTCCCTCCAGAAACCCCCTCCTCTTAAGTTCACGTCCATGGATCATGCATACAAGTTATTTGGCTACTCCATTTCCTATACTATTCTTAACATTCCCCTGTCTATTTTGTATGTACCAGTTAGACTTTTTAATCCCTGCACCTTTTCCCCTTCCCAGCTGACAACCCTGCAAACAATCTCCATATCTATGATTCTGTTCCTGTTCTGCTTGCATGCTTAGTTGGTTTGCTTTTTTAGATTCCGTTGTTGATAGCTGTGAGTTTGTTGTCATTTTACTGTTCGTATTTTTTATCATCTTTTTCGTAAATAAGTCCTTGGTGATTGATGATGAACTCCTTTAAATTTACCTTATCTGGGAAGTACTTTATCTGCCCTTCCATTTGAAATGATAGCTTTGCTGGCTAGGGTAATCTAGGTTGTAGGTTCTTGCTTTTCATCACTTTGAATTCTTCTTGCCAGTCCCTACTGGCCTGCAAAGTTTCTTTTGAGAAATCCACTGATAGTCTTATGGGTACTCCTCTGTAGGTAACTATCTCCTTTTCTCTTGCTGCTTTTAAGATTTTCCCTTTATCTTTAAACTTTAGTATTTTAATTATGATGTGTCTTGGTGTGGTCCTCTTTGAGTCCAACTTGTTTGGGACTCTTTGTCGTGGACTTGTATGTCTATTTACTTTGTCATATTAGGGAAGTTTTCTTCCATTAATTTTTCAAGTAAGTTTTTAATTTCTTGCTCCTCTTCTTCTCCTTCTGACATCCCTATGATTCGGATGTTGGCACATTTGGAGATATCCCAGAGTCTTCTTATACTACCCTTGTTTATTTTGAATTCTTATTCCTTCTTCCTGTTGTGGTTGAATGTTTCTTTGTGGATGAATGTTTATTTCTTCCTTATGTTCCAAATTGTTGATTTCAATCCCAGCTTTCTTCCCTTCACCATTGGTTCCCTATAGTTTTTTCTTTATTTTACTTAGTGTAACCTTCATTTCTTCCTTTATGTTGTAGCTGTACTCAATGAGTTTTTGAGCATCCTGATCACCAAAGTTTTGAACTGTGCATCTGATAGGTTGGCTATCTCCATTTTGTTAATTCTTTTTCTGGGGTTTTGTTCTGTTCTTTCATATGGGCCATATTTCTTTGTCTCCTCAATTTGGCAGCCTCCCTGTGTTTGTTTCTGTTTATAGGTAGAGCTGCTTTGACTCCCTGTAAAAAGTACCTGTAAATTGTGTGAGGAAAAGCCTTAGGTAATCATCAGGGTGGGACAACCTGCTTCACAGCTTTGTGGTTCAGTATGGAGAGAGGGCTTGGAGAGGGGACTGTGCGACTGCCTGGCTTTTGGGAATTTGCCTGGCACTCACTCCTTTTCCGGTCACTTCACCCACTCCATGTATGTGACTGGCACCCTTCCAGCTGTTGTGCTGGTGTTGAATCCCAGAGTAGGTGTGTCTGCATATGTTTTAAGACTGTGCAGGCCCTTTAGGTGGAGTTTCCACTTAAATGTGGCAGGTTTCTTCTGCTACCCAAATCCCCACTGGTTTCTTATAGCCAGAAGTTATGGGGACTTATCTTTTGGGTGCTGGAACCCTGGGCTGTGAAGTTTGGCCTGGGGCTGGGATTGCTCGCTCCCAAAGTATCCCTCCTGATTTTTACCCACCACAAGTGAATGTGGGTCAGCCCTGCCTATTTCGCCACCATGTCTTGACACTACACTGTGTCTCCTCGCCTCTCTGCCGTGTCTCTGCGTCTCCACGTCTCCACTCATCCTACCCATCTGCATGAATGTGGCTTTTTAAATCCTTGATTGTTGGACTCTCATATGGTTCAATTTTTGACAGTTCTGGGTGTTAATTTGTTTTGAAATTTAGTTGTAATTTCTTTTGGTGGTTGTGCGAGGAGGCAAAGCATGTCTACTTATGCCTCCATCTTGACTGGAAGTCCATGGTCAGTTCATTTTTTAAAAAGGTGCCAAGGCAATTCAATACAGAAAGAACAGTCTACAACAAATGGCATGCGGGAAAAAATTTACTCCAATCCTCATCTCACTCCATATACAGTCACGTGCTGCAGAACATCTGGTCAGTGGTAAGACTGCAGATACGAAGGCAGTATACCATACAGCCTGGGTGTTTTGTAGGTTCCACCATTTAGGTCTGGGTAAGTACATGCTTCAGTGTTCACACAACAACAAAATCATCTAACAACGCATTTCTCAGAACATACCCTTGGTCAGTAAGTGGCACGTGACTGTACAGAAATTAATTCAAGATGAATCATAGACATAAATGTAAAACACAGAACCGTAAAGCTTCTAGAAGGAAACACAGAACATCTTTGCCAATTGGGGTAGGCACAGATTACTTCGACAGAAAACAAAATTGATAAACTGAACTTCATCAAATTTTAAAACTTTCTGCTCATCAAAGCCACCATTAAGAAAACAAGCAAATCACAGAATGGAAAAAAAAATACTGACTAAATATATATCTAACAAAGGACTTGTATCCAGGACACACACACACACACACACACACACACACACACACTCTCCTATAAATTGATGATAGAAAGATTTGCTAATTAATAATCAGGGGAAAGTGTCTGGAACAGACATTTCGCAAAGGATGGGCCTCGAGAGCATTACACTAAGTGGAATAAGCCAGTCAGAGAAAGACAAATACCATATGATTTCACTCATATGTGGAATCTAATGAACAAACTGAACTAACGAGCAAAATAAATACGAACTCATAGAGAGCAGGACAACACAGCTATGGTGCAGGGGATCCTAGGGGGTGGAGGGATCTAGGCAAAAAGCAAAAGGACTCTTGGACACGGACGACAGTGTGCTGACTGCAAGGGGGAGGTGGGCATAAGAGGGATAAATGGTAATTGAAGAAGTACCATAAAAATAATAAAGTTTATATGAACAGGCTAAAAAGAGGACAGAAGCCAACAGAATATGAACTACTAAAAGTGAATTCATAGCTTGCTAGTCAGTATAACATAAATAGTCCAATTTAGGAGTAAATCCAATATACAAGCTTATGTTTCATTTAGCTGAAGAACACATGCAAAATCTACATAAAGTATAACACAGTATATAAAAATGTCATGCAGCCTAAGAACTAATTTGTCTGTGTATCTCATGTCCTAATTTAATTTGTAGTTAACTTTGACTTTTAACTAGATAAACAAGCCAAGGGATAAATCACTAGACCAATCTGGAACATTTTATTTTGGGTTTCCTACTTAAATTTGCCATTGATCGAAAAGACTGAAACAAATGTTTTTTAAATACACAAATATTATATGACAATAAAATAATTAAATAGGTGTAAGAGAATGGTATGAGCCTTTGTTAAATATATTTTAGCTATTGCTTTGGTCACATAATTTTGTTAACCAGTGTCACTCTGATAAACTGAATTAAAAGGAAAAATATAAATATAAATAAATACAAACACCGACAGATGAATATTTTTGATGGAAGGAGATTTTGACTTTGGGTTGTAAACATACACTGAAATATATAGATGATGTATTACAGAATGGACACTTGAAACCTATATAGTTTTTTTAACCAATGTCACTCCAAAAGATTTAATTTAGAAAGATAGATGAATAAATAGACAATGTGCATATGAAGTTGTGCTCAAATTTTTTCATTAGTTATCAAAAGCATGTATTAAAATCATGATAGTAATAACGCCTAATGGAACGCTAAAATGAAAAAGACTAACACCGTGTGACGGCAAGGCCGTGGGATGACCGCAGCTGGCAGGGGCCTCTCTGTTAATTTCTTACAAAGATACACGTATGTCCGCTCTGTGGCCAAGCAATTCCACTTGTGGATATTTTCCTAAGAGGAAAAAAAATTAAAACATATGCCCACAAAGACTTATAAAAGACTGTATTTACAGTCTTATTCATAACAGGAAAAAGAACTGGAATCATAAATATGTATCATCAGGAGAATGAATGAACTGTAGTATATCCATCCATATGGGGAATACTATGCAACAACAACAAAAAACCTAAGATAATATAGATGAGCATCTAAATCATTATGTTGACCAAAAGAAGCAAGAACAAAAGGGTACATACTATATGTTACATTGATATGATGAAATCCAAATTCAGGTAAAACTAATCTGTCGTGATAGAAATTAAAAGTCGGTCTCCAGGTGGGGATAGGAGGTGGAAATTAACTGGAAAGGGGCACAAGGGGATTATCTGGAAAAATGAAAATTTTCTATACCTTGTTTGGGGAACTGGTTATACACATCAAATTTCACAACACTTAAAGTCTGTGCACTTTTAATTGCATGTTAACCATATCTCAACACAAAGACATCTTTAGACATGTATAAATCTTTTAAAGGAATTTAGCAAATCTTCCTAAGCCATAAAGGAAAAATAAGCTATTGCTTCCAATATTAATACAGAGAAAAGAACAGTAAGAACACATAATATTTAAAAACACTGATATGAATTAGTGAAAAATCTGAATTATAGGCTACTTTATGGCAATATAGTTTTATTACTTTCAATTATATATGCCAACCTCCAAAAACTTTAATGTGTTTTAAAAAATTAAGTATTACTGAGCCAGGACTAAACTACATTCCAAATTAAAATATAAATAAATATGTCACAATACAAAAAATACTGAAGGCGTCTCTTTGTAATTCTTTAGTATAATGGTACAAAAGGGTCTATCTCCACAAAGTTTTAGCAAAATGCTATTTTACTACTCTCAAATGACTTGGCACTCACAATTTTAAGATCTATGTAACCACCTCACACTTGGTAGAAATTTCTCAATTATATAGACTTATGTTCTTTATACCCCCATGCCATTTACTGAGGATAAGAAAAAAGAACACAAAGAAAAGATTAAGAAACTTTCTTGATACAAAAATATAACTCATGATACTACAAAAGATATACAGAAAATGATGTAATATTTTACCAAGATTGGTATGTTATCTATTTTCCAACTGACTAATTTATAACTAATGCTTTGATTATGAACTCTTAATTTTGACTAGCTGAGATTTTTATGGCAATGGGTTGTCCAATATTTTTATTTTATTTTGATTTTAGATTTTCTACAATAACAAATCCAAATCCGTTCTAAATTACTAAATTCTGAGTCATGTCACAATGTGTCAGTCCAGTGCAGTCCAAAATGTGGTCCTCAGATCTGCAGTATCAGCATGACCCGAGGGCTCATTAAAGGATGGCCCCATCTCAAACCTATGGAGGCAGACCCCAGGGCTGGTGTGTTACCAAACTCCCCAGGCAGTTATTATGCATGCTAAAGTCTGAGGGACGCGTTGTTAGCCTCCACTGCTTAGAACATGGAATTAGTTGCAAATCAGAAAATTAGTGCTTCATAAAAATTTCCCTCTAACAGATGTGTTCCTCCAAGTATGTATCCAAAAACAAAACAAAATAAAACAAAACAAAAAAACACCCAAGAGTATACTCATCCATTTTTAACCTGTAACACCAAGATAAAAATTACATTAAGTGTTCCAAGTCAGAATTTTTTGATATTAGATAACATTTGTTCACTAATCATAAATGCCAACCAATTTATTTCACTGTTTGCATAAATGCCAAATTAATTCAGTAATGAAGAAACTAATGAAATATGAACAATATGCCAGCAGTATTTTAACTTGCTGATTTTTTTAAAAGAGGGGGCTATTTTTTGTATCAGGCTTCAGCTAACTAAACACGACAATAGTTTCCACCAAGACATTTAACACAGAGACAAGTATGTGTCCACTGGAAGGGGACAAAAGTTGTGGAAATTGTGAAAAGAGCACAATAGAAAACAGTGCAGAAATTTTAGCAATTTCTAAAAGTGTCTAGTGAAAATTTATATGTTCATTAATTCTAAATGACGCTTTCTGTTGGCTCAGCAACGTATAAATTTGAAATGAAACGGTATTTCTTTAAAGTCAGTACCCTAGACAGTTGTCTGGTACACCGTCCACTACGCAGTTGAGTCACACTTCTGTTCACCGGACAGAAGTGCCTCTGTGCTCCTGCCTTCTTACACTCTGTTGTTAAAGAGCAAATACTGCTTTATTTACTAGTAGCTCGCTACTTAAATCTTTTTTTTTTTTTTTAACTTAAATCTTAAATCGAGTAAAAAGTTAGGAAGGTCACACAATCCTTTACCACACATCTGTGATTATGCTGTTTTGATTTATAAATTATTGACTGCAAATAGGAAGGAACAATCAACTCTGAAGAGGACTCTGGGCAAATTTGATTAAACAAAAATTCCCCAATTGTTATGCTGATATTATTTCATCTACCAACGTGGCCCCTGAGGGTACAGCACTTTGGGTATTCTCTATGTATTAACTGATGAGTTTAGTACAATTAACAGGGTATTCACTCTGTATCTCCAGATTCAAACTGTCTTGAGTTCTAGAATTAAATTTCAAAATCCCTTCTAAAAGCGATGTTATCAGCACTACAAGTTCAATATGTCCAAAATCCAGTATCATCCAAACTCTACAATCAGTTCTTCCTCTTGCTGAATTCCTCGTTCTATTGAAATCACCCCCATGCGCAATAAATGCTGAACGAATGAATGCAATGGAGGAAAAATAAATACATTTCTTAATAATCCAGGCTACAGTATCAGGGTAATCTCTCCTTCCCTCATTCCATTAATTACCAAATTCTGCAGAGCCTACTTGCATCATATCCTTTCTATTCCCAATGCCAAACCTAGTTCAAACCAACAGTAGCTCTCAGTTAGTCTCCAGTATTCATGTTCTACCAGCTCTCCAGTCCATCCACTTGCTTTCAAATTCACCTGCTTGAACTTACCACCCTTTCATTCACCAACTCAAAAGTTTTAATTGGCAATTTGATGCATAATAATTTGCAGTCATATTCCAAGGAAAAGGCATAAAAGAGGAAGGGAAGAAGGGAGAAGAGGAAGAAGGAAGAGGGAAGTAGGAGGTTGGGAGAAGACAGGAAGGGGGTGGTGGAGAAAGAGGAGGCTGCAGGGAAAATGGGGGAAGAAGAGAAGAGGAACAGGAGGAATGGGAAGGGAAAGGAAGGGTGAAGAAAAGTGGGGGAAGAGACTGGAAAACACTGAAGACAAACAAAGCCTTCACTAGGTATTGATCTTTTTTAAATAATTAAGAGGTGGATTATGGGTTGGACTTACAGAAACAAAAAAAATGTAAGAAGTAGAATGATATGCGGCTGAGTAAACGAATCCATGGCAAAACGTTTTCAACACCAAGATCAAACTCTGTAACGTACTTTGAACTTTGAAATTTACTAATTCTAGAATATAACCTTGCACCCATTCCTTTTGCTAGTCACGTGCCTTTTCTTCGTTGCTGACTATATGCAAGTGTAACACAACATGGGCTTCTTTGTACATAAAATATGAAAACAATTAAACTTTAAGCAACAGGTTACCTTATACCCAATTTAAGGGCAAGTTCAGCCTCCTCTCCCACCCCCAAATCATATCACACAAGTCTCCGATGACATACTCAGTGGGAACCACGCAGAGAATTCCAAGAGCGGCACTCTGTCTCCGATACCTCCCAGTGACAATTAGCGGCAGTGCACTGGCTAACTCCTCCTACCCTCTGGGTGCAGGGAAGACATGGCTCTGTGTAACTGTAGACTTAAGAAACTGATGGCGAACTAAAGTTACCCCCGCTGAACGAGGGTGGCGATGTACATCTTCAGATCCTACCGGGCTGCTCTCCTGCCGCAGCAACTCGGAGCTCTGCTTGGTGGCCATCGGGGCCATCAGGTACTAATTAGGCGGTGTGTTCTGTCAACACTTCCATGCTCTTCCTTTATTAATTGATCATTCTGCCACATTAATGATACTAGTACACTGGCTTTGAATTCCCTCAAGTGCTTTATCCCTGAGACAGAAGAGAAAGAAGACACGAGAATGTTCCAGATTTACTTTATCTACTTCATATTTGAATCAATACTAATACTGCTTCCTCTGAAAGTTCTGTATTTCCTTTATTTGCAGAAATGTCCCTGGGGACCTAAAATGTACGCATATTTCTTTAATAAAATGTAACCGCTACTGAATTAATAAGCTATAGAAAACTACAATGGGAATGAAATTTATACCAAAAGTATTGGCATTTTCACATATCAGTGTTCAAAAATTAATGGAGGGATTAAACGCATGAGGCTGGAGAGGTGGTGGCAATGTTTCTTAATTCTAACTACCTAATGATGAAATGAAACACTATACTAGGGAAGTGATCTTAGTACGGACAGAAACTGAGTAAAATGTAGAGCATTTCATATCTGTAGTTACAATCGGTGAACTTAGTGTACTGTTTTTGAGAGAAAGGCCTAAGGAAGCATCTTATGATGCTGTGAAAACATATATCCTCTTTGACAATTTTTGGTTTTCCTGATTGCAAATGACTGTCATTACGAAGCAGCCATCCACCAGTTGCTGAGGAAGTGCTGTTAGGGCGGTGCAGTAGCAATTCTCTAAAGAATCTGAGCTCCACTTAGGTAGGCGAGGGAGAGCTCCGTGCTGACTGGCGCTGTTCAGTGCTGCGTTTTGTTTCATGTTCTGTAAGTTGCCTACTAGCTTAAATGAGATCATGTTCTAAAAAGTTAGGTATAAAAGACTACAACTGTGTCCTTTATACTTTGACATCACATTAAGATTATGAAAGCTGGAAATATAAAACAGTTACAAAGGTAAAGTCAAGTACAACACACTACTGCCACCTAATGCTCAGGAAAATATCGCTGAAAGTAGAAGTCAACACCTTATGTATCCTTTTATGCAATGGCTAAAAGCTGAAACCTGATTTAAAAAATATGTTTGAACATTTTTAAGGTTCTGATTAATATAGAAAAAATAACCCATGTACAAGACTGGTAGCACAAAGTGTTTATCCGTTCAAAAAAGGCTTACTAACTAACTTACTGTAGTCATATCACAATATGAGCACCCAATGAGCACCCAACGCGGAATGAAGCAGGATCCCTGCCCTTGAGTATCGCAGTCTGGGGGGGGGGGGGGGCGGGGAGGCTGGATCACACATACAAACAGTTATTCGAATACAGTGGAAAGGATGAGGTGGTAAGAAAAGGTGACAGCATGAAGAAGTTGTTAACTTGGAAGGTGTCATAATAAAGGTGACACTTAACCGGATTCTGAAGGATGAAGAGGAGCCGACCCACAGCTCATCATGTGGAAGGGCGGGAGGGAAGGCATCCCAGGCAGTGAGCGGCAGCAAACACAAGAAGGGGAGGTACCGAGACGGAGTTATGAATAGTGGAAACGCAAGCTACACTGGGAATGAGTAAAAGAACAGTTAGCTGGATAGGAAAAGTAATGAGAGATGAGGTTGAAAAGCAAGACTGAGTTCAGACTGGAAAGAAACTTCTTTGTATGTTAAGAAACACGGACTGTTCCCTATTTACAACTCCACATTACTTGCACGAAGAGACATAATCACATTTTTGTCCCAAAGACAAAAAAAACGTAACCCGATGTAGGATGGAGTGCAGGGAGGGTAGGTGGGGGGCTGGTGACAGGAAGACTCCTGCACTGCCGCCGCACTCCCCAGGAGCTATGCCAGGGATGCGGAGGGTCGAAGGCCGGCGGGAGCCAGACAAGAGGGAAGGTGGGGACAGGAATTTGGGAGTCACCTATGAAGCAGGTAAAGATACAGAAATATAGAGAAAGCAGTCCTTCTCGACTTTTTTGAGTTATGAACTCCTCCAAGATTATGATAAAAAGCTGGAGCAAGGGAGATACACACACACACTTTTACGAACAATTAAGAGGTTAACGGACCTCCAAAAGCCCAGGGCCTCAGATTATGTCTCTGTTTTTGGTGACAACTGATGAAAGACAAAGACAAAACTCTGACAGACAGTACCATTTATACCAGATAGAGACAAAAATACTGGACAAGGAAATAGAACAGTGAACAACAAGATAACCAGGAAACGATTCCACAGAGGCCCAAGAAGGAAAGAGTTTCAAGGCAGATGGGTGATCTGTGACAGCAGCAAATGTCACATTAGAGCCACTGAATGTGGCAAGTAGGGGACGCTGGCCATTCTAGTGGGCACTATGTAGGAGAATGGCAGTGGCAATACAGGGTGGGTTGAGAAGCACACAGATGGCAGTCAAGTAATGCTTGGCAAGGAAGAGAGAGGAGACAGCCATAGCCGCCAAGGCCCAAGGAGAATGACCCGAAAGACATTTTACTGGGGGAGGGGGGTGAGCTAATGGAAAGGGTTCAAAGACTGCCCCGGGCCAAGTCACTTCACACGCTGCAGCTCTGCTTTCTCGTTAGTCCACACGGGTCATCACTGACCCTGTAAGGAGTGACGTAGAAGGGAGGGCAGGACGGCAAGCCGCACACATACAGAGGCCAAAATAGCAGGAGCCCACTCACTTCTTAGCCCTTCTATGTCAGCAAATAGAGAGCAATTCAACCAACGCCTGCAGCAAGAGTCTATTACATAAAATACACAAAGTTGGTGCTACCAAGGACAGAAAAGTAACCGAGGCAGGATCCCTGCCTTCAAAGACTTTACTTATATAGCTCAGAGGCAGCCATTGGCATAAGCAATTATGGTGAAGGCATGTGTGGTCAGTGGGTCAACAGAGTTACGACACAGCAATGGAACACATAAAAGGAGACTTTGTTTTGACAAGATACAAGGGGAAACTTCAGGAAGAAGTCAGTGAATGTACCTCAGTGAGAAGTGAAAAACTCCAGGAAGGAGTTACTGAGCTGTACCTAAATGTAAAATGGACTCCTTTCCACCGAATGGAAAGAAATGGGGCAAATAGGAAGAGCACTTCCAGTTTCCAACAGTGGTGAGGCTAGGTTATTCAAACTAACCTTCCCCTTGAAATCAACTAATAAACCTGACCCTGGCTGGTATGGCTCTGTGGAGTGAGTGCTGGCCTGCAAACCGAAAGGTTGCTGGTTCAATTCCCAGTCAGGGCACCTGACTTGTGGGTCACGTCCCCAGTTCGGGGCATGCAAGAGGAAACTGATAGATGTTTCTCTCCCTTTCTTTCTCCCTCCCTTCCCCGCTCTCTAAAAATGAATAAATCTAAAACACACACATACACACACACAAACACCTAGGCATTTAGTCTAATGCAATAAAAATAAAAAAACCTAACTAAAACTTTTTTTTTAAACTATTGAAAATGTCAGAGTTGATGAGACTGTAAAGAATTCCAGGCCAAAACCGAAGAGTAAACAGAAAATTGAGGACAAACAATGGAAGGTGTTTTGCTCCAAGGATATTTCGCCTATTCTAAAAAGTATCCTGGAAATTAACTTTCATTTTGATAATCCCAAATGGCTCAAGGCGGCTACACACATTGCAGAGGGGCTGACCAGAGGAAGGAAGGACACCGCAATGGCCATTAAAAGCGGGAACTGTGTCTAATGCCCTGCTGTGCAGAGAGACCCATTCTGTTAAACTAGGATGAGAAGCTAGGTCTGGTGTGGGTGGGATATGTCCCCACACTTCTTGGCCTTTGCCCATTATAGCAACCCTGGGAGGGTATTTCTCTGCCACAAACTTCAAGCAAAATTTGCTGTGCAACCTACCTCTCCCATTCCCACAATCCAGCAATAGCACTATTTCCCAATATAACACTAATAACCCCAAAAGAACACTTAAAGGGGTGGATGAGTTTTCATAGGTGCCAAGGTCCAAAGGCAATGTGAAAATGCCATTTAATCAAAACTACTCTTGAAAAATCATTATTTTTTTATTAAATTTAGTATTTGAAGTTTCATAAATATAACTCTATATAGCAATACATAACAAATGTATAACATACACAGTGATAAACACCTGATAAAAAGCACACATATAGAATATAATTTTACCATTTGAACTTTTTTTGCTGAACACTTATAATTTTGTTTGATATCATTATGAATTTTTTTATGGCCCTGCGTAGTTCTCTAACTGTACCTTATGCATAATTTCTAGTGATAACGATAAACTGTAGTAAGGCACCACATGCAAGGCCCTGGCCAAATGCTTTACATTCATTATTTCATTCAATCTTTACGAAAAAAGAAACGAATAACAACAAAATCTTTACCTGTATTTCTGCAGGTAAGGAAACAGAGGCTCAGAGAGGCTGAGCAATTCCTGCTGGGTCACACAGATCAATAAATGGCACAGGTGAGATTCAAAACCAGGGCAAAGTGACGCAAAGACTCTTAGTCACTATGCTATACATGGGCTTCCCTATGAAACTACATTTCAGAATTTATTTGTCGCCTATACGACAGCACTTATTACACTAGATACTAGAACATCACCATCTGGTTCTTTCTCCTAACAATAAACTCTCTTATAACCACAGTATCTAGAAGAGTGCCTAGAATATAGGAGGTACTAACCCTAACAGATGTTGAGTACATGGATGAGTGAATAACTGAAGACAAGCTCAGACTGTCTTTATTCTTCAAAAATAGATCTATAGCCATACATTTAACTAATTTAAAGAATGTAATTCTCAAACAAAATATTTTGGATTAGCTTCAAGGACTGTAAGAACTGTTTTGTATTTTTAAATGTTTTGAGATAGCTGAAAGGTAATGGCTAGTTTAAGTTGCTTCAGGAAAAAAAGACACGTCTTTTCTGAGCTCTCTCACCCCACATGATGCACCAAGGATAATGCTCAACTTACGGTACATATTTCAAAAGCCTAACAGAATGAGAAGAGGTTTTATTTTTCATTACTGAGTGTAAAAATCTATTTGATCTTTAATTAATAGATAACACAGACACAACACTGTTAATTTTATTTGTGACACAGAAAATACTTCAAGCATACATATATGCAATACAATGTATTCATTAATAAATTTGAAAATAAAGAAAAAATAAGTCAAAACACAAATAACGTTAATGAGTAAATGTGGTTAATAAGCAAAAACCTATTATTTACTTGAAGACAAATTTCAGGGTGTTTCATACTTCAGATGATACGGTTTTATGAATAATACCTTGAAAGATGATAGTTACTATTTTTTGTCATGTTAAAACCATGCAATTCATTTATACCCAAAATGTTTTAACTAGACTTCGTATGTAACATTTTTTAAATTTACTTTTTAAATATATAATCTCTATTATATTTTTTCCATGACCATTTAGTCCCCTTACACCCTCCCCCAGCAGTCATCACCCCTCCCCCAGCCATCACCACGCTGTGGTCCACATCTGTGAGCCGAAAGCATATTATGTATACAATATGCTATACAAGGTTTACTCTTTCTTTGGGAGTAGGTAAAGGGGTAAACTCATCTCTCTTTAAAAATCATAACTAATTCATTAAAGGCCACATGAAACACCAGGAAATATTTAGAGCTTAAAACAATGACTAAAGAAATTCACGGTGACAGAGCAGATCATGGTTGCCTAAGGAAGAAGGCAGAGCATGGACCTTGAACTTTTGGTGGTTACACAGGCATAGTCAATCAAACTCATCCAAATGACTAAATCAAGTACATTTTATTGTACATAAATTATACTACAATAAGGTTAACTTTTTAAAAAATACCTAGAAGAAACATATCCTCAGGAACATAATAAAGTTCTAGCTATTTTATATGGGTAAAAGAAAAAAGTGGAACAATTATACTCCAGTGAATTCCAACACTTTAAGAAAAACGTGATATTAATTCCTCTGGGAAGCACTGAGCAAAATGTCTTTTTGTTTTGTTTTGTTTGTATCTTGGCATCCTGAAAATAATGTACACCAAGTCATAAGCAAACTCTAAATACTGTAAATGTATTTTAAAACAAAACATTCACTTTTCCCATTTCAATTATTTAGCTTTATTATTTTGCACAAGTTTTTTATATTTTATTTTTTAACATTTTATTTTCTTTATTAAATTTATTGGAGTGACATTGGCTAGTAAGATTATACAGGTTTCAAGCATATACTTCTGTGATACATGATCTGTATATTGCATTGTGTGCCCACCACCCAAAGTCAAATCATCTTCTGTCACCATCGACAAGTTTTAAAAATGATTTCTGGTCTATGACTTCATCATATTATTTGATTTTGAATATTTAGCGTGCATCTTTGTTCCACCTGTCTGTGGTTGATAATTTCATTACCCGATCTAAAAGTCTTATGCAATGAACCTTCCTTTATGTTCTGCCATTCTATAATTCTTTTAGTTGGAGGCTCTGAAATTCTGCTTCTTTTAAGCCAGCCTATGAGATAAATATAACAATGCCCTAAATCACCCCTTCATGGATTTTCTATCAGGTTAGACAAGTCAGATCATAATAATTATAGAAAGTTATTTTGAGATTTCTTTCTTTCACGTTCTGCAAAAGCAAATTGTGAAGCATTTATACCCAGATTAAACTGTAAGGACTGTCAGTGACAGAATTTTAGGCAAGGCTGTGAAAGGAATTATTTTTTATCTTAAACACACGGCAAACTGGACAGAGTGCCACAACAGTCCCAATTAACACTACCTGCTCTGTCTGGAATGCGTGCACTCAGTCAACCAAACAATCCTACATCCATCAAAAGAAAGCCACTTTGAGTATGGTAAGCCAGAAAATACATTTTAGACTTGGGAGTCAACCAGGTGGTATTTAAATAAGAAGGGAAAAAACAGTAGAAACAAATTCTAGACCTGGCCTTTTTTTACAGGACCTAGGGAGTTTGTGACTCAAGATAAACCATAGTTGGCCCAGCGCAATCTTAGTAGAAATGAGGAGAAAGATAAAACATCTTTTTCTCCCAGCTTTATTGAGATACAACAGACACATAACATTGTGTAAGTGTAAGGTGTAAATGATTTATATATACATACATGTGTATATATATACATATACATTCACACGTGTGTGTGTATATATGTGTATATATATGCAATGATTATCACTATTAGTTAACACTTTTATTACCTCACAGTTACCCTTTTGTCTGTGTATGTATGGTAAGAACTTTTATGCTCTACTCTGTTAGTGACTTTTAAGTTACCAGGGGTGTCAAACATGCATCCCTTGGGCTGCATGCGGCTCAGGATGGCTATGAATGTGGCCCAACCCAAAATTGTAAATTTACTTAAAATATTATGAGATTTTTTCATGCTTACATGTCACAATGTATTTGAAGTGTGGCCCAAGAGACGCTGCTAGAAGGTTGGACACCCCTGCCAGTGTTGCTGACTGTCACCGAGCCGTGCATAGCATCCCTAGAACTCACTCATCTCCTAACTCTAAGTTTGTGCCTTTGACCACCTTCACCAGCCCTGCTTGCCCCCCGCCACCCCTCTTCCTCTGGCAACCACCAATCTACTGTCTGTTTCTGTGAGTTTCTTTTTTTTAGACTCCACATAAAACTTCTTAAACATCTTATCTTCACATTCCTTGAGAACTAGGGGAAATATGTCAGTTAATAATAAGGCATGGTGAGAACCCAGGTTCCATCCACAATGCCACAGGGCCATCTTTTACACCTCCCACCAAGTTTCTGGTATAACTCACTCATTTCTACTGCTAATAATACGCTGAGTAGGATTACGTATTCTTCTAAACAAAGGAGCTAATTCATCCAATTTTCAGTTTGTAAGACATTCGGCTGTTGATTAAATCCCAGACTTCACGGGTTGCAGGTCCTGTAAGAAAGTCTACTAGTTCTATCCAATTTCTGTGTTGCTTAGGCTTCTAACTGTTTTCGGTTACTAAATCCAATGGACTCTATTTTAGTCAGCAGCCTCTGTGGTCCCTGTAACAATACTTGCAATTGCTGGTCACACTGTCTCTTCACCTTGACTTCAGAAACACCCCACTCTCCTGGTTCGACTCCTATTAACCTCTAGCCATTCCTTTTCAGTTTCTTAGAGAAGAGCCACTCCCCAAGGTTCTGTCCCACGTCCTCACCTCCTCGACCCCCAGGTAATCTTATGGAGGCAATGCCTGATGTATGGCTTTTAGCCCCAACCTCTCCCAAGTTCTAGCTGCATTCCCACCTTCCCGTAGCCTTTCCACAGACACATCACACTCAGCCTGCTCTTTAATGAACCAAACATCCTTCCCCAGAAAACTTCTTCCTCCTCTGTTCCTCATCTTAGTTAAGAACATAATCTGCCTCCTCTACCTTAAGCTCAATATTTCAATTCATTTTCAACTCCCCACTTCCTAACATATTCAGTCCACCAGTGAATCCACCTCCGCATCGTCTTTCATCTCCCTCTTCCATTGTACTCCCAATACTAATGCAACAGTTCAAGTCCTCAGTAATAGGACAAGTATGGAGATACTCAACATGGGAACATAAACTCCACAGACCTCAACAGTCTCCAGTAAAGGAGTAACAAAGAGCAAAAACACGACCCATGTAGTCAACGACCCAATCGAGCTAACTGCCCCTTGAGATGGACTCTTTTTTTCCCCCAATTTAGAATAATGTGTTTTCCAAATAGAGCAGTATCTCCAGACTGATAACAGTATCTCCAGAGCTTAAAACTCTCTGTACTAAATCTCTTATTTATTTCATTTGTTAAAATCTCTTTTTCTGAAGCATGATACAGTTCTCTCAGAAAACACACCATTACATCTCTTCAGGACGAAACAGCTCAGCGCTTGATGCCACTGCCCCGCCACGTAAGACAGTGCCTTGCTACTGTCTACAAATGGAGGGAAATTTAAAACTGTGCTCATCTCAAAGCACAACAATGGATGCTTCCTGAGAGCAGACCTGTGTCTGTTTCTTTAATATTTTTCAGAGTTAAAGAAAAAAAAAAAAATGCTAAGCACTGCTCTGTCTGAATGTGACTCTTGGTTCTGTAGTACAGACTAAAGATTCCCAAACTTCAATTATCCTTCTGCCACCCTCAAGATTTATACTATATTCTCGTTGTATTAATACTCTTACTTTTTTTTGGTAACTAGATGTTAAGTTACCTCATTTTATTATTTAGCCTTATCCTAAAACCAAGTATCTGTTGTGATATACATATATAATACTTTATAGTAAATATCTATTCACATAAAAATTGTTCGTCTGTATACTATCTAGTATTATTTTTGCAGTGTTTTAAATGCTTTATAAGCATAACTCATTTAAATCCTTAAAACGACCCTATGAAATATTTAGTTACCTAATGTGTAAAAAAAGGCTGGCACATAGTAGGTATTCAATAAATATTTGTTATGAATAAATGATGTTTCACATCTATTTTTCAAATAATGAAAATGGCCTGAAGTTATAGAGTAGGCTCAGAGTCACAGAACTAATATACGGCAGAGTCAGATTCAAAGCCAGGTCAGATTCAAAGCCAGGTCAGAACTAATATACGGCAGGGTCAGATTCAAAACCTTCAGAACCCACATTTTTTTTAACCCTTCACCATTCTGCACCTTTAACATAAATACTACCTTTCCTCGAACGGTAAAGTTTATTATTGCTGCATGCGTGCAGCAGGGAAGAAAGAAAGGAAAAAAAAAAAAACATTGAGAAGGCAACCCCTCCTTTTTATTTACCCTGTTTGCAAAATGTATGTAGAGTGTATTATAATTTCTTGCCACTAACCAGTATACAACTTAATTTCTGGGCCTCAGCTTCCTGTTCTGTATGTTAGGGATAATAATGGTATCTCACTTCACGGGGTTAAATGAGTAAATACACATAAAGTGATTAGAAGGGTGCCAGACCACAGTGCTATACGTTAGCGTAAATTATTACTTCAATGTTCACTTAAAATCTGATTCCTACCCCTTTTATCATGTAAAATAACAGCTTATAATAGCATCTCCATGCAATAGCTCGATAATTTATTATTGAATATCGTGCATCCTGTGTGACACCCAGATGACAGCTAAGCAGTTTACCACACCAACAAAAACTACACTGCTCATTACAAGACAGGTTATACCCTTCGGACTTTTACTTCTAACACTCTCAGATTTTTTCACAAAATCCTCAGTGATCAAATAACTTTCCCATAATCAAGATAATTTTGATTTGTAATGTAGTCAAAAGAGATGTTTAAGAAATTGTTCTTAGCCCCCCTCTTTCCTGTGTGGTAATTTTCCTCCAAATATACGGTATCCTTTCTACTTTCTTTTTCAAATGCTAAAATGTATTATATAACTAGCTTAATCCCAATCTATATATAACCACTTGTAATCAAAACAGAACCTCTGAATGCCCACAGAAGTACTAAGTGGTACTGTCTACCCTACCAACTTTCAGAATTAGAGCATCCTACACACTCCTGCCTCAAATTACATGGGTTTCCTTTAAGATTATGGGACACACTGTAACAGCAGCAGATAACGTTCCAATACAACAATACTTTTCCAGTTGAAGGGTACCCTGTAATATTACCAGCATCAATGGGAAAAGACCCCCCAATTTTCAATTTGACAAAGCTTTGGGGGGGAACTTTATTCTCAGTAAAATTTTTATACACATAACTGCAAAAAATGAGACTAACAGAACTAATCATTCTTGACCTTAGACCATTTCAAAATAGTGGATTACTATTCAACTTTTATTAGCAGAAAAATAAAAAATATTTAAAAAATTGATTCATAAAGAGAAAAGAAAAGCAATACACTTTTATTAATAAGTAAAATTCCTATTAATAAAATGCTGCTAGGAAATGCTAAGTCAATTACCTTTATTTTCATGTAGTAAATTTTTAGGCAACCAACAATTGTATATGATGTGTCTTTCGGGCTAATTCTGCACTTTACATTTATATGTGTCTTTAAAGCATACATATAAATATTCTAAAATACCTCAGTCAGTAAGAATTTTTTCAGAATCGGGACCTTGAATAAGCACTACATTTACAAAAACTGAAATAAGGAAACAGTATTTACTAAATCAACATGCACTGTAAACTCAGCAGCCTACGATTTAGCAATATTTTATCCCAACAACTAATTATGTAGGAGGTGTTAAATTCAAAGTCTTCTGAACTTGGAGAAGTACACAAAATAAATGTGCCTTTTTACAAAATGAGATACAGAATGGTATTTGTCAAATGTAATTTTATTCTCCACCTGTTTTGAGACATTGTTGAAAGTCAGACAGAGAAAATATAGTAATTCAAATTGGAAAGCAAGAATATAAACTAAGAGTATGTTTTTGAAAAAAATCTAATAAATAGCATGGTTTTTCCCTTGTAATTTTCTGCTTCACAACTCTATTAGAAACTCTAAACTTATACAAAAAAGAATAAAGAAAGTTTGTTTCAGTCCATAAGCCACATGTAATCTAGATTCCTTCAAAATTAAAACAGAGAGTAACAATTATGTCTGACCTTTAATACAGTACTTCATTAATCGTACGTGAATGACGTGTTCCATGGAAATCCAGAAACGTGAAAACTATGCCTTTAAACAACAATAAGCCCTCTTGGACGGCAATTATGAGAAGTCTGACATAATGGGAGAGAGTCTAGAGGCACAGGATGTGTGTGATCAAGCCTGGATTTTACCCCTCACTAATTGTGTGTTTTAGAACAAACCATTTAACTGTAACTAAGCCTTGGTTTTCTCAACTGCAAACATGGGGATAATATTACCTGCCTGACAGGACTGCTGAGGGGATACAACTAGATAAGATGTGAAAGCACTTGTAAACTGTAAAGAACAAACTATAATGTATAATACACATGCTACTAATTATGTACTTACTATACTGCATGCTTCCTTACCTTCTTAAATGTAATATGTTGAATGTAATTTAACCCATGGCCATAATCATTAATACAAATGATTTTGCTAAGCTGTAATACAGGGACCAAAGACACTGCAACCCCAGCAAAAAAAAAAGAGGCCAAGATGTTAGGCTATTGTTAGGGTGGCTCTTTATAGCTCCGGTTGCCTTCTGTACAATTAGTTGTTGGCCGAGACCTCTTGCTCCTATACATATACATAGCTGCCTATAGGGAGCCTTTGCAGAATAACACTTGTTGAAATTCTCTCTCCTGTAATTTGTTGTTCTACTCCTCCCTCACCTTCTCTCAACTGATAACCCCATCTTCTTTCCTGTCTTCTTTTTCACAGAGAAAAAAAGGCCACCAAATGAGAGCTCCTGAACCAGCTCTTATAGCCATCCTTTCGTCCTTCTTTCCTGTAACAGCAGAGACAGGTCTCTCTGTTCTCTTTCCTGACCTGTCAGTTATTATTCTCTTTGCCCTGTAACTTCAATCCCAAACTCTCTCTTGGCTACTTCTCATAAAATTTAAACATGCTCAAGTCTCTCTTTATCTTTTAAAAGGAAAAGCAGAACAAACCTCTTATCACAATGTAGCTACTCTCATTCTCCTTACCTGCCAGCTATACTATCCTACAGAAATAACACTAAGCACACTCCTACTGGGGAAGGGAACCCACAAGGAAGGGGAACATGGGGATCAGGGGAGGCAGCGGCTTACAAACTAAGATAATTCTGAAACGATCATTAAGAGTTCATCAGGTGAGGTGGGGAAGGGGCAACAGGGAGAGAGAGCCGCAAATGCAAAGGCCAATCTATGGCCAAGGAAGGGTATCTGGCCCCCAAAGGGAAATGGGAAGAGTTCAGGAATTCTACTATTGATAAGAGCAAACTGATATGCACCAGTATCCCTGGTTCCCTTCCAAAACTCCGCTGAAATAATAGCAAAAGAATAATTTTTTAAAGGCAAGGGCATAAATGTATAAGAACAAATTTAATAGGAGAGAATAGAAAAAGCAGGTGAGAGACATCAATAGTTGAGATAGAAAATGGATCGATAAACAGTAACCAATTCAGTTTGCCCCAGAAAACTGAAACCTAAGCCAGAAGGAAGAGACAACAAGAAGTGAGCTCATTAAGGCACAGGCTGGAAGAACTGAGAAAGGGAGGCTTTAAGTACCTTTGAAAGTTGGGTTGAGGGGCATGACTAAACAGCAGGAAGACTGGTGGAGGCCTGAGAGGAAATAATTCAAACTCCAGCTCTCCTCCTCCTCATAAAGCCAGGCATGCACTCTCTCCTCCCAGAGCAGAAACCAGAAGTTTACTGTGTGGAGAGAGCCCAGAAGACTCTGGATACGGGAGCATCAGGCTAAGGGGTGGGATGCAATTTTGCACTGAAAACCAAAGGAAAAAGATGACACAGAGAGAGGTACGGTCCAACCTCCCAGGTTCCCAGGCAGGCAATTTGAGAATTCCCCTCTCAGAAGTGCAGCCAGACACTGTACATGTGGGGTCACTCACTAAAATGACAGACCCTACCTATGAAAGCCCCCTAGTCATGCACAGGAACCTCCAAATAAGCTTGTAACATTTCATTCTTAAATATGAACACACGACAAAGCGTCATCAAACATATGGAAAGAGCCTCCATAACAAAATGAAGAGAAAAAACAAAGATAGCTCAAGGGAAGACAAGACTGACTTAGCCCGCCACACAGCTGCCTTACAAAAGGAGTCTGCTTGTTCCTAGGAACAGAGCCATTGTTTACCTCAGTCTTTACTTTTCATTCACAGACAACTTTTGGCATTCAATAAAAACAAGACATGCTGCCCCAGCTGGCGTGGCTCAGTGGATTGAGCGCGGGCCTGCGAACCATAGGATCGTGGTTCGGTTCCAAGTCAGGGCACATGCCTGGGTTGCAGGCCGGTTCCCAGCAGGGACACACGAGAGGCAGCCATACATTGATGTTTCTCTCCCTCTCCCTCTCTCCTACCCTTCCCCTCTAAAGATAAATAAATTAAAAAAATAAAAAATAAAAACAAGACATGCAAAGAGGCAAGAAAACATGATCCATTGTCACGAAAGGCTATAGAACTAGACCCAGAGTAGGCCCACATGTTAGAATTATCAGACAAACTTCAAAATAATTATGATGAGTATGGTAGAGGATCAAGTGAAAATGGTGCACTAAATATAACTAAAAATTCAACAAAAGAAATAGAAGAGTTGATTCTTGAAAAAATACTGGAGTTACCCAAAAGATGGCAAGAAAGGCAAAATAGAGTCAAAGAGCAAATAGGACAAATCTAAAACCAAAAAGATTATAGATTTAAACCCAAACATTGTCAATAATTACATAAAGTGTAAATGAACTACAGGGTGGAGGAGATGAGATGCTGGTCAGAGCACAGACTTCCAGTTGTAAGATAAAGAAGTTTTGGAGATGTAATGTACAGCACAGTGACCAGTTACCAATGTTGTACTGAGCACCTGAAAGTTTCTAAGAGAGTAAATCTTCAAAGGTTCACACACACACACACACACACCCACCAGTAACTGTGAGGTGATGGATGTGTTAAAGAACACTGCTGTGGTAATCTTTTTGCAAAGTGTTTATCAGTCATCACGTTGTACACCTGAACTTCCACAGTGTTATATGTCAATTATAGCTCAAGTTGGGCCAGGGGCAGTGGATGTAAATGGACTAAACACCCCCAATAAAAAGGCAGAGATTGACAGATTGTAATTTTCTTAACCTACTTACTCACTATATACAAGAAAACACACTTTCAACATAAAAGAGACAGACTGAAAGAATGGCAAAAGATAAATCATAACAAACATAGTACATGAAAGCTGGTGTAGCTATATTATCAAAGCAGACTTCAAAAAGAGTACAATGAGAAACAGAGAGGAGAATTTCATAATGATCGAAGATTCAAATTCACGAAGATGCCTAATAAAAATATTCCAAAATTGTAAAACAAAAATTAATAGAATTAAAGGAAAAAATAGGAAAATCCACAATCATAAGTTGATCAAATAAATAGACAAAAAAAATCAATAAGAATAGAGTTTCTGAACAACGTATCAATGTAACCTAATAGATATTTACAGAACACAGTATTCAACAGTAGCAGAGTACCCATTTTTCGAGTGATTGAGAACATTCACCAAGATAGGCCATATTCTGGGCCATAAAAAAAGTTTTAACAAATTCCAAAGGAACGAAATCACACCATGTACATTCTCTAACCACAACAGAATTAAATTAGAAATCTGTAATAAAAAGATCTGGACATTTTTCAACATTTAGAAGTTAAATAATGTACTTCCTAGTAACCCACGGGACAAAGAAAACTATTACAGGAGAAATAAAACGCTTTAAACTAAATGATAAAAAATACACACCAAAATTTGTAGGATGCAGCTAAAACAGTGCTTCTGGCTTAGAGAGAAATTTACAGCTTTAAATGGCTATGTAAGGAAAGAAGACAGGTGTATGAGCAATAATGTATGTTTCTACATTAATAAACTGGAAAAGAAATGCAAGTAAGTAGAATTAAAAAGCAGGAATCAGTTGAAGAAAAATGGACAAACAATACAAAAAACCCCAACAAAGCAGAAGCTGGCTTCTGGCAGATTAATGAAAGGGATAAACCTCTAGCAAGACTGATCAGGAAAAAAAATGGAAAAACCTAAATTGCCAATGTAAAGAATGATAGGTAAAACATAACTACATGCTTCATAGTAACTAAAGAATAAGAAAAAGATAGTATGAATATTACAGCAGTGAATTTGACTTCATAAAGGAATGGTCAAATTCTTGAAAACTGCAACAAGAAACAGAAAATTTGAATAGCCCTATAGCCTCTGAAAATAATTACATTCATAATTACAGGATTTCCCAGAAAGGAAACGTCGGGCCTAGATGATTTCCCTAGGAAATTCTATTAAACATTAAATAAAAGATAAAGGCAATCTCATACAACTCTTTCAGAAAAGAAAGAAAATGGAATCACTCCCCAATTATTTTGCGGGACCAGCATAACTGTGATACTAAACTTAGGCACGGACATTTAAAAAAAGAAAATTACAACAATATACATCATGAATCCAGACATAACAATCCTTAACAAAAGAACAGGAATTAGAATCCTGCAATATATAAAAAGCATAATACTTCATGAACAAGTGAGATTTGTCTATCCTAGCAAAGCAAAATAGACAACACTAAGAAAAATTAATGGAACTCACAAATTAAAGGAGGAAATTAATATATGCAAACTTCAATTAATGTAAAAAAAAACCTAATAGAGTTCAATACCCATTCATGGTAATACTCCTAGCAGATTATGAATAGGAGGAATTCCCCCAACTTGCTAAAGAGGCATCTTAAAAACATACAGCTATTATTATATGTAATAGTAAAATATTGAAAAAATTTCCTTCCTAAAATTAGGAACAAGGCAAGGGTGATTTCCTTTCACCACTTCAAGTGAACACTGTAACAGAAGCACATCTATAGAACATTAAGGCAAGAAAACAAACAAATAAAAGGCATATAGAATAGAAGACGTAAAGGTCGCTATTTGCAAATAAATGGCCTAATAGTATTGGTAAAAATTCTCATGAATCTACAAAAACAGCTAGGAGACAACCAAAAAAGCAAATTTACCAAGACCATGAGAGATATGATCAGTCTATAAAAATAAACTATAGCTCTATATACTATCCATCAACAACTAGAAAATGACATTAAAAAAATATCATTTATAATGGAACCAAAATCATCAAAAAACTAGAAGTAAATCCAAAGAAAGATGTACATACCAAAATGAAAGTTCTGAGATATTTCTAAGAGAAATTAAAGATAACTTAACTAATAGAGAGCTATAATACATTCATGGATTAGAAGACTCACTATTGTTAAGATGTCCATTCTGCCAAAATTAAAATTCAAGCAGGGTTTTTAAAAATAGAAATTAACAGCTGATTCTAAATTTCTATAGACATGCAAGGAGACTAAACTAACCAAAATAAACTCAAAAAGGATAAAATTAGAGACCCTAACTTTAGGTGACTTTGAAACTGACTATAAACCTACAGTAATCAAGACAGAGTAGTGAAAGGGTAGACAATCAACCAGAATCCTGTCCAGAAATAGACTCACGTTGTCAAGACATCTAATGAAAAGAGTAAAATCTTTTCAATAAATGATGAACAAATGGATATACTTAAGGGGAGAAAAACAAAAATACTACCCCCTATTTCACACCATTCACAAAAACTGTACATAAGTCTAAAGGTAAAAGCAATCTCTATAGCTTCTAGAAAAAAACACAGAGTATTTTCATGACTTTTTTAGAGAAGACGAAGAAAGCACTAACATAAAACAAACATTTGATAAATTGTACTTCATCAAAACAAAACATTCCTGCTTTTCAAAATATATAATTAAGAAAATGGGCTGGCAAACTGCAAAGAGAAAATATACACCATATCAAGAATATATATATATATATATATATACACACACACACACACACATACATACATAAAGACACTCCTCAAAAGAAAGGTATACAAAGGCTAAGAATCACATTAAAAAATTCTTAACATCATTAGTCATCAGAGAAATACAAAAGAAAACCAGGAGATATCACTACAAACAGAGTATTGTACAGTGGTTGTCATTAAGATAGAGGAGTTGGCAATTTTGACTCCCAGAAGACAGTTTTAGTTGTTAATTGGCATTTAGGATGCTGCTGAACATCCTATGATACACAGGACAGTCCCACATAACAAAGAATTATCATACCCAAAATGTCAATGGTGGCAAAACTGAGAAACCCCCAATAGCTGAAATGCAAGAGATTAAGAGCATCAAATGTTGGTGAGATGTAGAGCAACTAGAACGCTTTGGTACGCTGCTATCGGGTATTTGAAACAGCTCATTCACTCTGATGTTGTATAGATGCTGTCCTGTTAAGTGCAAATGGACAAATTAAAGGCCCATATGGTCTACAAGGTTCTGAACAATCTGGACCCAGTCTACTCCAGCCTCATCTACCAGGTAACTAAGGTTCAAAGATGATTTAGTATTAATAAATTTTTCCATTAAGTCTACCTAATTTTATTCTCAGATAGCTTAAAAATTCTGACACACACACACACACACACACACACACACCCCATAATTTAGTTTACCTTATTATTTAAAGCAGGGATAGCAATACATTCCTGACAGTGAAATACCTACTGTTTCTCAGAATAAACACTAGTAGTTATAACAAAATATATCAAAGATCTATTTGATAGAAACTAGAGAAACAACTGATGCCATATAAATAATGGCCTTCTACCTTCTTTTGAAACTGAGTTTAACAGAGACCATCACAGAATTACTCACATTGGCTTAAGAAACAAACAATTAGGTGTGAAGACATTAATACAAGTTCAGAAAGATACTATATATTTATAAATACTACGACTCATTTCACAAAAGAATGTAGTCAGGTAACAAAGTGTATAATTGGCACTATACAAGACAAATATAATGCAAACTATAAATACAAAGAACATATGTAATGTTAAAAAAGTAAAAAGAGCTGTGGCTGGTGTGGTTCAGTGGATTGAGTGTGGGCCTGCGAACCAAAGCACCAAGGGTTTGATTCCCAGTCAGGACACATGCCAGGGTTGTGGGCCAGGTCCCCAGAAGGGGACAGGTGAGAGGCAACCACACACTGGTGTTTCTCTCCCTCTCTTTCTCCTCCCTTCCCCTCTAAAAATAAATAAATAAAAGCTTTAAAGAAAGTAAAAAGAAGATGAAATCAATTTTGATAATATATTTCCTTATACAGGCAAATATAATTTCACATCTTATGTATAGAATATGCAAAACAGCTAATACATCCAAACTACTGCCATTCTGATATGCAATCAACAAAAAATGTTTAGATTATTTTGTATTTTTTTGTAGTAAGTCTTTGAAATCCAATTTGTATTTTATATTTACAGCATATCTGAATTGGATTACGCTATATTTTAAGTTCTCAATAGCCCCATGTAGCTAGTGACTCCTGGATGCTAATGCCGCTTATTACATAACACACTTCTAAGTATTTTACATGGATTATTTCAATGTATCACACAGAGGCACATACAGGGGAAAGTAATGTGTCCAAGATCTCAAAGTTAGTGGTGGAATCAGAATTCCAACTCAATCCGTGTGACTCAGATCTCCTGCACCAAACTACTATGCCACTCCAACTTTTCTTTTGTTAAAATATGACTGAAACTTTCAGTCAGCCAAATTAATACAGTGAACATCATGTATTCATTTTATGGAAACAAATTTCTGGTCACATAAAAAAGACACTGATTCTACCACCCCTCCCCACTACATGATTTAAAATCTGAAAGAACAGACTTACCATTAATACAAGTTTTTGATAATTTTGTTTTAGGTCTGATATACTTGCAGATGGGTTTGCCCCCAGAATGCTGTACCAATCCTTTTTTGGTGTCTGCTCCGACGCCATCATCCATTGAACCAGAGGTAGGCCTTCTCAGATCAGCTGAATAAAAATACCAATGACAATTAATTAAATTCATTACAGTGTGAGTGCACCTAAGAAATAAGCAAGTACTGTTTTTCTAACTTCTTTAATATTTAGATAGTTGAGTAAATCATGACTATAGTGCAAACCTGCTGAAGCACATAGCTTTGTTTAAAATGCCCCAAGAATTTCATATATAAGACTACAGGCAAGTGTGGAAAACCTGTTAGATGTTTAATGTTATACACTTAGATTTAAGTTAATGACTATACATCAGCAATAAAAAAATAGAATTCGATAATGAAGCCGAGTGATGGATGACCCTCCAAGAAGGTATTTCTGCTCGTCTTAGGGTAAACAGGGCACACAGTAAGCATTTACTGAATACACTAAAAGAGCTTAACAAAAGTTTACAAAACGAATTATTTTTTTTAAAGCAAAGCAAAAGACCAAATAAATAATATGAATTTGGGAGCATTCCCTCTCAAGTTTTTCAGTTCACTTCTTTTCCTCCAAATTACATTGAAAGAATGAGAAATAGCTAGTCACACAGGAGGTTGCGAGCCAGAGACCCGGTTATTGCAGTCCTCGCAAAGAGACCCCGAAACTATACACTCAAGGATACTGTCTGCAGTCTCCAGGCTACAAGACCCCGCCAGGAGAGCCCCTGAAGCCAGGCAACTTCTGCCACAGCTGTGAACTTCACGGGAGAGCCAGGAACTCCTCGAGACTGGAACTTGGGAATCTACTGTTTACAGGAAACTCTATCGCGAGGACCTTGCCCTGGCTTCACTCGAAATCAAACTTACCAAACTTCATAGAGACTTGGGGACTCCATGCTCACAAGCGTTGGGCCAAAACTCAGAACTGCTGCCTCTTCCGCCGGAAGTACTGCTTTGACGTGACCACGTTTCTAGTCGAGGCGTAGTGGCCGTGTCACTGGTCGGAAGCGCCGCTCCGCCCAACAGGACGCGGTCGCTATGGTAACCACTCGCCGCTTTCAAGGAGTTCACTTGCAGCAGTAAGTGCTCGAGCTGTGAAAAAAAGCGTCCTTCTCGTTTTAAACACCCGCTTGTCCGTACTCCGTCAACGTCGTCTCTCTCTTCTGCCTCAGTAAGAACCCCCACCCATCCGGGCTGCCTCTGCCTTCCCCAAAGCTTGCTCCGCTTGTTCTGCTCAGCGCTGCTCCCCCTTTTCTGGTTGAAGAATGTACTACGGGCAGGGAGAAGGGGTGGTGAAAAGGGTGAGAAATGAATCCTCTTTAGTCCCTATGCTTCCCTTAGAATATTCTCATTTGAAAATTAAGAGAACTAAAACTAATGCCCAGTAGGTTTTTTTGGGGGGGGGAGGGGCGGGGGAGATGTTCAACCAAATTGTTTCATTTAGATCTTAGCAACTGGCTTAAGAGATAAAATATTTCCAAGGCCGTCCACATTTACTATCTGGCTTCACTGTCACTTCAACGCAGGGAGGCAAGTAAGGCAAGTGCTATTTTTCTCACTTTGTAGTTAAGGAAACAAACCAAGGATTAAGTTCAAATACCTAATTATAATAGCAGCAAAACAGGGCTCTTAGCAAGTCTACATGTTCCCAAGGCAACCATGCCATCTTTGAAGTTTACAGAAAAGGCAGGATAACCTGCTGGCACTCTAAATGGGCACGGTTAACTTTTTGGTTAGATTTTTCCCTCTTCCCTCTCCCTTTCTTCCATTCTGTCTCTGTCATTTCTTATCTATTCTCTGTGCTGCTTACAGTGCATTGATCTCTTCCTTGCATTGTACCTGGAGGCAAAAACTGCATCTTATTTCTTGGTGGCATGATTTAATTTCACTTGGACATGTTAAGGTTGTTTTGTTTTTACTACTTAGATTTGCTTTCCTTCGTTTTTATGTTCTACCAAATCTCAATCTGAGGATTAGTCCAGATAAACCTAAACACAGTCAATAAAATATTTTAATATGGCCCACTGTTTAACGATGGTATGAACTATAAAGAATGACTGAATGACACAGGAAAGGGAAAAAAATTCTCAAGCTCTATGTATAGATTAGGTTCTCCATAAGATTTTGGCATGTTTTAAAAAAAGGCATAAAAAAGCATTAAACCAAATTGAAGAATCTGGTTTGATCTTGGTTGCAACATGCCTTCTCTGTAGCCCTAAGAAAAATGATCAATAATTCATTGTTGACATCTAACATCTAGTCCTTATTTACATTTATCT
Organism: Glossophaga mutica; assembly: GCA_039655065.1. Taxonomy (NCBI): domain Eukaryota; kingdom Metazoa; phylum Chordata; class Mammalia; order Chiroptera; family Phyllostomidae; genus Glossophaga; species Glossophaga mutica. The sequence continues at coordinate 24,947,390 of CM077308.1, forward strand.
GGTTGTTTCAGGAATGTCTTTTTGTGGTTGGTTTGCTTGAATCAGAATCCAAACAAAGTCTCCACGTGGCATTAGGTTGTTCACCCAAAGTGGTGGAATGAAGTGTTGTTCCGAATACCTTCCTGTGCAGTACTGTCCCTGCACTTTTCTGGCCTTCCATTCCACTGCTAGTCCTTCCTTGTATAGATAATTATACCCAGGTCTTCCAGTTCTTACAAAAGAGCTCTTTATCTTAATTTATGATTTCATTAGGATAATGTATTATCCTTTTTACTTCATTTTTTAAACCAAATTCTGAAAAGTCTAATCACAGCACCTCAATTTCCTTAATTCCCTTTTTTATATATTTATTTTTGGGGGTTTGGAAAGTAAGATGCACTTATTTTTACCCCCAGCAAATCACAAGTGTTCCATCGGTTCACTGTGACACACTTTACTTTGTATCTCTAAAGCATACTTTAGTTTGCAGCGTTTTCTTTCATCTCCATAATGTCATTTTCTGCCAAAGTGATCAATAATTCATTGTTGACATCTAGCATCTAGTCCTTATTTACGTTTATCTAGTTATTTCAGGAATGTCTTTTTGTGGTTGGTTTGCTTGAATCAGAATCCAGAGTATACACATGGCATTTGGTTGTTCCTTCTCATAAATATCTTGTAAGCTTTAGCAGTCCTACTTCCCTACCAACTTGTTTTTATTTCCTTCCTTTTCCTGCCTTTGGCTTATTGAAAAATCCTATCAGTTGTCTTACAGTCTGAATTTGCATTTACTTATACCAGAGTGAATTTCTTAAAACACCTTTTTGCGTGAATGCCTGCTCATTCATCTTCTCTCATTTTTTCACTTTCTAGAGCAGTACTGTCTAACAGAAATACAGGGATAGGCAAAGTAGGTTCATCATAATAATAATAATAATATAAATAATACAATAATTAAGAAATAAATGATGTAAGAATAAACTCTATGTTCTGGGTACCCACAACTGTAAATCCACTTTACCCACATGTGTATAACATATAATGCAAGACATGTTTGTGGCCGTGTAGCCATGTTAGGCAAGTGAAATGAAACAAGTGAAGTGAATTTCAATAATATATTTAATTTAATCCACTATACACAGAATGTGATCATTTCAAAATGTAAACCATATAAAAATTATTGAGATATGGCATATTCCTTTCTCAAACTAAATCTTCAAAGCTGGTCTGCATTTTAACTGTACAGTGCATCTTGATTTGGACTAGCCAAATTCAAGTGCTCAACAGCTACATCTAACTAGTGACTCCTTTACTGATCAGGTGGTCAAGAAGATAAAGTCCTAACTCCTAACCTGGCATTCAGTTACCTTCCCAATATGGTCCTTAGTTTTTCAGCCTCGTCACCTATTATGCAATAAACATAAACAATTGGGTCTTTTCTTGGTTTTTCCACCCATAATTGTGTTCTGATGGTTCTCCCTTGCTTATAACACCCTAGCTCTTCACTTCCTCCTATGAGTTTTATCCCTTCTTTAGGACCCGTCTCTTTTATCAAACCTTTTATGTTGGCCCAGTCGTTGGAAATTACTTTCTTCCTCTCAACTTTCATAACATGTCCTGTGTGTACTACTCATTTGCACTCATCCTACCCCGCATGGTATTTTTATACACTTCGAATGTGTGTTCTGATTCTCTAACTGGATTGGCAGATCTCTGAGGGTAGGGACACCTCTCATGGAAACTGAGCATGAGCTATGTTGCCACATTCTCTAGAGTTCTAACGATAGGTATCTATAATAGGTTTGCTTCTTACCTTTTTAAAGAAAGCAATGCTTTCCAGTTTAGGTAAAACTGACATTGCAGAAATATAAAGCTAACATTGCTAATGTATATGTTAGCATAGTGGTTAAGAGCATAATCTCTGGAATCATACAGCGTAGGTTTGAATCCAGACTCTGCCTCTAACTGGTTATGTGAACAGTTTAAATTAATCTCTATGCCTTGGTTCCTTCCTCTATAAAATAGGGGTAATTCAGTATCTCCCTCATAGATTTATTGTGAGGGTTGAATGAGGTAATAGTGCCTGAAAGCAGTAAGTACTCAATAAAGATTAGCTATTGTTATTAATAACGAAATATTTGTTTTGATACTCATAGTAGTGTTTTAGGAATTTCCAAACAGAGCAAATGAAAGCCACTAACTATTTAATTGGAAAAATCAAACCAAACCCAAATGTTTGTTGAGCTATAGCTTGTAGGATAAATTAAAAGCTTGGGCCAAAACTACTTCATTCTTGTGTTGCCAGCATAAACATAAGCTAAATAGACATATGTTAAATGTTTTATTTCAAGATTATTGTTTAAGTACTACCTCTAGAGGTAGACATGCATCAAGATGATTGATCAAGTTCTATATCTAAAAATAGCTATAGCTGTAGATATATAGATACAGATATAGCAAGAGTGTAATATCCTTGGTTGTAAAAAAAAGATTCTTGGTTGTAGTGTTAGTAAAAAAATCACATTCTTATTCAATTTGTTATTTTAGTACTTGCCTGTCCATAAACTAAGGAATGATCACCAAGCATTAACAAATTCTTAATTTGAGATTATGTTAGCAAACTGTGTTCTTAATGGTGAATAAATATTTGCATTATGTACAGTATACTTTTGCTAATTTTTTCTTATCCTACGATTGTATCTACTTGGTTCTTTTACTGGATTCTTCACCAACTCTTCTTTAATTTCCTTGATCCTTTTTTTCCCCATAAATTACTTTATTGTTGTTCAATTACAGTTGTCTGAATTTTCTCCCCCGCCACTCCCTCCCACCGCAACCAAACCCACCTCTTTCCCTTGCTTCCATCCGCCCCCTTGGTTTTGTCCATGTGTTCTTTGTAATAGTTCCCAAAAACCCTTCTCCCCACTGCCCACTGCCCCCTCCCCCTCCCCGCTGGCTATTGTTAGATGGTTCTTAATTTCAATGTCTCTGGTTATATTTTATTTGCTTTTTTCTTTTGTTGATTATATTCCAGTTAAAGGTGAGATCATATGGTATTTGTCCCTCACCGCCTGGCTATTTCACTTAGCATGATGCTCTCCAGTTCCATCCATGCTGTTGCAAAGGGTATAAGCTCCTTCTTTCTCTCTGCTGTGTAGAATTCCATCGTGTAAATGTACTATAGTTTTTTGATGCACTCATTTGCTGATAGGCACTTAGGTTGTTTCCAGCACTTGGCTATTGTAAATTGTGCTGCTATGAACATTTGGGGTGCATAGGTTCTTTTGGATTGGTGTTTTAGGGCTCTTACGGTATAATCCCAGCAGTGGAATTGCTGGGTCAAAAGGCAGTTCCATTTTTAGTTTGCTGAGGAAATTCCATCCTGTTTTCCACAGTGGCTGCACCAGTCTGCATTCCCACCAACAGTGCACTAGGGTTCCCTTTTCTCCTCATCCTCTCCAACACTTGTTTGTTGATTTTTTTATGATGGCCATTCTGACTAGTGTGAGGTGGTATCTCATTGTGGTTTTAATTTGCATCTCTCTGATGGCTAGTGATGCTGAGCATTTTTTCATATGTCTCTGGGCCCTCCGTATGTCCTCCTCAGAGAAGTGTCTGTTCAAGTCTTTTGCCCATTTTTTTATTGGGTTTTTTGTTTTCCTGGAGTGGAGTCGTGCGAGTTCCTTATATATTTTGGAGATCAAACCCTTGTCCTAGCTATAATTGGCAAATATGTTTTCCCATGTAGTTGGTTCTCTTTTCAATTTAATGTTGTAATCTCCTTGATCTTATTTATTATTTATCTCTGAATTTTTAGGGATTTTATATGAGTGGCCTAAGCTATATTTAAGTACCACCGAATATTATGGTCATGTTCTAAAATTAAATTATTGCCCTAGAGCAATTTGAAATCTACTGGGAAGATAGAAAAACCACCAAGAGCCCTGGCTGGGTGGCTCAGTTGGTTGGAGCATTATCCTATACACCGAAAAGTGGCAGGTTCTATCCTGGGCAGCGCACATATCTAGGCGGCAGATTCAATCCCTGGCATACAGGAGGCAACTGATTGATGTTTCCCTCTCACATCCTCACATTGATGTTTCTTTCTGTCTCTCTCTGTCTCTCTCTCTCTCCCTCTCTTTCCCTCACCTTCCCTTTTCCCTTTCTCACCCTCTCTCTCTCTTTGCTTTCCTCTCCAAAATCAATAAACATATCCTTGGGTGACAATTTTTTAAAAAGGACCAATAATTAGTCAGTGATGAGATAAAACACACGTACAATGGTATAATACATAGCTTTCATTCACTTATTCATTCAATCAACACATGTTTATTGAGCATTTACTATGTGTCCCACCCTCTCTTACAAGAGGCGTAAGACAGAGTTGTCTGTAGCTCTCTAAAAAACTTAGAGTTTACCTGGGTAGACAGACAAATAAGTAACTGAAATATCTGTGGACAGTACCATGCCAAGGAAATCACAGGCACTGGGATGGTAAATAATTTACTGGAACAGAATAAAGCAGATTACCTGAATGATCAAAACCCTCAAATCAAAATTAGGCTAATCCAGGGAGATGTGTGGACATGTTGAGTTTAAACAATGCTTTGACTGAGGTGAGAGGTGAATGGCAAGCATTCGAGAAACTTCTGTTTTTCTTGTTTTTGGCACATTATCATAAAGCTTTTAGATAGCCTAATGAGTAATCCTGCCTCATCTTTTAGAAATGGTTTTTCATTTTTGCTCCCCACTCCCTTTGCCGGTTGTCTTTATTTGATCTGTTCTCTCTTTTGTCTTTGCAGCAGTGATCCTCAGTGAACACTCATCGAGTCTGAGGAAGGCACTGCACTGAGCAACAGTGCAAGAGGTACACAGGCGGATGTCACTGTCACACCTGTTGCTGTGTTTTCATTATTGGTGTCAGTGTTCTTTCAAGATTGTTTCTGACCTCCTAAAGGTCTTTACCTTATCTGAGAATTTTGTTCTTGTCTTCCTAACTTCACAGCTGATGATTAGTCTTTCCATGAACCTATTAAAGATACAGTATAAAATCCATTTTCTGTTTCTCTTTAGCAATACCGGCTTATTATTTAGAAATGCCAACTTTTTGTTTCCCCTATTCAGTTCTTTACCCTTTTTTCTTTGTTCTTATGATCACTGTGACTTTTCCGTGAGCTTTCCAGGCTTTTTGGAATTTGAAACCTTGTGATGGCCTCTTCCAACTGTAGAGGGTTTAGATGCTTTTAGTTTTTTAAAAAAAAATTCTCTCTTCTCCATTTTAGGTTTTTAAATCTGAATATTTTTTAAAAGTTTATTTTATTTTTGTCATGTAATTGACTCACAGAAGAAAGGTTAATCTGAATGATCAAAAGGTGTTAATTTGTGGGTTAAAATGTGTTAAACAGTTGATACGAAGTCTGTTTAAGTCAATTAGAGAGTATAATGAAGATGTTTCCAGAGTGTTATGGAACCTTTCAAAGTTAGCTTGAAATTCACTAGTATAAATCATGGCGCCCGGCTAAAAAAGCCATTGCATTTCAGTTTATAAATTTGTGTGTATTCCAATAGCTATGAATGGGTCTACATATGTAAAAGAAGTTTGGCTTGATTACTAAGATTATGTTTTGTTGTAGGAAATAAATATATGATTTAATTCATCCTTAGGAAAATAAAAAACAGTCAGTGTTCTTTGTTACTTTCATAATTTTCTAAAATAAAATACAATTGGACTATATAATTAACAAAACATTTCTAGATTATTTGTTCATATGTATATTTGTTTTTAAAACTAGATTAGTGTCGTTATCATGGTATTTTAAAATATGGTACTAAGTATCTCATATAGAATGGAACATTGATAAGACATGTGAGATTTAGTGTAGGCCTTTAAAGAAATGATTTGTCTTCCTCTTTAAAATTGTTTGAAGTAATATTATGAAACATTTTAGTGTTGGTTCATGCCTGCAAAATTCCAAAATAGTTAATGTTTTTATGCAGAATTTAATGTTATTATGCTCAATTTCAATAGTTGAATATAATATTTGTATGATGATAGAATTATTTAAGATGAATGAAGCATTGCAACTTCAATAGTGAAAATGCACTTAGCATCAGGGTTACTATAGCACTAATTTTTATTACTTGAGTCAGTTTACTAGTAATAAACACATTTAGCATTTCAGCTTCTTTCAACCTTTCGATTTAATTATTTAGAGACTGACGAAAAACAAGTCTTACATGCTAAAGGGATTTCTGCAATGATGGATTAGATGCCAAAGTAATGAAACCACACAGCTTAAAAAAATACTGAAGAATAGATCTTCGCTGATGAATTTCCACAAAAATACCATTTTAAAAATGGTTTAAGCATTTCATAGTATTACTTTTTAATCTACTGTAGAAACACCATGAGTATAGTTCTTTTGTAGCTCATTAGCAATTTCTTTAATGAGTTTTTTTGTGTGATAGATAGTTAAAGTAACGGACAAATGACAGATTGTTTGCCTTTAATGATTTCCCTGTTTCAAGCCCATTACAAAGCAATTAGAAATCTGACAGCATTTTCACTCTGCATTACTGATCATCTAAAGTGATGAGGAATGAGAGGTGATGAATATTAATTGTATATTTTCATATGATTATCATAAATTATTACCTTGTCTGATGTGCTGCAGGTGAAGTAGGAGCATTAGAGAAAGACAGTAAGATATATTAATTTGAAAGACTATATGATTTTTTATTTTTGTAGTATAAATTCAATTCACCAATGCTAGTCTCCGTGAATATTAAATTAATTTTATTTAGTTTCTAGCTATATTGGGGGTAACTTAAATATGTTTTTTTATTTCAGTACAAGAAAATGAAAAATTATTCCATCATATTATGTACATATTGGTATTTAAGTTCAGAATTTAAAAAATCTAATTTAGGAAATGAGATGGTGAATTTTGTTGGTGTTTATGTAATATTCTGATATATCAATATAGAAAAAGATAAACTTATGAATAGATCTTACATCTTGGGTTAAAGTCAGGTAATCCTGCAAAAGAAGAAGACAAGAATGTTTAACCAGATGAAAAAAGAGATTTTCTTAGGTCATTTGTAACTGTTCTTTTGGTTTCGTTCCACACTATACCCACTTCCTCAGTTTCTTGCTTTAGGGAGATGAGGCTAAGCCTGTTGTAATCAGGACTCAAATGCTGTTCTTACTTGGTTCCCAGTCTTGGACTTAGAGCAAGGGTTGGTCTAGAAACTTGATCATAGTTTTTAGTGAAGAGAGAATTGGCAAACTTAAGGCATTTGAAAATATTAGAGATATATTTGAAAAATTAATTTATATTTTAGTATCTCTTACTTATATGTATTGGTTGGGAATCAATGCATACTTAATGAATTGTGTTCAATTTCATTTCACTAATGAGACTATGTCTTATTCAGTCCTTTTGGACCTTTTTGCTATGGCTCCTTATTTTATGTTCAGCTATAAATATTTCCATTTTATATATATATATATATATATATATAATTAAAATTGGCAGGTCTTCATAAATGAACTTTTTGTGTTCTGGAAAGTTGTGAAATTCATTACATACTTAAGGAAAAGTCAGATGTAATGATGAAAGCAAATTATCAGTAAAAAGGTTCAAGGCCCTAGCAGTTGGTAGTCTAATTTAGTACTATTTTTAATGGCTAAGGTTTCTGAATATAGAATTCTTTATGCCTCATGCCCAACTAAGATTTCCTTTCACAGGGACTTCCTCCATCTACAGAGCAGTTTCAGCTAGCACACTCACAGAGTTGGAAAGATGAGTCCCAGCGCTCTCGACTCCTTTTCCTTCCCTTGTCTTTCCACTTTTTAAAAGTTTTTATTTATTCATTTTTAGGGAGGGAGAAAGAGAAGGAGAGAAACATCAATGTGTGGTTACCTCTCACGTGCCTCCCCACTGGAGACCTGGCCTGGAACCCAGGCATGTGCCCTGACTGGGAATCGAACTGGCGACCCCCTGGTTCGCAGCCAGCACTCAATCCACTGAACCATGCCAGCTAGGGCTGTCTTTCTGCTTTTAAAGTACCGTCAGCCAGCATAGCTACTTGACACTTGGCTGAAGTCCCCACTTCTTCCTTGAGTGGGATGGATTTAGGAATCTTAACATAGTTTTCCTATTACAGAGAATAGCTACCTATGAGTTCATAGGAACCTTGGCTGTTTGACCATGAAACTGTAAAAGTAGTCCCTCTTTCTCTCTTAAAATTTCCACATAAAATGGGTTTACAATTTGTTCCAGCATAGCACCACTTAGTCGAACAACAAGTTATTTAAGATTCCTAGGGGAAAGCAAGGTCAACAAGTTGGAAGGAAAACTAAGGAAATAAATGTTTTAAATTTCAGAGATCTCAGGGTTATGATGTGGTGGAACTCCAACATAAAGGAGGCCAAGATTCCTGACTAGTCATCCATAAAAATATTAACTTAGTTCTGAAACAGGTCATCAAGAGAGAAATGTGTTGACAGACATTGGTTTCGCATTGAAACCAGTTTTTAAATACTTTAATTCCCAAACCAATTGTTTTTATCCTGGATTGGAGAATAGAATAAACAAGGCTTATGACACTGAAATAGATTATACTGTTCACTTTTAACTTGATAATATGACCTGTCATTTTATCAGAAAAAGATACTAAATTCATCTGGCATATTTGGTTTTTCAGATACTATGTTGGTTGTTTTCCAGTATTTTATGAGCTTCTGGGTGTTACTAATTGATTGTTTAATTTGTTATTGCATGTTCCCGGGTTAAACTAAGCTGTCTAATTACCAAAATCATTTCCCCCTTGTTTTAAAGGTGTGTATGTTTTTTCCCTTTCGCAGTCTCCAGAGACATTTTTCCATTATTTTAAGGCGGTGAAAGCAGAAGGAAATAGTGCTGAGATTTGGGGGAGAGGGGACCAGGAATAAAGGGGACGTGCCTTTTCCGTTAACAGTAGTCACATCCTTCGTGTGATCTATCCCATCTTGGGAGTCATAAATGTTTGACCAATATTTCGGTTCTTTCTTTGGAGTTCTTATAATTTAACTTTACTATCTCCCCTTGGGGTGGGGAAGCCTGATTTCTCTTCAGTGAAAGGGTAGGATCCAGGCACATGCCTGATGAGGGTGCTCCTGTGGCAGGCCAGTTCAGTGTGTCCTTAGCCGTTATAGTGCATGGCTTCGTTACCAAGGTGTGAAGTGAGCCCTAGAGCACTGTTCTGTCACCTCGTGTTTGGCACCCTGAATAGACAGTGGTCTTTTTATTATTATTATTATTATTATTATTATTATTATTATTTTATTTGACAGTGGTCTTTTAAAAGTTTTAAGTTCTCACTCCAGGAGAATATTACCAAATTGTTACTGAAATAAACCGGAACTCCAAATTTATGTAATGAGAGTTGAAGGATTTGTTTTCCCATAATTGTGGAGCAATTCTCCTGTTCTCTTTTGGTGGGCTTACCAGTACCTCTCACTAGACTTCAAACTTCACATTATGGCTTATAGAACTGTTCCTCTCTCCAGCTGTATAAAATATATGTTAAGGCTTTTTAAGCTATAAGTATAAAATTCAGAGCACTTGATCAATATACTCTGTCTTCTAAGATACCTGTAAACAAGAACACTGTATTTTAATAAAGGGAGAGGAGAAAAAGAACTGTTTGAACTCTGTGTTTAGCACTTTGGTATAAATATTTTTGGATCACTTACTCAATTGGTAGCTGATCGGTTAGCATTAAACTTCTTGGGCTTCTTTGTGATCAAAAGGGCTTTCAGCTTTCCATGGTCAGGTGCTACATTTAATGCATGTGAATAATAATTTTTTGCAAAATAAAAATAAATGTAATGCTTGGGAGGAAGAAAGTGTATGCATTTTTACCCTTACTAAAGAACTTACTGTTAAAGTAATATAGAATGACACTTTGTTTTCCCCAGTCTTTATATTGGAAAAATTGACATAAAAACTTTAAGGTCTTCCATAGAGCATTTAAAAACTTTGTTGAGCCTGCTCCATTGCTATATGATAATCTTTTATTTCTAAAGAATTAGGTGTTTCTCTCTCTAACAGGTGGGCTAAAACAAGTGTTAAATAATCTTTTACCTGTGAAATATGCATGTTTATGAATAAGTATACATTTGAAAAATTGCATGTATTTTTGTGCTCCTATTTACTTGTTACTATGGCAACCACCACACTGCCTAGTATTTATGTTGTCTAGGATTCAGAGCACCTTTTCAAAAAAAATTAATATGCCAGAACCATGTATTATATATACTTTGATGTTTCAAAAAATATTTATTCTAAAGCATATTTTTGAAGAAAAATAGCAATAAATAATGTAAACTTCAGCTCAGCCTAAATAGTACCCTTTCCTGTAGTAAGTTTTTAAAATCAACACAATTACATTTTTTCTTCTCCTTGTTATAAAATCAGAATAAAGATTAGACATAATGAATTTTTAAAATCGTAAGTCAATCTTGAAAGGTAGTCTCTTGATTTTTCTTATTTTAATGACAATATTTTGATTCATTACAAATTTTTGAAAAGCTAAAACAAACAGGCAGAATATTTAATGCTAGCTACATAATCAGAAAAATGTAAGTAGTTTGCCTTTCCGTTTACAGATAGTTCTTTAATGCCTATGAACAAAAGATTTATATTTCATATTTGAAATGAAAGGCATGGTTGCTATTATTTGTCTTAGTTCAGTTATTCAAATTGTTTTCCGACATGTGTGATACATAAATGTAATTTCCTAATGTTAAACATTAGGATGGAAATCATGGAGCCTAAAACCAGACATGTTCTGTGTCACGTATCACCTGTTAAGAAAACCCGAAGTACAACATTTAGATGCAAACAGGGTAGTAAGCATATTGTCTCTGGTGCTTGTGAACAGGGTGGATCTGCAGTTTCACAATTTACATTGACAGTATCTTTACGGGAAAGGTAATTATCAAATAAATTATAACATGTCCTAGTATTAGGATTATTAATATTAGTTTTAATTGCCTTTTTCAAGATAATTGGATATCTTCTCATAAGTATATGGGAAAGGTGGCATTGGGCTAATTAGATATTTTGAACTCGGTTATCTTTAAATTATTTAGAAGTTTAACATCTATATTCTGTATTTTAGGAATTTTTTCTTTTAATTAAATGATTTTATAAGTAAAATTAAAATAATTTATAGTCCATAAAATATTGATTATCCCTTGATATTCCTCCTTGAGTATTGATATGAAAAAAATTAAATAATGGTAATTTGAGAAATTAAATTTTTACGGCCAGTTAGAAAATTATTCTAAAATTAGTAAGGTTAAGAATAATATTTCTTTTGTTTTTAATATTTTATTTATTTATTTTTAGAGACAGGTGAAGGGAAGGGAGAAAGAGTGGGAGAGAAACATAAATGTGTGGTTGCTTCTCACGTACTCCCCACTGGGGACCTGGCCTGCAACCCAGGTATGTGCCCTGACTGGGAACCGAACTAGTGACCTTTTGGTTCACAGTCCTGTGCTCAATCCACTCAAACCAACCAGGGCAAGAATAATATTTCATTTTAGTACTGGGTACTCTTAGATGAGCTTTTTATATACTATTTCTGGTAGTTTTAGAAATTGGCACATTTCTAAAAAGCTGTTCTATTTTTAAATATATATCGTCAGCCTTAAAATCAAAGTGTTCATAGATTTTGATCCAGGAATTTAACTTTTTAAAGAACTATTGAAAGGTTGGTCAAAGATTTGTACAAGAATCATAGATTTATTTACATTTGGAAGCATTTGGAACAATGAACTAGGAGAGTAAAAGCAAGTAATTAAAACATACATTCTTAACAAATATTTAATAGCAGAAATATTATCATTAAGTGAACATAGCTGTATATAAACTATATATTTAATATGGTCGCACTTTTATTTAAAGAAAAGACAGTATCTATAAATTAATATGTGAAAGTCTGAAACAAATATTCAGAAAGTATAATGGTGACTAACTCTGGAATAGGAGATTATGAGGTTTTTTTAAATACATTTTTTTCTAATCTTAATATGGGCATTTCTGTAATAACTCCTGTTATTATCACTCAAGTTATTTTTAATAAGACGAGTTAATAACTTGTTTTTACATTGATGACATTGCAAATTCAGCTGCTGGAGGAACCATGTGGTCGTGTTCAGCATTGGATCCATGGTCTTTTTTCAAGACTGGAAATAGTCGTTCATAAATATTTGATGAATGGCTGGATGACAGCATCAAGACTTGCAAAATAGTTTAGGGAAAACAAATTTGAGGGGCCACAAAAATGCCTCGCTGGTGTTTAAGTCAGTTTAACTTGTTTAACGTAACAGTGGGTGACAGGATAACAAAGTGGTAAGGATACGCCAGAACTGCTCTGCTCACCACAGTTCTGGTGGCAGAGAATGAGACAAAAGGTACAAGACTGGATTTATCCTAGTACATTGAGTTTGTATAATTGTATAAGCACAGCTATTAGAACAAAACAAGCAAAAATATCGTTGGAGTTTCAACAGGAAAAATAAAACATTAAAGAACTTTAGCAAAGTTCTTCAGTGGTTGGAAATTTTACATTCTTTCTTTTTTCTCCTTAAACTTATATTTCTACTTCATTTCTTCCATTGAGTTTTATCTTTTATGCTTGAAAGTTTTTTATAGACCATTCTATCATCCATCAACTACAATTTTTTAAATATCCTGTGACCATAAGGTTGTAAGGTATTACAAAATTCCCTTAGGATTGAATTTTTATTATTGTTATTTTAGTACGCAGTTATTCAAAGTAGCATGAATGTACTACCATTTTTAGATATTCATTAAATATGTGCAAAGAAAAATTTATTGGAAATCTATATATTGATACGAATTGATGAGGGCACTTTTAATTTCTTAATTAAGGCAATAGTGGAGTTGTCCCTTGGTTCAAGACTCTGGAATGGGCATAAAAGGAATGCCTTTCTGTTATAAAATAACAGAAGAGAGACTTCCTAAGGTTAAACTCTAGCCGGGACAGGCAACTTCTTGGACAGACGCATTTTAGGAAAGCATGTATAGAAGGCAAGGATCTGGAAATTGACTTGCTCAGGACTGTCCACATCTGCATGCCCCTTGGAAAGTCTCCAGGTACTCTCTGTTATTGGTTCTTAGTGCCCCAACTTGAAGACTATCGTGCCTCTTCCTTTTCAGTACCTGGCACGTGGTACCTACTGTGTGCTTGTAGTGAGGATGCAAACCCAGACCCTGGCTCCAGAGTCCAGGCTCACAGCCACTGTGTACTTGAATGCCTTTTTAAAAAACAGGGTGAAGGAGCAAATCTAGGCAGGAGCCTGAGAGGAGAGCTTATATTCATGTGAAATGGTAAAGAGAGGGGAAGTAAAGAAAAAATAGTGCTTTTTCAATGTGTCAGTGAATAGACTACGCATGAGTTAATAAAGCATAAGGCAGTGCCTTTTTCTGTACTCTACTAGAGTATCATAGCATTTAGTGTCAAATTAAAATTAACACTTTATTTCTTTAATTTCTATTTAACAATAGTTTTCATTTAATTAGTAATATGCAGGAGTGTTATCTGAAAGCCTATTGTATTCTGCATATTCTGCTTAACCTGTTAATATGTTCTACTTTTAGTGAGGATGACACTATTTTTATAGTAACATTATAGAAGAAATATTACATTTAATTATGGTAATGATTTCACACTTACGTAGCACGTTTCATCTAAAAGCACTCTGAAACTATTTTACATGGAAACATATATATACCCATCACTAAAATGATTACCTCCTTTGGTGAAGATTAGGACTGTAATCATGCATGCATAAGTAAAAAGTAAAACTATTACTATATATCAAGAGATATTTTTGAGTAGCTCAGTGCAAATTTTATTTTTTGAATTTTAAATAATTGTATAATATAATGAACACACCAGGACAAAATCAAGGGATTTTGTTTTTCAAGGTGATTTTCTCTCTAATCATATAATTTTGCCTTGCTATACACAGCTGGATTTTTCACTTATAAGCATTCTCTAATTAGGAGGGATTTGACCTGTGAAAGAATTGAACAGGCAGTAGTTGTTTTGAAGGCCTGAGAAGACAACCTCAGACCTCCTGTTGTGAGAAGCTGGAAGGCAGAGGGAGAATGAGAAGGCCAACAGCCCTTTGGTGTCCAGTTGAGTACCAGAGGAGTGCTGGGTAGAGAAAAGTACTTTCCCTTATTAAACTACATAGAGAGAAATAACTTCTCTTATTCTGCTCTAGATTCAGATTCACCTAACATTTTTTCAGTATCTACCCTGTACTAAGCACTTTCATGTTCACCATTTTATTTAATTCTCAAACCATGTGGATAACTGAGTCTTGCAAATGAACAGCTGCAGCTCAGAAAGGTTATAATACCCAATATTAAATAGGTAGAAAGTGGCAGAGAAAGACCTGATTTTTTCTTATGTTATAGGTATGCATTCCTCCATTATCCTTGTGAGTATAAATTATATTATAGTTCTTTAACAGCACATTGAGCATCATACTTTTTGAGCTTCTTGTGTCTTGTACATTACTGAAGAACCTTAGGAGCTCATCACAGTTCACAGGGAAATCCTCCAGATGCCTTCTCCCAAACGAGGAAGAGCCCTGGTGAAGGAAGTTAGTTGTCTGTTGGTGCTGCTGGTGGTGGTAGTGTGGCTGCGATTGCTATAGCTCCTTGCTGACCCACGTCAGCACTAATGAACCCATTGCATCCCTCATCTGTATGGCTCTACTGGCCCATGCTCGAGGACCGTCTTTCTGGGTCCAACAGAATACACACACATACACACAGAGGAAATGACCTGGTTTACTTAAGGGATTGGCTCCTGTGATTGTGGAAGCTTGATGCGTCTAAAAGGCCCAAAGCCCCAAATTACCAGACTCTCAGTTAAATTGAGATTCCTAACAATCCTACTGTTCATCCTGTTTCCTTGCTCTAAGCCAATGCCATATGCTTCACATTCTTGAAAGTACCTTATTTCAAGGGATATCAGGTGTTTCTGGGTTAGGTTTGACTGCACACAAGAGAGATCCAAATTAACATTGTTTTGAACAAGCTACAAGTTTACTTCTCCTGTAAGTCTGGAGGTAGGTATTCCAGGGTTCATATGGAACTCAGTGTTGTCAGAGCTTCAGGCTCCTCCTACCCTCCTTGAGGTGTGGCTTTCGTTCCTAGCATCACATCAAAGTTAAAGATGATCAGTATAGAGCCAGCCTTCATGTCTTTGTTCTAGGTAGCACAAAAGAGGAAAAAGAAAAACAAATGTATTCGCTTGGATCATGACCAGGAATATTGCATTGGCCAGACTTGTTCATATAGCCCCACCTAGCAGCAAGGAAGACCAGAAAATAGTCTTTATTTTGGGTAGCCGTATGCCTCAGTTAAAAATCAGGGATTCCGGTATCATGGAGGAAGGAAGGGATGGATCTTGGCAGACAATTGCCGTCTCCACCACACAGAATCTATACGAGTACTAGAAGATATTCACACATGGACACATCAGGACACTCATATGCAGTTATTTTGATATGTTTGATGTATTTTTACCAAAGCAGCCACATTATCTTTTCAACAAGTCATGTTACTCTCCTGCTCCCAACACTCCATGGGCTCTCCATCCACTCAGTGTCCTAATGGTGTGCCGCAAGGCCTGGCGTAATCTCCACCCCCTCCGTTGCCTTTCTGTGAGTCCTCATCCCAACTGCATTCCCTCTTATTCCTCTATTCATCCATTCCCCACCTTAGGGCCTTCTCACTCTTCTCACCCCTGGATATTGTTCCGCTAACTCCCGTGCCTCTTTGAAGCCCTTGCCCGGATACGACCACCTCAACTGGGCCTGTGCCTAAAACCTATTAAAGACTGCGATGCCCTCCACCTTCATTCTCTCGGTCTACCTTCCTTTCTCCATTTTGCCCCAAAGCATTTGCCACCTAATATCTTAACAGTTTACTTATTTCTTCTGTGTATTATTTATCCTCTGTCCCCACTAGAACGTACAATAAGTTTCAAAAGGGGCAGAGTTTTTTCCTGCTTTGTGCCCTAAAAAATTGTAAGTGCTTGAACAATGCTAAATACATCGTAGGTGTTCATAAATAATCTGTGGGTGAGGAGTGCTTTTATTTCAGAATAGCCGTAAAAAGTTAGAAGTATTTCTTTTATTGCCTTAGAAGTTACAGCCTTCACTTAGTAATGGTGTGCCATGTTGCCTTGGGACACTAGCGATGAGGCTTTGTAGCCATTTTTATCAGTGTTGTGAGTGGGTAGTTACACCCTAGAAAGGAACCTGTAACAGTCTTTGATATTTCTTACTGGCATATTGTTTTAGTCTTAAGAAATTTTAGGTTGCCTGTGTCTGTTACTCAAGATTGCTGGGTTTATTTATTGCAAATAATGAGAATCCCAGCTTTCAGCTTAAGGAAACAAACCAAAAAAAAAGGAATATGTTGGCTCACTTGCCCTGTAAACTTGAGATGTGTTTTTTTTAATATATTTTATTGATTATGCTATTACAGTTGTCCCAATTTTTCCCCCTTTGCCCCCCTCTACCTGGTATCCCCATTCCCTCCAGCAATCCCCCCCTTAGTTCATGTCCGTGGGTCATGCATATAAGTTATTTGGCTACTCTATTTCCTCTACTGTTCTTAGCATCCCCTTTGTTGTACCTACCAATTTGTACTTCTTAATCCCTGCACCTTTTCCTCCATTCTTCCCCTCCCCCCTCCCAGCTGATAACCCTCCAGATGATCTCCATATCTATGATTCTGTTCCTGTTCTGCTTGTTTGCATAGTTTATTTTCAGGTTCAGTTGTTGATAGTTGTGAATTTGTTGCCACTAATGTTCATAGTTTTGATCTTATTCTTAGATAAGTCCCTTTGATGTTCCGTATAATAATGGCTCGGTGATGGCGAACTCTTTTAGTGTTACCTTATCTGGGAAGCACTTTATCTGTCCTTCCATTCTAAATGATAGCTTTGCTGGATAGAGTAATCTAGGTTGTATACAGGTCCTTGCTTTTCATGACTTGGAATATTTCTTTCCAGCCCCTTCTTGCCTGTAAGGTTTCTTTTGAAAAATCAGCTGAGATGTCTTATGGGAACTCCTTTGAGGATAACTGTCTCCTTTTCTCTTGCTGCTTTTAAGATTCTTTCTTTATCTGTAACCTTTGGCATTTTAACTATGATGTGCTTTGGTGTGTTCCTCTTTGGGTGCAACTTGTTTGGGACTTTCTGTGCTTCCTGGACTTGAATGTCTATTTCCTTTACCAGATTGGTGAAGTTTTCTTTCATTATTTTTTCAAATAAGTTTTCAATTTTTTGCTCTTCCTTTTATCCTTCTGGCATCTCTATGATTTGGATGTCGGTATGTTTGGAGATGTCCCAGAGGCTCCTTATTCTATTCTTGTTATTTTGAATTCTTTTTTTCTTCTTGCTTTTCTGATTGAATGCTTTTTTTCTTCCTTATGTTCCAAATCGTTGATTTGAATCTAAGCTTCATCTCCTCCACTGTTGGTGCCCTGTGAATTTTTCTTTATTTCAGTTAATGTAACCTTCATTTCTGCCTGGGTCTTTTTTATGCTGTTGCAGTACCCAATGATTTCTTTTGAGCATCCTGATCACCAGTGTTTTGAACTCTGTATCTGATAGATTGGTTATTTCCATTTAATATAGTTCTTTTCCTGGAGTTTTGTTCTGTTCTTTCATTTGGGCCATATTTCTTTGTCTCTTCAGGTTGGCAGCCTCCCTGTGTTTGTTTCTGTAGGTAGAGCTGCTTTGACTCCCTTAGTAGCACAGCTTGTTGTTAAAAAGTCACCTATAAATTGTGTGGGGCAGAGCCTTAGGTAGTTACCAGGGCAAGACAACCCATTTCACTACTTTGTGGTTCTGTGTGGGAGAGGGCTCAGAGAGGGGGCCGTGCCACCGCCTGGCCTCTGGATATTACCCAAGAAGAAGCGGTCTCCCCAGCATTTGCCCTCTTGCCAATAACTTCACTTTCTCCCCTTCTCGTCCATATGCCACTTGTGCCCTTCCAGCTGTTGTCCTGGTGCTGAATCCCAGAGGTGGTAGGTCTTTGTGAGTCCTAAGTCCATTGCAGACCCTTTAAAAGAAGTCATTTTAAAATCCGACAGTTTCTTCCACTGTCCCAACACCCACTGGTTTTTGTAGCTATAAGTTATCTTCCTGGCTCTGGAACCCGGGGCTGGCTGATCTGGTCTGGGATCACTCACTCTCCTGAGGTATCCCTCCTGATTTTTATCCACCACATGTGAATGTGGGACCACCCATTCTGCCACCTCTCCGTCCCTCCTACCTGTCTGGATGAATGTGGCTTCTTTAAATCCTTGGTTGTTGGACTTCCATTCAGCTGGATTTTCTAATGAATCTGGGTGAAATTTGTTTTGTAATCTAGTAATTTTGGCTGTAGTTGTGTGCAGAGGCGAAGGGTGTTTACTTACACCTCCATCTTGGCTGGAAGTGAGATGCAGTTGTGTTTAATAGCTGGTTTCAGGCATTCAAGTATTGTCATCAGGAATCTCTCACTTTTTAAATCTCTCTTCATCTCTCTTTTGCTTTCATCTGTTTTGGCTACATGCATTGTTCGTACAGTTAGTGACCCCAGAGAACAGAGGACCACTTTGTCTTCCTCACGGGGACCGTGATGTAGCAATTACTGTGTCTTGGGAAAGGCACTTGGCTTCTCTAGCCTTGGACCCACGCACTTCCCTGCTTGGAAAGCAAGGCCTCAGAATTTACAGTCCTGTTAGAATCCGGAGGAAGGTGGCTTCCAAAAGGAAAGGGCTGAATGAAGGACGGGCCAAAAGAGAGTATTGTGCTGCACTTCTCAAGAACATATTTCTCGTGTTATGTTAATAAGCAGTTTTCTAGCAAGCAACAAAAAATAAAATAGTTTGCAACCAATTATCACTTCTTCCTTTCTTAAGAAGGATTATACCCATGGCTTAGATCTATGATTTTGTCTTCCTGTAGGCTCTCATCTCTCTTCGTTTCTAATGAGATTTCACATTTAGCAACTGCTGCACAGTCTAGAACATGATGAGAAGCAGATTGTGATTAATGCCCAGCCTCAATTTATAACCCAGGAGGATTTTACATTTTAAATTGAATAACATTCTTCCATATTCTTAGCTGAACATGTTGAGAACAGAAAGAGAAGATCACAGAGCAGCACTTTCTTGGTCTTCCTTACTACCCTTGACTAAAGCCATTGAGGTATCACTGCAGAGCAACTCTGAAGGCACGTTTAATGGGGATAATTTTCACTTGATTTAAAATATGTTTCAAATGATTTAACAAGGTGAGATTATTATTTCAGCAGCTTCAACTGAATTCTGAAGGGGTTAAAGTGCTTCTAGGAAGTTGTCCCCATAAATACTCAAGATTTGGTGGAGATCATGATGTGAGTAATAGCAGAGAGATGTGGTGGGCTATGAGGGTTGTTGCCTGGGTTAGAGTCCTTCGATTCTTTCTATTTTACGGGAAGTAAAAGATAGGTGTTGCAGTTAACAGATTATCATTGGAATCTGACTTGGACAGGTAGCATAATGAAAATAATAATAATGCAGGGAAAAATAAGATTTATTATATGCTAGTTAACTTGAATTATATCTATTTGGTTCTCAAAACAAAACATGGGAGGAATATAAGGCAGATAATATTTTAAACATCTCCATTTTACCTGTGAAGAAACAAATACCTCTAGAAGTTAATGTAAACAAGGTCACACACTGGTAAGTAGAGAAGGTATGATTTGAATCCATATAGATTGAAGTCCACAGCTAGAAATATATTCTACCACACTTCTATGAAATATAAAGCAGAGGAGACAGAAGTATTTTTCCTGTGATTTTTTTGTCTATTAGAAAGTGAAGAGTGGCCCTTGCTAGTGTGGCTTAGTGGGTTGGGGTATCATCCTGTAACAGAAAGGTTGGGGGTTCGATTCCTGGTCAGGGCACATACCTGGGTTGTGGGTTTGATCCCTGGCTGGGGCGTGTATGGGAGGAACCAGTTGGTGCTTCCCTCTCGCATTCATGTTTCTCTCCCTTCCTCTCTTCAAAAAAAAAAAGAAAGAAAGAAAAAGAAAAATGTCCTAGGTTGAGGCTAAAAAAAAGTGAAAGAGCAAAAAAGTGTGTCAGGTATTGATAAGCAATTGGACTATTGAATGGTTAAACATGATGAAGTTGTTGTTATGTTACACAGAAAGTGTGAACTATAAGAGCATTGAAGAAAATATTCATATATTAGGATTATGTTAGCTCCTTATAGAAATTCTAGGTCATATTTAAATCTTAGAACATAGATTCTTTTTGTGTTTGTCATTAAGTTTAGATGAAAATGAAATCTGGACTTTCAGCTCATCTTTGTTTTGCCTTATTCCTCTGAGTTTATGAGGAATAGTGGCAGTGTATGAGATAATTTACACAATGTACTGAATATATTGCTAGACAGTTTTTGGTAAATTATTATCCAGTAATTTAGAAATATATTATTCATGATAGTATTTTTTCCAATAAGAAATGGAAAATTTTTTAAATAGGGTTTTTAAGTATTCCTTTATACAAATGCTAGTGCTAATAAAATGTGTATTTGCACATTTTTATTGCCTTTAGAATTTATTTTTACCATTTTTCCTTTTCAAAATTGTATGGCATTCACTTTTTGTTCCAGCTGTCTTTTGTGCATTTCTAGATTCTTGACTGTTTTTCCATAGCACTGATTTAGTTTATTCCATTTTTTTTCTGTTTTTTCCCCCTAATTTTCTTTCTTTGATTCTGAGCCTCTTTAACTGCCTTTTAAAACGTTTTTTATATGTCAGTCTTTCATGTGACACTTTCCTATCACCTGATTGCTTATAGTTTGTTTCAGTTATCTCTCTGTCTCAATCCAAACTTCTTTTCTGTCACTATTGCCTGTTACCATCTGCTTTGATTATAACGTACCTAGAAAGTGAAGTAACCTGCTTCTTAGCAATCGAATGGAAAGTCAAAGACAATGCCCAGAGACCTCTTACTTTCATGAAAAAGAAAGTGATGAATTTCAGCTGAAAAGGGTGAAGTTCTTAAAGGCTAATGGTAATCTAAGATTGGTTTGTACTAATATGATTATCAGAGAAAGGCAGTTTTCTCTGTGAGTAAAGACATTTCTCCTTTGACTGAGGTTAAAACTTCTCTTGTCTCACTCCTGTTTTCCTTGCCACCTTTCTTCTTTTACCATCTTTGTCATCTTTTTATGAGAAACAATTATTAAAATATAGTCAATTTGTTGTTCCTTTACTTATATCACAGAGATTGTGCTTTGCTTCACTAATTAGCAATTGTACACTTTATCAAATGTGCCCGCATATATTAAATCCATTTATTGCAACCATACAGTGATCAGTCACTTTGCTCTCATGTTACCTGATGCTGTTAATTACTCTTTATTATATTTCCATCATCCACTCTTCTGTTTTTCTGGTATTGTTTCATTCTTTTCCCTCTATCACTCTCTGCTACATTTACTTGTAATAGAGGGAAAACTGCTATGCCAGGGTCTTTCCCCCAAGACAGCCAATCACCAACAGTATAAATGAGTTCCACATATTGTGCCAAAGGTCTGTGTCTTCCCCTTTCGTGACTTACCACCAA
Source organism: Glossophaga mutica (assembly GCA_039655065.1). Taxonomy (NCBI): domain Eukaryota; kingdom Metazoa; phylum Chordata; class Mammalia; order Chiroptera; family Phyllostomidae; genus Glossophaga; species Glossophaga mutica. The sequence goes on from CM077308.1 coordinate 24,969,088, forward strand.
GAGGTCAGATGACTGGAAAAGTGTAGCCTCATTCATGAGGCAACTTCCAGAAAAGCAGCACAAGAGTAAACTTTGCATACCCAGCTGTAGTCTAATGCATCCCAGGTGACATGGATGGGAAAATTGATTACTTAGTGCTCACAAGTGTCTAGGGGCAGTTCTGTCATACTTACAGAGGGTGTCTCTGAATGCTGAGTGAAAGACTTCCAAATAAAATCGCATTTTAACATTAAGAGAATGTTGTAAAAAATATCTTTCTGTCTCACATAGAAAATGTTTTGTTTCATTGATTTTTAGCAGATGATAGATCATCTAAGGATGTAATTTCATGTTTTTTATCCATTGTATTCTTTTAATCTGGCTCTCAAGGAGACGAACTGCACCTAATCTGTTCACTCGCTGTTTTATGTCATTTTAGTTATCCTGCATATGTTTAATTGGAATGAGTCTTAGAGTCTTCTCTGAAATGGAAACAGGTGGTCATACAGCCTCATTTCAATCTTCAGAAGATGAGCTATCGGTTCCCACCGTGGAATGGGTAGCAGGAGGCGGGCGGCGGGGGGGGGGCGGGGGGGGGAGTCAGCAATAGTGAGTGAAGCAAAGTTACAGCTCCACTGTTTCCAACCTGCATTACCAACAGATTACACTTTCGCTAGTTCATAATTTTTTTCAGAATTTCCCTTTAAGCTTAAGAAATCTCTACAGATCTGAACATTCATACATTATTTCCTTTAAAAATGTCAAAAGACTATTTCTTTTTGAAACTTAATTTCCTCTGGAAAAGTTATATATAACATCTGTAAACCTCCACAGTTTTTGATTTTAAATATACCTTATTTTTATCTCTTTGTACTTTTGCACAAACAGTAGTAGTATTTTTTTTCCCTGTAGGTAGGATGATTTATGTCTTGATATATCAATTGGGATATGCTTACCAACACATCAAGGCCAATCTAGAATTATAGTTTCTTCTGGTGTTGTAAATAAAATATGGGTGAATTATCCACTTTTATTATTGACTTTCCATGATGATTAAAACACATTTTATCTAACAATTGCAGAAAGTTTTTTAACTTTATATATTTAAAGGTTATTCATTTCATGAAGTTGGGGAAAGGGTAGGGTGAGGTTTAATGAAATCTTTGTGCTTTGTGTACTCCAGAGATTTTATATAAGTTAACATTCATCAGACATATGTGGGGTTATTTCTCTTATTGGTCGTACACCAGTATTTTAAAGTGATGGTTTATTACTGAATGTACTTAGGGTTGTTTTTCTTTATGTTTACATTTTCTTATTTGTATTTATTCCAATTAGAGAGTTTAATTACTATTAAAATGGTAATAGGATAAAGATAAGTTTTACAAATGACAATATTAAAAAAAATAACTCTTCAGGAAGGTTTAAATGCCATAAGAATATAAAGCGAGAAATATATGCTTGTCAAATATACAGTATAAATAAATAATTTAGATGAAAATGGTTGACTACATTTAACAAAGAGAGTACCAAATAATGATGGGCTAAAGACTGGTTGTTAGATTTGATGTACTTCATTGTATATCGTAAGTAATTGCTATCCATAAAAATTCTATGGCTTCTGTATAAGAAAAAGAGACATTTTGACAGGCAACACTGGTATGAAGCGACAGCAAGTACAAATCCTTGGCAACTGTCATTATCCTGCTGTTGCATTCACATCCGAACTGTGTGATAACTTAGACCTGCATGTTTGTTATTGAGCCATGATCTGTCAAAGTAGCCACACTTTCTGCTTATGAATAGAATTATTAGCCACATGGAGATTTCTGTCATAGAAATCTTAGCTCACCAAAGATGCTTTGTGTTTCAAAAAAGGGAGAAAATTTTAAAAATTCCATGCCATTTTATGCTTATGCTGACATTTCTGGTGAAATAATTTTTATTAAGTAAGATAGAATTTTCGGAAAATATCATATTAATTTATATTTTAACTCATTCTAAAATTATTCAAAACTCGTAGATTTTGAATAAAAGTAAAGCAAACATGATTAGAAAGTTGTTTGTGTAAGTTAGGGTACAATTAGAAAGTAACAGAAAACTGAACTGAAAGTGACTTTAAAAGGTAGGAATAGTCATTATTTCACGTAAGAATAGCTTCAGGGACAGGGCAGTTCTTAGGGTTAAATTCAGTGGTTCAGCCATGTTATTGAGGAGTGTGACCCTTTGTATCTTTCCCGCTGCCATCTTCAGAATATTGGCTAGATTCTTGGGTTTGAGGACTCCTACTCCCAAGATGCCTTATCACAGTTTCACTTAACAAGATGTCTAATAAAGAAGATGAATGTTTGATCACTTACATCTTTTTTTTTTTTTAATTATGGCAACAACCCCAACAAACCTTGAAACCTTTTCCTCATGTCCTGTTGGCCAAAATTTAATCACAAGCTGATTACTTAACCTGCAAGGGGTAAGGGAAATGGAATTACCATCACTGGGGTTAGGCCATTGAGGATTCCTTCCCTGGAGCTGATCAGGGTTACCCTCCAAGGGGATCTCAAGAGGTTGAATCCTCAAATGTAATCGAATGTTGTCATCTAATAAAAACCAGGCACTGACTTAGATAAAATGATCAGTACCTGACATAGCTCTTGGCTTGAGCTTTATTATATTTCATTTCTTAAATTGTGTTCATTTCTTGTCAGCAATTTTGTAACATTTTTGCACAATGTCATAATTATCACAGAATAATTCCTGCACACCAGTCTCGTTGAGTTCCTATGGAAGTGTAAAATATGTAAAACAAGGATCTTACCCTTGCAGAAGGGGATATGAAATCATCTGAAGTCACAAAACAAACATATCAATATGCAAAACAGTGTATCCGTTCGTACACAGGACCTGATTTATAGTAAGGATTGACTAGGATCTGGTGGGGTTAACTCCTCTTATGTGCCTTCTCGGCTTGAACAGTTTTTTAGGCTTTCTCTATACCCCTAACCTCTGAATTTCTCCCTTATAGTAACCAGGACTTTTCCTTCATAGCACTATTCCCAGTAATTGTAAATTAATATGTGTAACTATTGGTTTAACATCATCTCTCTTCTACTAGACAATTATTGTTATCATGGAAGAAGTTTCTAGGAAACATAAGCACCGAGTTCAGGTTAACATTTATTAAATTTTTACTTACTGCAAGATGTACAGTAACAGGTATCGATCTGCTGAGTGAACGCCATTGGGCATGCAGGTAACCACGAAAGACAGCGAGGTGTAGTTGTAGCTGAGGGATACTACGGGGGGCAATGAGCAGCACCAACTGTTAGAAGTCCTTGAATACGAGATAAACACACATCACTTTATTAGGATTTTTCTTCAAATTGCTATAAAAAGCCACTAAGATTCACTAATGCCATTAAAGCAAGGAAATGAGAAGAAAAATTGCTCTTGTCAAAATTAGAGTCACACTCTTAAATCTAATCATGGTCTATTTATCTGCTTTTTTTGTGCTCCTCCCTGAGCATATTTTCTTATACTTTTAGACCTCACATCTTTACTTGGTTGTTGCTTTGAAGCAAAAATTGTAAATTAGATTAAGTGAAAACCAAAGAGAGTAAAGCATAATTAAACACAAGCCCGGATTATCATGGGACTTACAAATTCTACATCTATAAGACCTGTCCCTGCTAATCTGTTTGGTTACAATGGAAAGTCAACATACAGATGAGGCATAGCACTATTTGAGAAACAGATACATGCTTAGTTAATTTATTAATATGCCTTTGTATGTAATTCCATAATTTATCATATCCATTGTATCATATATAGAAGTTGTCTAAAAGATATATTTACCTAAAACTCGATCTTTTTAAATTAACTTATAGTTTTTATTCATACTACTTTAAGGTTAAGTGTTGACATATCTTAACTCATCTTCTCAAAGCACACATAAAATTTTAAATATTTGTATTCTGTATATACATATAAACATCATAACCACATTTTCCTTGATCTTTTTTATGACCTAATTTCTAATAATATTATTCAGATTGTTAAGAGAAAGAATCTTTTTTTCAATAACTGGCAGCAAGCTAAATCAGCAGTAACGTAGCTGATGTTTTTTACAGGAAACGTACCTGACCATTTACCTCCAAGGGAATGCCTCTGCTAACACTCTGCCTTAAAACACCCACTTTGAAGAAGTAATTTATTCTAATAATAATGTGTTATAATCTCGAACATTTTTAAAGTTCCACTTTGGATTTTCCCATCAGCATCTGTGGCACATTCTTTTAAATATCTTGAATGAGGCCCTGACCAGATAGCTCAGTTGCTTAGAGCATTGTTCCAGTACACCAAGGTTGCCGGGTTCGATCTCTGGTCAGGGCACATACAAATATCAAGCAATGAATGTATTAATAAGTGGAACAACAAATCAATGCTTCTCTTTCTCTCTCTGTATGTGTGTATTTTATATATATATATCTTGGATGTAAAAATATAATCTTAGGTAATTACATTAGAATTTTTTGGAAAATAAAATATCTGGATCTAAATTTGGTAGAAAAAATGGATAATAAAACCTAAGTGATTGTATAGCTAGCATAGTAGGCCGAAGATTAATATGGTTCCCAGGTTTCCCACCCCTGTACGTATGCTGGTATAATCCGTTCTTTGTAAGTGGGGCAAGTGAGTATCACGGAATGTCACTCCCATGATCAGGTTACATAAAATGGCAAAGGAGATTTTTGCAGATGTAGTTACGGTGCATAATCAGTTGTTTTTTAGTTAATCAAATGGGAGGTTATCCTGGGTGGACCTGACCTAATCAGATCAATTCTTAAGTGAGAGTTTGGAGGTCAGTTAGAAAAGTCAGAGAGGTGAATGACTTTGCGTTGGCCTCAAAGATGATCGTCACTATGAGTTCTGTAGCTATGAGGAACTAATGTCTGGCAAACCCTGAATGAGCCTGGAAGAAGACCCTGAGCATCAGATGAGACCATAACCCCAGCTGGCAGCTTGATTTTGTTATTTTGAGATTCTGAGTAGAGGATCCAGCTGAGCATTGCCCAGACTTCTGATACGTGAAAACTGTGCCGTAATAAATAGGTGCTGTTTTAAGCTACTAAGTTTGTGGTAATTCATTGCACAGCAATAGAAAACTGAGAGAGATGTTTGATAGATTAGATACATAGGTATTCTTTTAAAAGATGTATTTTTTTTGCCCTGGCTGGTGTGGCTCAGTGTATTGAGTGCTGGCCTGTGAACCAAAAGGTTGCTGGTTTGATTCCCAGTTGGACACATGCCTGGGTAGTGGGCCAGGTCCCCAGTTGGAGGCATGCAAGAGGCAACCAATCGATGTTTCTCTCCCTCTTTTTCTCATTCCTTTCCCCTCTCTCTAAAAATAAATAAATAAAAATCTAAAAAAAGGAGTATTTTTGAAGTAATATGATTGATATTCTGTGTCAACCTAATATAGTGATTTAGTTTTCAGGCTAAAAAAATGCTTTTATACCAGTAGTAAAAGTAATAATACAGTGATGAAGTGAAATATTTGAAAGAAATTTAGGTCTAGCATTTTCACGGCAGGAAATCATTAATGAGATATAGTGATTCCAGCTATCAAATCTACCAGGGCAGATGTCAGTGCATAGGACAGAAGTACATTCCTGTGTACGTGGGTAGCATAGAAATCTTACTGAAGAAGGAACTACTTGAAGTCTGTGTATATGTGAATTATTTACAGATATACAGTAATGAAAGATTTACAGCAGAGGCATAGCAGGTTTCCAGGACAAAATAGTAAGACTGACATGGAATGTTAAAAATAGAATACGTTTTATAAAATTAGCTCAAGTTGCAAGTGGTAGAAAGCCTCATCAGTAAGTGAGGACAAAGTGAGGTTATACATTATACTTTTCTGGATGAAGCACCATTTCCTAAAACAATTGGTTCCACGTGTAACAATTCACATGGAATTCCTATACCCATCCATGGGGACGTCAGATAAAGACCATAGCACTAAACTAAATTTCCTATCAGTTTGGAAAAACAGAGTTCAAGGATACTATCATACAACTTTGCAAATCTAATAAAAGACAGCTATAACAAAACGTAGATCTTAAAATAAATTATAATACAAAATTTATATAATTAATAATTCATAAGAAGCACAGGAAAGATAAAATAAAGGGGAAAGGGTAAAAAATAAAGGAACATAGAACAGATAGGAAAAATTGAAAACAAATCAGATTACAAGCTAAGTTTTCAATTAAGTGACAAAGACTGTCTTGGTGAGATAACTCTGTGAGTATATATTCAATGTAAACAAGCTAAATCTTAATTAAAAGACAAAGAGAATCTTGAATGAGATTACTATGTGAATATATACATGTAAACAAGCCAAATTCTCAAAAGGCCAAGACTGTCTTTGGGAAGAAGATAACTATGAAATTATACACAAATCTGGAGGTAGAGGCAGTTTACTTTAAAAAATCTGAATGAAATGGTATTTCTAAGAGATTTTTGCACAGAGGAAAAAGGATGTTTTAAAGAAAAAAAGTGGGGAGAAACAAGAGAAAGAAAGAAAAATGGGGATACTACAATTATGGTTACTTAAATACAATCAAGATATAGCTACGAGGCTGTGTGAAGAAAGTCCAGCTATTGTTAATGTAACAAGAACGGTTTGCGGGACATTGATGTAACCTGGCAGCCAAAGAGAGTGGACTATAATGCACATGGGTGAACGATGATGACTTCACTGTACTAGTCAGTGGGAGTCATAGATGCTGCTGAGTGAGCATGTGTACTGTGTGGCTGTTGCATTCAAAGTGACTAAGTGAGTAGAGGAATGATTTTGCATCAAATTTTGTGTTAAGCTTGAACATTCCTCCACAGAAACTATTCAGATGATTCAGAAGGCCAAAGCTATGGGTAACTGGTAATTGGCAACTTCATCACAACAACACACTCTCTCATGCATCAGGTCTCGCGCAGAGTTTTTTGGTGAAACATCAAATCACCCAAATGACTCAGCCCCCCTACAGCCCAGATTTGGCACCCTGTGACTTCTGGCTTTTCCCAAATCTAAAATCACCTTTGAAAGGGAAGAGATTTCAGATCATTGATGAGATTCAGGAAAATATGACAGGGCAGCTGATGGCGATTGGGAGAAATGTGTGAGGTCCCGAGGTGCCTACTTTGAAGGGGACTGGGGCATCATTGTCCTATGCACAGTGCTTCTTGTATCTTGTGTCTTCTTCAATAAATGTCTCTATTTTTCATATTACATGGCTGGATATCTTCTGGACAGATCTCATACCTTAACTGAAGAGCGCTACTGGCTTGCTGCTGCTAAAGTAGATGTACCTCCTTTGCCCACCACTCCGTTGCCCTACCATATTCTAAATTTCAATTTCCCTTCTTGTAGCTCTCCTTTCTCCCAAACTCTTTTGAAAAGGAATTTCAATTTTCTAACTAATGGAAAGGCAGGATGTTTTAGTGTTAATGAGAGTAATACTATAGGATTATGGTTAAGTGCAGAGATTGTGTAGCCAAATTACCTGGATTTGAATCATGTCTCCAACACCTGCCTGCTCTGTGGCCTTTGGCAAGTTACTTAAGCCCTCAGTTTACTTATATGTAAAAGGGGGAAATAATATAGGACTGTTTGAGGATTAAGAGAAGCTATACGTGCTTAAAACAGCGATTGTCACAGTAAGTGCCGTGAAAGTATTAGCTTTTATTATTACTGTTTTTATCCATAGGATATCCCTTGTCTGGCCTCTGGACTGGGTTTGAGTACATGTAATTGAGCACGTAGGGGCTAAAAGCTTACGGAGCTGTTCAAGGAAGACTCTGGGACTCTGCTTACAACATCAGGGTGCAGCGCCCAATGGAGGGTAGGGCTAGAGGAGTGTTTCTCCTCCCCACCCCTGCGCTAAGCGGTAACAGCATCCCAGGCACAGGAATGTTTGGGAACACCACAAGGCAGCACCTTCCCAGGGACCTCGTCGTTCTTGTGAAGGTTAGGGACTGGGAAAAAAATTTGGGAAGTTTTTAAGGGGGAAAAGTTCTGTATTAAAACAATGAGATTATCATTCTGGGAGCCTTCAAGGACAGTCCTGCCTTGCAACACACATGCCGTTGGGCCAACACTGTCAACAAACCATTGGGCCAGATGGTTCAGGATTGGGCTAACAACTGCAATATTACATTCTTGTGTTTATGATTGGAAGTGAATGCTTTGTATTAAAATAATCGCAATAATCAGAATAGCCTCTGAGTAGTTGTTAAACTTAAAAGCATTTGGTATAAGTTAAATTGTGTGAAGTATTTCAGTGAGCATTTTCAATCAATCAATGCACAGCGTTTCTCCTTATCTCAGTGTAGCAGGAGGCCATGCAAGTCTCTGTTGCTTATGTTCACCTATTTGGGAGGCATCCGCGAGTCCTTACAGTAACTCCTCTGTTCCATGTTATCCTGTGGTCCTATCCATAGTTTTTTTTTTTTTTTTTTTTTGCAAGGGATGGTTAGTTTGCCATCCACATTCTTGCCAGTGTGGTTTTTGAGGTCACCTAGCTTGAGAGTTCTACCCAGTGTGAATGCTCTTTAGTGGTTGCTGATGAAATTAAAATTTCAGGGGAACTGAATGTGAGTCATGCCAGGAGAGTTTGCAGAAAGTAATGTGGAATAGAAATGGGGAGACGCATGAGGAAGTTAGCAGATTCGGTGAGGAGGTGGACAGAGGTAGGTTAGGTGATAATGATACAGGAAGTGGAACACAGGAAAGACGAAGCTGCTGAGTCAAAAACTGGCTGTTTACCCGAGTTGTTCTTCCTTGACCAGTGTGTCTTAGAGAGCGGTGAGTGGATTCCCGATTCTCTTTGTGCCTTCCTGGAGTGGCTTCACTTTAGCTTCCTGTGTATCCTGGTAATAACCCGTGTCACCCGAAACACTCAGGATGTGTGACTTGCAGTGCCTAAGCCAGGGGAGTCCTGAACAAACCAGGATGGGTTAGTCACCCTAATCTCAGGACTGCTGGGAAGCCTTCACCAACTTCGCTCCAGCCTACATAAATTTGCCTTCAATGAATTCTCTTTTTCATTTAAAATTAATTCACACCCATAATCCTAAGCAGTTAATTTAACATATATTCCCTCTTTATGAAGGGTTAGTTGTAAGCTTCTCAAGGGTCAGAGGCACATCTCTTTAAGTTTTATATTTTCTAATACTTAGCAGAGTGCTAGTGTTTAATAAATTAATCTGAGAATTTAAAAATTTTACTTAGATTGTTTCAAGGGTTACCCAGCTTTCTTCTTTAAGTAAGTAATTAAGTTTAATGGTTATGAATGTTGGTGTTATCTTGGGACAAGCTTGTGTTCAGTTTCTCCCTGTACTTGGGCAAGTTAATTAGCCTCTCTGAGCCACAATGTCTTAAATCTGGAAAGTGGGGATAACAATAGTACCTACTTTCCAGGGATATTGTTAAGGATTAAACAAAATAATGGCTGAAGGTATGATATTTTGTCTAGCACAGAGAAAAAACTAGTTATTATGTGGTACTCGTACTAACTGATTACAAATCAATTCACTGTATTCTTCCATGGATTGTTTCTTCTAGGGAGTTAATGTCATCCCAGGCAAAAGCAGTAATTAAAACTACTGAAGATTATTTGCAGCCTCAGTTTGGCCCCAACAGACTTTTGCTTTCAGCAGCAATATCAGAAGGGTCAGGACTTCAAGATTGCTCTACACATCAAAACACATCAGATCATAGCCATGATGAAATATCAGACCCAGAGAGCTACAAATCAAATAGTAAAAACAATTCTTGTTTCATATCAGCCTCCGAGAGAAGCAGACCTGTCAGGGCTCCAGCGGGTCAACTGAGGTAATCAAAGCTGTCCTCTGTTCTTTTCAACCAACTGTTGAAGACTTTGCCTTTGAGCAGAATTTATAACGATTCAGTTGACTGTTTCAGACATTAAAATGTGACACATCTCTGTCTCTAGGGTTTTGTTTCTGTTTTTGTTTTGTTTATTTTTTTTCTTTGAGAGCATACGAGTGGAATGTTATTGATTTGTGGAAAATATGAAGTATACTTCAACTCAGATAATATGAAGCTCTGAAAAAAATATTGGGAGCAGAAGTCAGTCTAGGACCATGGAATATCTTTGCTTACCAGATATTTGTTTAAAAAACAGAAGTGTATACTTTTGATATTTAACCATTATTTTAAAATAAAATTAAATTGCAATGAAATTATTATAAAACAATTTTGTGTGTTTTCACATCAAGGTTATCATAGACCTTTTTATCATAAGTTTTTAACTTAAGAGTTTGTGGATAGAATAAAATGTTTGTAAAATAAAAATCAAACCAAGAAACTGATACTCCTATTATGTTCATATGTTTAAATAGGTGAATATTTTGTGATTTTAATGTCCCTAAAATTGTTATTTTAAAATGTTTCTTTGCCTTCTGAGGCATTAAGAATTAACAGGGTTAGTTTGAGAACTCTGAAATAAAAAATTTGACATGGTAGTCATTTACATGTACTTTTGTTGAGAAAATTATAAGGGTTGACACTGGTTTTGACTGAAGAAAAAACTTAGAAATCTCTTACTGCCTCCGAACACTTTGAAGTGAAAGCAATTACAATTAACTTTGGAGTAAAAAATTTAATTATAATCTATTTGAATTTGAAATCTTTTTAAAGAAATCAAAGAACTTTGATAAGCATGAAAACTTAAAAGAACATTTCTTCACTTACTGTTTTATAATGTTAAGACCATATTACTTTTTTTGCTTTCTATCAGAATTTATAACTATAATTTTTAAAAATAAGTGTTGTGATGCTTTATAAATAAAATAATTAAAAGGACTTATTCTGATATATGTGTTTTATGTGAACAGTTTTGGCAAACTTATCCTATGTTAAATGTTTTCAAATACTTAAGTAGTTATATGCAATTATAAAAAGTTTTTTTGAAGAATACTTACAAATAATCATTTGGTCTTATAGCTGTAAAAAATATCCAGGATAATATCTTTTGGAATGTTTTTACTAATTAACATGCACCAATTTCTACTTTTTTTTTCTCTTCAGAGTTGCAGAGTTCTCTTCTTCAAAATTTCAGTCGGCTCAGAATTGGGACAGAATGTCTCAGAGACAGAAACTTCAACCCCGAGTGATTAGAGTCACAGCTTACAGAAATGGATCTAGAACAGTCTTTGCCAAAGTTACTGCACCAACCATCTCCTTGGTAACTAGTGTTCAAAAGTTTTCATTGCTTCATTTCTTCCCTTACTCTCTTTATAATACAAGAGATGAGAAAAATGACATTTACTGTGTTAAAAGTTTTCTTAAGCAATATGGATATGTAAATTGCTTATGTATAGGTAGAATTCACAGGCATTTCATTCTTTTTTCATCAATATATAAATAGTATATTTAGTTAAACAAATACAATGGCTTTCTATCTTGTAGAGTTATAAGAACATTTAACTGACAACATTTAAGGACTCAAATTAGACAATCATTGGATATTCTTAGTGCTACAGTTTACCTTTTATTTGTCTATTTTCAACTACTAGAAAATAACTGTGTTGGTGAAGTTACTCCAGTGAACTCTGGCGGTTGACTCAAATTTCACTTTTGATTGTTAGCACCTTTTGTTTCCTGGAAACGTGTTACTCTCCTCGTTGTTAATCACTTTCTCTTACCTCTGGCTGTCTTCAGTTGCTGGAGGAGTGCACGGAGAAGCTGCGGCTGAACAGGGCCGCCCGACGAGTGTTCCTGGCAGACGGCGCTGAAGCCCTCAAACCTGAGGATGTACCCCATGAAGCCGATGTTTATGTTTCTGTGGGAGAGCCCTTTTTAGATCCATTCAAAAAAATTAAAGGTAAAAAAGAAAAAGAAATTCCCACCCCCACATACAGTAAATTGCTTGAGGGATGCAATTAAAAAATGATTTCCATCCTGTCTTTTTTGCATGGTTTAACAAAACTAATGTTTACGCATTTACAGCTCAGTAAGAGGATAATGTGGTTAATGAAAGAAAAATCCACTGACAGCCACGTTTATTGCCCTTCATTAGCATTGGTGCTTAATTTAATATAGATCTGAATAGACATTAGGGAGCCTGCAGGAGGTTAAATGGTGAAAATATAATAAATTAAATCAGATTATTGAATTTACTGTTTAGTTTCTGTGACACCCAACAGACATAATTCATTAGATTTATTCTCTTAGAAAATAGTTCAAAGTTTCAAGTATCATTTATTCATTTACTACATTCTTGGTCATTTTTCAGATGGCATTAACATAATTATGAAAATGTGGCCAGTAGTGAACACATAATTCAGATATACATGTAATTTTCCTAATAAATTTTTTCATAAGGTAAATGTTTCAGCTGGACTTTTTTACCTTGAAATATATATGTGTAGTAGAAATTTTAATAATATGATTATATATGAAATATAAAAATTAAAATATATAAATTTTAGACATATTTGCAGGTAAGGTTTTTTTTTTAAATGCACTGTTTCCAACATTTTAGAAATGTAGAGATTCTCTAAAATAAAAAAAAAAACACAACATTTTTCTTCTTTTAGTGGTAAAGAATACATTTTGAGATAAATGAAAATACGCTAAGAATATTCTAAGCATGTCATATCCAGAGTCTGTTATCAAGTCCTGTATATGGTAATTGCATTTAAATGAAACAACTTTGGCATATAAATTTAGTGTATCTAACTGCTGTACTCCCTTATGCTTTTTATACCTTTTTACAAGTCATTTTTTTCTGCAAGTGCTATAAAGCTAGTGAACTAAAGGCAAGTCTAGGCAGTAATTGCGTAAGTAGAAGAAAAGTAATTCTGGAATTCATTGCAGTTGAGGTGATGAAAATTCTTTATTAATGCTATTATATAAAATAATACTAAGATTTTTCTTTTATAGTGTTTGATCATCAGGAAATAAATAATTTATTGAATTCAGTAGAAAGTTCAAGGTAATTTGGTCCTTGTAAAGAAACTTGTTGCTACAATCCTCAGTAAAAATTACCTATACGATGGAATAGACTCATATAATTTTCAGCTTTTGCTTTAACTTTAGACATGGCTGCATTTATTTTTTACTCATTAATCATCCACTTGTATATAAGCATGAGTCCTTGTGGGTGAATGTTTTCTGAGTGCTTTATATATTCAGATATTTATATAATGAGTGCTTTCTTAAGAACCTTGATAAATTTTATTAAGAAATAACTTGCCTTTCATATGATAATGGTATTGTGGATGAGATATATAAAAATTGTTTACAGCTAAGCTTAGAAAACTTCCTGGATGTGTGTGCCTAAAATAACATTGTTACACACAGGACTAAGCTTGGTGGATGATTTTTAAATGTACGAACTCATTTCCTCCTATTTTTTGTTTTCCTCTTTTATCCTTTGAAAGCCAAGTCCAGAACAAAAACTTCTCTGCTTTGTCTGCATATCTTTGGCTGTGTTTCACTGTGACATGCACTGCTGTTCTTTTAGCACCAAAATGTTGGCACACACTCCTGAAAATTTCACACCATCTCTTGCTGGATCAGCAAGCTTAACCCACCAAAATCTGGTGTTGTGCAATGGTTTTTGACTGATAATCAATCTTTATGCTGCTCGACAGTTGTTGCTGGGACACGGAGTAGAGCAGGTGGCAGATGTGCCTTGTCTTTGGAGAAAAGAAATTGTAGGTGAGCTTGGACACAGACTAGCATATCACATGTCTATTAAAAAGTCTTAAGGATGAGTATAGTGGGGAAAAAGCCACTCATCTAAGTTAAGCTCATAGATGAGCTTGAAGGCTGGTGTTTGGTTTCTTTCAGAACACTGAGAATATAAATTAAATAAATACTATGCATATGTGTATATATGTATGGTAATATGCATGTATAACTTGATTTAGATAACTTGAGAGGGATGTGGGGACATTTCATAATATATGTGTGTATGTTACGCATATATAAAAATATATATACATATTTCATTTATATGTCCCATACACTTTTTCAAATCAAGTTAAAATTACCCTTCCTGAATGTGTCTTACAAATAAATCAATAACTTGCTAACTTGTTGTCCTGAATGTACCATAAAAATAAAACATGCATAAATAACCTTGAAGTTGGTAGATTAATTTAGAGCATGGAAGCATTCTCAGAATGCTTGGAAAACTGAACATTCTAAAGGCAGATAGGGGTAAAAGAGTTGGCAGAATTGGGCGTTACTGTTTTATGTTTCTAAATGAGCACGAATATTTTATATACAATTAACCAACTGGCATTTGTATTAGTCAGTGGTCATTATGTCAATATACTGATTTTCATTCACTCAGCAAACATTCATTGAGAGCATACTATATGCCAGGTGCCAGGGTAGATCAGACCGAGGTGAAAAAAGAGGCTGATAGTCTGATTTCTTTTTTATCAGTATTCTTTCGTCTCTGATTTTAAATTCAATTTAATGCACTTTAGTCTAAATTTAGGCTAATAAATATTTATTAAGGACCTACTATACATGTAGTCCTGGCATAGGGAGAGAATCCCTGGTCTTGAAAGAACATAAACTGGGTAAATAAGGAGTAAATCCTTCAAACTGAGAACCGTATTCAACAATGTGAATCAAATGCGTTCTCCAAAGGAAAGTTTACTTCATTTCTGGCACAGGAAGGCCAAATAAGCTTATGTATATTTTGGCATTTATGTAGCCATACTTCATTGTTTTCTTGTTCTTGGGAAAAGCAGTATAGATAATGAAATTGCCTTACTTAAAGTATTTCCAGATTTGCTAAGGTAGAAGTAAAGAGGATCTCTGATTTTCTTTTTTGCCTAGCTGTAATATTTAATTAACTAATTTAGAGAATACCTCTGATTTTTAAAACTACTTTACTACCCCTTCTGAGCATCACTGTTGACAACCAGTGGCACTGGATTTAATAGAAAGCCAGAAAGCTATTCATCACATACCTCAAAACACAAAGCTTTTCTATAGAGGTCAGGCCAAGGTCAAAACTGACATGAAGCATTCCCTGTTAAAATGCAATATTAGAATAATTCTTGCGTTTTGAAGTTGAATACTTAAGCAGAAAGATTAATAGTGTATTGGGGAAATATAAATATTTTTATAAAGACTGTTGATGATAATCAACTGTCTTAATAGGTCTTATAAGTCTGACATTTGGAGATTCTAAAATTTATTAATGATTCTGCTAGAATTGTGAAGATGTAGTTAATGAATTGTTTGAAAAGTCATTTAAAAGTTTTCAGATTTATGGGCGTGTAGTTTAGGTATTCAGTTTCTTAAATCTTCTGCTTAATGGTGGCACAGTGAAAATTCTTGCGTTAGATTCATGGGGTTTATAAGAGTTCAGCTCCCTTACAGCTGCTAGGCAGTGCAAACCTAGCATAAGAAATGGTTCATACCCTGCAGTTGCTTAAATGCCTTAAAGAAGATGAGGGGGAAAACCTGTTTGGACCTAATTCATGAGGTCCAACTTTGAATGTATGTATCTCTGATTATTTTGAAATATTTTTAGTTTTATATTTTTGTTCTTTCCTATCTAACCTATTCTACTGTTTGGCTTTTAGAGTTATCATGTACAGTGATTCATTTAAGTCCTGAGGTTTGCTAACCAGAAGTGTAACTGAGTATTATGAATCAGATTTTACATCTTTTACACACTGTGTTATGAAGATGTAGTCACTGAAAAAAATCCGTGAAAAGAGTTCTTGATATTACACCTAACATCTAAATTTAAACCTAGAGATTTTCTGCTGTCATGTGATCTACAAAATGAAATAATTTGCTGTGACAGCTTGTGATTGACAAGAATATGTGTGAGCACATTTAAAATAGGCCATCTTTTCATGTAGAAGTAAATGTCAGTGAAATGATGGATTCTCATCATTTTAATTATTGATGATTTGGAAATATTTCAATTCCGTGACACACAAGATACATCATAAATAGCAGCATAACACTTTTTCTTGTATCTGCGTCAATAATGAAATTTTCTGTCATATTTTGTTTTTTTAAATGCATTAGTTTAATGAACCTGGCTTTATACAGTATATATTCTTCTATTATATGTCTCCTGAATTTGTTGATTTTTAAGTGGCTGTGTTAAAAGCATGAGTTTTAAGAAGTGCCCACTCTCCATATCACATTGCACCTTGCTGTTCTTGCTGCTGGATCCTAAGACAATGCTACATTGCCACCGGCACCGAAGGCTACTTTCGTCCTATTAAAGCTGATACTGGTCTTCTTGATGCTCACCTATGAAGTAACTACTGCTTAACTCGGGCAGAGACAGCAGGGGTTTAGTGAGCTTTCCCAAACTCTCTATTATCTTATTGTTTGAATGGTACGTGTACTAGGTGAGATTATTTGTCAGTCCATTTTGTCTCCTGCTTAGCTGCATATACTCAAAAGCAGGAAAACGACATCATGTAGAGAAAACACTTCCTTCTGAGATAGCACATGCTTCTGTTATTTCTACAAATGAGGGTAAAACTATAGGCATATATTTTTGTATTTCCAGATTCCAAAAATTTTAAACCTCATAATAAGTGTACAGAGTATCCTTACTTTAATAGGTGTGGATTTAAAGATAATTGTAAGAGATAGACCACCTCCTCCAAAAAAATGTCCTTAGCTAATAGGAAAGTCTAGAACATACATGTAGCAGCATCTTCTTATATTGTCAAAATATGAAATCATTGAGAAATATCTCAATTTTTGACATATTCATGTGGTTGATCACAGGCTGCTACCTGAGCCTTGCTGGGCATATTACATAATATATGATATATGTACCATTAGGATATGGATATATATCTATATCTATATCTATACACACACCCCATATGAACACACACACACACACACACCCCCTATATGAACTTTTTGAAATCCAAAAAGTTGTATTCATAGAATCACATTTGATCTAAGAATTTTGGGTAAGGTCTGTCACAGCTGCAAAGAAATCTGATAGATTTTACTTTTTGACATATTTTTTATTGTTGTTCAGTTATAGTCATCCCACCTTTTTCCCCATTGCTCTCCCCTACCTCAGGTCCCTTACTCCCACAGTCAATCCCCCCATTGTCTGTGCCCATCAGTCCTCTATTCATGAAGTCTGATAAATTTTAATTCTCACTAGGATATTAACTTAGAAGAGTTATAAGTATTGTCTTTATTACTTGAATTGTTTGCTGCATGGGTGAGAGTAGACAGAATATCTCCCTGACTGAAAGAGTATGCGAGAGAGGAAAAATTATTTTTTCCTGTCCAAGGAGTCAGAGGAATAATTAAAAAGAGATCATTTATATTCAGTAATTTCCTCAACAAATACCTGTTGAGTCCTTGCAAGGTGCCAGGCATTGCACTAAGCTTTAAGGAAACGGTGTGAACAAGACAAAGGTCCCTCAGAGTTTAGCTTCTAGAGAGATGGAAGGAGCACGAGACAGTAAGTGTATAAAGAGCTAAGTAAGATACTTACTGACAGTAGTAGCTGTTATCAAGGATTAAAAGGATGCTATCATAAGAATACGTAGTGTCATGGAAACCAGGAGGCAACTTTAAAAGTGATGCTGGCATTTGCAGTGATCTTTAAATCAAATCTTTTAGGCCATTGTCTGCTTACCCTGCTTATTACTTTACCTGAGAATTCACTTATATATTTTGCAATAACTATTTCAGAGGGTTTTGCCTTTCAAACTATTTGTTTTTGAAGTTTACAAGCATGTGTTAAGAGAGATGAAAAATGCAGTATTATGTAGTGAAAAGAACACTAAACTAGAAGGCAGATGATCTTGTAAGATTCTGGTGTCTCTTACATGACCTTGGGCAAATTGGTCTGTGCTTTAATGTCCCTACCTGTAAAATAGAGGTAATTAAAGAATTATTGGATATTGTCTTGTTTTTCTAAATAATATAAACTATTTGAAAATTAAATGTCTATAAATCCCTAGTCTAAAGAGAATACTGACAATAGCATTTTATAAGCATAACTAAGATTCCAAATGCTATTAAGATTCCAGGGTTATTAATCAGCATTTTGTGTTCATTCCTACCTTCCCAGAGTAGCTAGTGGCATTCAAGAAAACAACAAAAAGCATTTGTTTCTACTTTCTTCATCTTTGTCAAGAAAGCAAATTACAGTGTAAAGATGGGCAATTCACGTAACCTCTCTAAGCCTCAGTTTCCTCATCCGTAGATTGGGCCTAATTCTATACACTTCATTGCATAATTATAAGGAGTAAATAAGGTGATGTATGTAAAAGCCTCCTATATATAAAATAGGTGCCTACAACATTACATTTGCACCATATTTTCATACAGGTTGTCACAAGTACCTGATTTTACTATCAAAGGTATTTGGTATGTCTGAGATCTTAAAAATCCATACAACCCAATTAAAAGGCCCACCAAGCACTTGTGTGTACAGCATGGTATGAAAATCTGAATTAGAGCCTTTGAACTCTCACTGTCTTGTGTGTTTTGCCTTGAGAATTTTTTCTGGGGTGTTAGTCAAAAATCAAGTCCTTTTGTAAAAGGATCCCCAAATGGCCTTGCTCTGTTCTGCTCCAAGAGTTATATTTTAAAATATGTTTATGACCCAAGGCTAGCCTTAACTTTAAGCTGCCATAACTTATTTAAAAGAAAGTTCATAGAAAAGTTCAGGGGAAGGATGACAACATTTTGATTGGCACAATAGATGGGACGTTTGTAATTTTAATCAAATTTAAATTGAAGATGTACTTCAAATGATATGTCAGACTAGTGTTACTGAGTTAAAATCTAATGACAACCACTGTCATTATTAGTTAAATATAGCCATCACGCCTATAGCAATAAACGATGACACTTAAGAACATGCAGAAACAAAGAACACAAGCATTTAGAGAGAAAGGAGTGACTAGAAACTCGGTTGAACTCAGGAATGTGACCTGGATTTAATCTATTTACCAAACATAGAAGCAATTGTATTTTAAGCAGATGATGTAATTGAATATAGCAGTATGTTTTCTTACTGTCAGAGCATTTATATTTTAGAAGTTCATCTTGCATCATGAAATGGTGTGCTTGTTCATATTTAATGTCATTAACTGTGCCTACCTGACAGTCAGCATTAATGTGTTTTCAAGTGTGTTACCCAACTACAAGAGAATGCATTTTTAAAAATAAGATTTTTAATAAGCTCATAGATTTGAAGTTGCAAGTTTGCTGTTTTTATTCTGGTGACAGAAGAAGGCAATATTCTTTTTTGCCTGCTATGTGCAAAATAGAAAATTACAATGCAGGAAGCACCCAGTTTTATTTAAAATCATTTTTATGAGAGACATTGTTGTTGTTGTTTTAAGTAGATTAAAGAAATGTAATGACATTTCTTTACATTGTGATGATAATGTAATGATAATAAAGGGAATGATATAACCTTTATTAAAAGGTTAATAGACCTTTTAACACAGAAGCAAGTTTGAAAGTGCTTTCTCTTTTCCATGATTTGGTTATAAACAAATTCATGAAAATAAAATAGGATGTGGATTCTTCAAAATAAAATATAAACTATGGTTGGAGCATAACATTCTCTGAGTGATGCAGGAGAGTAAGCGTGTGAACGACTTGGCAGTCCCTGAGCAGCTGGGATATGACCCTTTGGGGAAATTTTTCCCAAGCTTTTTTAAAGCCTTACAACTTCACTAGCTTGTAGCCCTCCAATCCCATTCTCACCCAATGGGCTCTCAACTTTCTAGAGAGAAATGCCTAAGAGAAAAACTGGGATAGATCTTGTCCTTATTGAGATAGATCTTGTCCTTATTGCTCTGGAACCCACTAGGTGTGACCAGCAAATTTATCGGAGGGGATGAGGGGATGAGGTGATGAGGTGAGATGAGGACCCCTCCGTTCGCAGTTGGGTGTATAATAAGGACAGAGATTTTGCTTAGGGCACTATCAACAAGGTAGAGATTTAAGAATTATCCAAAGGGAACTCCAAGGCTCCTGTTGTTGAAATTCATGCACAGGCAAGTGTTGCATTTGGTCCCACTCTGCGGAAGCTCCCACGAGTAAGGATGCGCACTCACTGCATTCTCAGTGTCCCTTTTTGTAATCAGATTTGTAATTGCTGGTAAAATAAATGTCTCTTGTTTCCTCTAGACGAAGTGTGCTTAGGAAAGAAACCACAGCTGCCTTATTCATGATCATTTTCCATGATTCCAGATCATTTTGCAGGGCCTAGTAGTTAATAGACACCCAGCAAATGTTCAGTGGATGAATGAAGAACCAAATGAAATAGGGACCATGGTGAACCATCCACATCCCCAGGAGTTGGTGGTGAGAGGGGAGAAAATAGAGCTCGTCAGAGCAGCCTGCTGGCCTGCAAACAGTGAGTGGACATTTAGAAGGAGTATATTAAAAATCCCCTACCCCAAATTCATATGTAGATTTGTGAATGTTTCCATTTGGCAGGGGGCCAGACTAAGCCAGCCCAAGAATAATTACATTGCAGAGAGGCTAATGGTTATGCTAATGATTGTCTGAGACCAGACAATGGTCAGAAGTGGAGCGCTGGTGTAAATGATTCTCCCACAAACCTATAGGTCTCAGATTTTCAGCCTTGCCACATCCTCTCAGGAGTGCTCTTTCCTGCCTGTTCTCTCCCCTCAATCTTTGTATTTCTTATAATACTTTGCATGCAGTAGCTGCTTATTAACTATTACTGAAAGGAAGGAAGAGGAGATCCTATGACCTTTGGGAGGGCTCAGGGCGCTGCTCACTGTTGGGTACTGCTCACTGTTGGGCACAGCTGGAAGGACTGTGGAGCTCATTCCACCATGGGGGGTGGGCGGGGAGGCTGTTCTCTAAGTTTTACAAAAGTCCCAAAGAGTTTCAGCCCTGGGAGGGATGCCAGGGTTCTGAGACTGGAAAGTTAAGGACAGAGGTGTAGAAAGCATATGTTAGCTATGGCTAGTATGTTTTCCTAGAAGTTCAAAGTGGGTTTAGATGACACTAAGTTTCTTTTTTAATACTCGGCCTGCCTCCCTACATCATTTGATTCCTCTACATTCCACCCGCTGCCAGCCTCTGAGATTAATCCTCTTCCGCACCAGAGCCAAAACCTACTCAGGTCTTTGCTGAGCATCCTCAGGTTCTCAGTGTTGGCAGGGAAGTATCGGAGTCTGTTTTTCTTCTCACCTCTGGATGTAATATTGTTTACCCTTGTTGTCTACCCTCAACCACATTTCTTTATATGAAGGTTTATGTCCCTAGAGCTGTGATGTACAGAAGAATCACCTGGTGTTGCTCAAGGTGGTTCCCTGGTTCTCCCGCAGGTTCTCATAGGAGGCCCATGGCCCACACTTTGAGGCATGTTGCTGTAGCAGGAAATGGATTTTGCCATAATCCAAGGAAGATGTTTTCCAAAAGTCTCACCTGTACAAATGATGTAATGGCCTGCTTTGGGGGATATGGGACTTCTCAGTGTTGTGTACAAGGCTCTAATCTGGCTATTTCCCATCTTCCTTGCTCCATCTCTGGCCACTGTGGGGAAGGGGGAACATTTCCCTTTCCCTCCTCTGGTTCTTTTTGGCTGGTTGAATAATTAAATGAATAAGAGGCAGGTTGACAAGAGGAAATCAAATTGAATATTATGGGTACAGGAAGCCCACACATATGAGGGACTCAGAGACCCCACATACACGAGAGATTCTGAGATAGAAAGCAGGATTGAGGTATATGAGAAATCCTGAGTCAGGGATGAAGCAGTGCACCTCGGGGACTTTGAAGGCTCATTGCAGGGTGACAACAGACATTTAGTAAGTAGAAGTTTGCCGGGCTCTGTGGGTGACTCAAAAGAAGTTATCGCTGATAATCTCTTGTTATGAGCAAGGCCTTTTAGTCAAATTCTTCTGGATATTGGTGTTTTTTCCCCCCTTAAAAGATACATTTTTCATTTCCACCAATAACTTTATTGATTTGGATATTTTGAGTATGTCAACTATCTTCTGCTATTGGCTTCTAGTGGGTAGAGGTCAGGGGTGCTGCTAAACACCTTCCAATACATAAGACAGCCCCATGGTGAAGAGTTATTTGGCCAAAATGTCAGTAGTACCAAGAAACTTCACAAACCACTTTTGACACATTCAGTCAGTCACAGCACCTTCTCCATACACCGCACAAATCTTTTTTTTTTTTTTTTTTTTTTTTTTGCATTTCAGGTGCATTTTTACCTTTCTTGAAATAATAAAGCATAATGTGCTGAAACGATTGCATATCTTCTTCCATCTTCAATATTGAAATGGCTGCAAAAATTTCACCAATTCTGCTGTTTCTTTTTAAATGCTTGCTGGTATGACAGCTGTCACAATACAGTCTAACAAAATTGTTTTGAATGAAGTTAAAGACAACTAAGTACTACTAGAGCCATCTTACAGAGAAAACTAAACAAACTTTTAGGCCCACCCCATAGTTAAAGGGGGTGGGGGACACACATGCCTCTCTTGAACCTGAAGGTACAATTACCTTTAGCTCAGAATAATCTGCATACCCCTGAGGCACATCTTTGGGTGGTTCATTCTGGACCCCCGGCACCACTCTGTGTTCACTCTCCTCTCAACGTTCCATATACTTCACCTACATTGTACCTGGGGTATGATCTCTCTTTTGCCCACTCCGTGTATACTTCAAGTCCTACTTCGTGTTCTTAACCACAAGGCTATGCTGCTATGTAGTATAGTAATTAATGCACTGTAGTCATCATTCGTATTATTTGATTAGGCTGCTCTAAAGGTTGGCTTAAACTCTACTTATCTAAAAAGTTTTACATTTTTTCAATAGTCTTTTCATGTTTATCAATATCAACAAAGATCTGGAAAGTAGGAGTGTCTTCGACAAACTATGTATAATTTCTGTTGTAAATATTTCAAATTTGTTTTAAGGTTTACTTTATTATGTGGTTTTACCAGGTCCATTTAGAGTTCTTTCAGAAAACCTACTTCAGGCTTTAGAAATTGATAGGTTTTTATTTTAGACTCATATTTTTCAGTGAGTTGATATCTTTAGATGGAAGTGTGCACATATCCCTTTCATCGGAGTGGAGTGTTACTGGCATGAAGGCCGCGTTCGCTCATTCGGCACTTACTGAGCACCTGTACCACGCGCCAGTTCCCCAGTGCACGCTGCGCCACGTGCACGCGCAGCGATGGCGCGGTGGGGCAGGCCCAGCGGTAGCGTCCTCACCGAGAGCAGAAAGGAGGGGGTCCAAGCTGAGAAAAGCTTCCTAGGATAGGTGACTTCCAAATAACGTCTTGAGGAACAAATAAAAATTTATCTTAACTCGACTTCGAGTTCATTCTACTCTACTTCACTCCTTCTGACCTCCATTTGCCAAGAAGTTCTCCTTGGCAAGTTTTCTGCTTTTCTTGAAGAAATTCTATGCCGTTGTGGTCATCCATGAGCATCAAAGTGGTAGATCAATCATATTCAAGTTCATTCTGGGGAGAGGTAGGGAATAAAGATGGTAGGCACGTACACACAAGCAATCAAGTTTATTTTGCACAATTGGTGTGTTACGAAAACAGAAATAAAATTGCTATCAACTGAACATTTGAATGTGCAGGAGGAGTTTACATCCAATAACTATATTATGTGTAGTGAACTTGTTTATACCCTGGAGCAAAGTAATAAGAAATGCAGACTTGATTTCTAAAGGTTTAAGTATGGAAGCAAAAATAGGATATATACTTATACAACATTTACATAAAAGTTCCAGATAGTTTCTGCTCTTTCCTGAGCACCTAGCACAGTGTCTGGTGTGCAGTAAATTCTTGAAGCTATTGTAGGCTGGAACAATAAGGGAAGGTCTTAAACTGGATTTTTGAGAAGGCCTTGAGTTTAAATAGGTGAAGTTAAAAATGAACTTGGAATAATTAATGGATTGGCTTTAAACCAGGGTAGTTTAAAATCAGGAAGTTTGGAGAGTGTCAGGCTGTTCAGAAACTCTTCTGTTAGAAATAAGTTTAAGGAAAGGGACTGTGCATTTTTCTTATTCCTTGCACTTGGTCTGGCACACAGGATGGGCTCAGATAAGTTTTTGTTGACTGCCTGACAGACACAGACAGACAGGCTGACTGACTAGTGGAAAGCTTCCAAAGCTAGCTCCAACATCTTTCTTTTCAGGCAATGGCAATTCAGCTGTAATTGGAGTATAGAATGTCAGATGTCATGGAGGGGGATCAAATACAAATGGAAGTTCTTGTGGATGATAGGAGGCCAAGAGAGAAATGGGCCAGTGGTACCAGCTGGGAATGGAAAGGAATGATGACACTTTTAACAGTACCATGAGGAACAAATAGCAGAGAGTTCGGTTTCCCTTCAGTTTACCTCTGTCTGGGATCACCTTCCCTAGAAGCAGAACCTGAGGTGGGTTCTGGTTTCGTGCAAGGTACTTAGTAAGGGAAGACTCTTGGGAATTGAGTGAGGGAAGCAGCATACAGTAGAGGAAGAAGCTTGGCCAAGCCCGGTCCTGAGCTGAGCTCCAGCCTGGAGGGGGAAACACTCTACAGAGTGGGGAACACACCACTAAGAGCTGCCCCTCATTGAGGCAGGGAGACTGGCTGCTGTGTCCCCCAGTCCATCAGTCACTGGCTGTAGGCTGCATCTCTGGTTAGGAGGGAAGAGCTCATCACCTCACAGTCATTTCCCAGCTAGGATGCTGACTCCTTTCAGCTGAGGCCGGTTCTCAAGAGAAGGATGAAGCCATGAGGCATTTGGTGGCTGGGACTCATTGCAGCTGGAGTTTGGGTGTATGAGCCCAAGGTAAAAGGAATATGAGGGATGAAGGGCACCACCAGTGTTGTCTACACTCCACTGTAGTCTGTTCTTCATACCGTACCCTGCTGAGGAGCGTCTGATAGCTTCCCATCCCTTCCAGAATAAAATCCAAAACCTTTATCCTGGCCTCCACAATCTGGCCCCTTTCTACACACAAACTTTATTTATTTTTTTTCTCACATATGCCAAACTCATTCTCACCTCAGAGATTTTGTGCTTGATTTTTCACTCTGCCTGGAATGACCTTCCCAGATTTTCATAACTACTTTCTTTTCTTTTTCTTTTTGAAGATTTTATTTATATTTTTTTAGAGACTGGGGAAGGGAGGGAGAAAGAGAGATAGAAACATCAATGTGTGAGGGAAGCATTGATTGGTTTCCTCTTGCATGCACCTCAAGTGGGGATGTGGCCTGCAACCCAGGCCTGTGCCCTGACTGGGAATCAAACCAGCAACCTTTCGCCTTGCAAGACAATGCTCAACCAGCTGACCCACACCAGTCGGGGCTGATAGGACTAACTTCTCATCACTGGGGCCTTTCTAGTCAGATGTCAGCTCTTGGAGGGACCTTTCACAGTCTGCCTCACCCCAAGAGGCTGTGATCTGTACAAGCTATTCTGTCCCGTTCACAGCTGTCACCCTGGTACGTTGATGAGTAGACACCCAACAAGTATCATTGAATGAATAAGCAGTTGGCTGAAGAGAAGTTAATAGGAGTTAAGGGTTCAAGAGCTCTCTGAACTATTGGATAACAGTGATAGAAATAAGAATTGTGAAGTGTGTTATCAATTTGCGTGGGAAGATGTGAAATTTTAGCTTTATTGAATTTGAGATAATGGCAGAAAATATGTGGAAGAGACGGAAAAGCATAGTGAGTAGGGGCACAGTTTCTAGAGCTGAATTCGCAATCCAGTGCTGCCATGAACCAGCTGCAAGATCCTGGGCAGGTTATCTGTGCC
This sequence comes from Glossophaga mutica, assembly GCA_039655065.1. Taxonomy (NCBI): domain Eukaryota; kingdom Metazoa; phylum Chordata; class Mammalia; order Chiroptera; family Phyllostomidae; genus Glossophaga; species Glossophaga mutica. The sequence continues at coordinate 24,994,913 of CM077308.1, forward strand.
TTGATTTCCTCGCCTGTAAATAGGACAATGATATTATCTACTTCCTAAAATTGTTGAAAGGACTACATGAGTCAACACCTATAAATCACATAAAACAGCATCTTGCTAATAGTAAGCATAATTTTTAATGGAATTTAAGGAGTTTTACATATAAAAGAGATAGTCAAGGCCACGGCTGGCACTAGGGTGAGAGAGTGAAGCAGGCACGGGACAAAATCCAAGGAGACACTCGCTCTGAGGGTCATCTACTTGCACTTCCTTGAATTTTGGGCCCTTCACTTGCCTCACTCTAACCCTGGCCCTTTTCTAGGTGATAAAAGGGGAGAAAGTCCTTTTAGGCAAGATTCTCTAAATCTGGGCCCTGTATCACCTCCTCCCTCTGGCCTTGGTTTCCCGCTATTGCTAATCTTGGGTCGCCTCACTGTCCATTGGTTGCTTCTCGGTCTTTTCCATCACCTGTGTAACCAGTTCTCTGTAGTCAGTCCCTTCTGCTCAAGTGCTCCTAGTAGACTGTTTTTCTGGTTGGACCCTGACTAATGTAATGATTGATATACTCTGATGTTCCATAATCAGCATAGGATTTCAGGGGCATGGGGGAAGAAGCAAATATTTATGGAGTAACTTCAACGGGTTAGGTACTTTAACATGAAATACATGTCTCATCAGGTTGTGGAATGGTACTCACTAGATACTTTGTAGATGATGTAGATACTCAGAGGTGTACGGTGGGACAACTCATCTAGGGTCACTAAGTAACAGGGCTGAGATTCAAATATAGTTTTAAGGTTTATGACCTTTCCACTATTCAAAGCCTCTGGGGGGCATTCAGATTATGGGTAAACTCCTGTCAAACCACAAGAATTTGTGAACTTTTATTCCCCAGTGAGAGATTTTTAAATTTTATTTTCAGAGGCTCTAGTAGTTCCCCCCCTCCTCCTCCTCTTCCTCCTTTAATATATTGTTAGGAAATATGCACAAAAATTTAATCACTTTAAAGCAAATAATTCAGCGGCATTTAGTCCATTCACAGTGTTGTACAACCTCCACCTCTATGCAGGTGCAAAACATTTCTATGATTCCGACATAAAACCTCTTCCCTATTAAATTTCTCTGCATCCCCTCATTTTCCTAGCCCCTGGAAACAATCTGTGTCTGTATTCTCTTCTGAATATTTTATATAAAAATTAATATATTAGCTTTTATGTGTTCCTTCTTTGATTTAGCATGTTTTGAGATTCATCCTCATTGTACCATGTCTCTGTTTTTTTACTACTAAACAATATTCCATTGCTTGTATGTGTATACAGATTTTAATATTTTTAAATTCAATTGGTTTATTCATTTGTTCACTGGTGGATATTTGGTTTCCACCTTGGCCATTGTGAATAGTGTTGTTTTCAATTCTTTTGGGCATGTACAAATTCATTAACTTCTAGCTTATTCTAATCCTAGTTCCTACCAATTTTAGATTACAAAATGACAAGCTAGAATAATGAATATCTGTAAAAAATGTTTTATCTTCTTGAAGGCTTAAGCATATCTATGATTTAGTTTCATTTATTCTTCAAGTTTTGCTCATATTTCTGCCTATAGGGCATGTGCATGTGCGTGTGCATGTACACGGGTGTGAGCATGTGCGTGAGAGAAAGACATCGAAAAATCAGGAAAGAGGTCCAGAAAGACAAGTGTTTTTATTTTTAAGTATTTCATGTAGCCATTCTCAGACTTGAAGATTATTTACAATGACTTGATTGTATTTCACATCAACACTAGTAGATTTCATGTAAATTACTATTTCCAGTTCAAAGAGGCCATGCTGCTTTCAAGGTAAGTGCTAGCAGAGAAGTGTGATTTGGAAATTTTGGACAAGCAAATGCTGCTATTTTCAGTTATATACAAATAAATTTTATTCCTCTCATTAGGAAGTATAAAAAAACAGATGAGAGCGATCATTGCATTTTTGTATTTCTGTGGAAATGAAATATAATCTAAAGTAAATTGAAAGCACAAATAAAATAAATAACCCAGGTGCAAATTATTTGCTTATGAAGTGAAGCCTCTTGAAGAGAAAGGAGTGCTGGCAGCAACTTAGCAGGCAATACACAACCCTCCTTTTCTTACCCTCACGTTTCAAAGTCATACATAGGAATTCAGTTGCACTCCCATTAATGCTGGTGGGAGTTTTGAAACTTCGATTCTTGCACACATCTTTGAAAATGTACAGGTCACAGTAAACTGTTAATTGAAAACTAACTTTCATTTTTAGTGAAATAGATTGAGTCTCTCGCCAAGAATGTCCTAAAAGCCACCTTTGTTCTAGTCGCAAGGGAAGAATTATGTGTAAGATTACTATTTGGAGGTCATCATCTTTAAAGCAACATGGATAATAAATTATATTAAAGAGAAAAATGCGCTCCCCACCCCTAACGAACACAGAAGTTCAGGACCCCTGTTGTTGTATAGTAAGCAAAGGACCTTGGACCTTTTCACTGGACCCTTTCGGCCCAGTGCATCTGATCAGTGATAGAGGCATGCTAAGGTGAATTTTAATTAGGACTAAATTGTGGTATTACTCTTTCATACCCTGAACATCTGTTCCCTTCAGAAATGATGATTTATGCAGGCTATCAGAGCAGACAGCTTGCTACAGCTTATGTCACGGTTAGTGGGAAGCTGGTGGTAGCATTTCAGAAAACCAGCATCTGAATGGAGACTGGCCAGTGTATATGATATAGGGAACAGGGGGAGGGGAAGCATGATGTGTCCATTTTTAATTTTGAAGCCAAATATTGACTTGACTTAAAAAAAAATTCTCTTCTAGACCATCTGTTGTTAATGAAGAAAGTAACTTGGACAATGAATGGGCTGATGTTTCCTACTGAAGTCGAAAGACAGAAAACCAAGCCTGTTCTTTCTAACAGAATGAAGAAACTTACAGGGAAGACCTCAGTCCGAATTCTGTTCTTTAAGAATGGCCTAGGGCACGACGGCCATGAGATGGCAGTGGGCAAGGAGACGATGAAAAAGGTAATTCTGTACCAAAGGTTGGAATATAAATTACATTTCAAAGTTTTAATGGCTTTTGAAATGTGCTGTTTTTTTTTCCTTCTAAATATCAATGTTAAGTAAAAAACTGAAATATTAAGAAGGCATTATATAGAATGCAAAAAATCAACTGTTTAGAAGTAAACTTATTGTAATAACAATATAAATTACCTTATAAAGCAACAATATTTCAGGAAGTCATTTGGCTAACATAGTTGCTTATTTACCTAGTAAAAGTTATGTTTACATTTGGTGAAACATTCTACTCAGTTACAATATATCATAGAATATTTAGATTGAAGCCAATCTAACCTAGCTTCAAAATTCAAATCTGCAAATAAATATGACCTAGAAGCACCCCTGTTTTCTGAAAGAGTTAGTAAAGCCCAAAATAACTAAGATTCAGTTAAAGTATACATATATTTTTAAAAGCAAATCTGATAGGCCTAAGACAAAGCATGTAATGATCAAGCACATTTTAAAAAGCAAATTTTAAAGTATTACTTGTTACATAGTGCAGGTTTTTTAGAAGATGCTTATACCTTTCAGATCATTGTTTATATTAAAAAAGGAACTAATGAGAATATGAAAAAATACTTTTTTACAGATAAGGATTTTTGAACCAATCTTAAAGCAGCCTAATAATAATGCTAATATTTATTAAATATTTATTAGAGATTAAAATATAACCAAACTGTTTAGGCTTTAATCCTGGCTTCATCTTTCACAATGAGACCTTGGATAACTTCCCTTTTCTGAGCCTCGATTTCTTCATCTAAAAAATGGCGTAACAATAATGCCTCTCATAGAATTGGTGTGAGGATTCAGTGTGGTATTACTCAGAAACAGCAATGCCTGGCACTCAGAGAGTTCCCGATAAATATTTATCATTCTTATATTTAGTACTCACAAGCATACATGTAACAGATAGAAATTATTTTTCTTATTAATGGAAAATATTTATTATGAAATCAAGATTGGTATAAATCATTTTGTTATAGCAGATTATTTTTTAAATAATTATTGCTTGAAACAGGTGAATAGTTAACTAGATGCTGGAAATTTTTGTTACTAGATATCTTTTTTCCTCATTTACTTATTTTTGTGGTGTGTTACAACCACCACTGGGTAAGAGCATTTACTGAGAAGCTGGGAAACCAGGTTTGATTTCCTTCTTATCTACAGGTTTGGATTATGATTAAAACAAGGGGTGTTATACATCAGAGCAAATTGCTAAGGCAAGTTGTAACCATCTTCCCTGGTGCTTTTGAAAAATAGAGAAGATGGACATATCTCTAGGATTGTTCAAATGCAGTCATTCTTGGAGATAACTAGAAAGCTAGAGTAGATAACCTCTTGAGTTCCCTTCAGTTCAGTCTCTGTAATTCTATGCCTTGGTGATAAAATTGGGGTAATAGTCACAGATTACATGTTCTTAGATGAAAGGTTGAGTGTAAATAAAAATGTCACTGCTATTTTACTTTTTGGCTATAGACAGCAATTTATTTAAAACTGGATGATCAAGAAATTCCTCAGCTTATTTTTTTTCTTCTTACAGTTTGTAGAATTTAAAGAAATTCTAGAATTTATAAAACTTAGGGAATGAGTCAGTAAGAACTGTAAATATTTGTAAATATTTGTCCAATTATCACTTTTAAGAATGAGGTAAAGGAAAAAAAAAGAATGAGGTAAAAGAAAGGAGGCCTTGGGTGTCGTAGAACCTTTTGGAGGGGAAAAAAGTAAGGATAGGTAAGTATTTGGTAAATAAAAATTTAAAATTTGAAAGCTTTGTTAATAATCACAGGATAATGCTCTATAGATTTAATACCAAATTAGTAATAGGTCCAAAAAGGTGGGACACTCATACGAGGAATACAAATCATTTTCTTTTCTATAATAACACATTAGGAATATTGGGACTAAGCTATTTTTAGATTACTAAAAGTTTTAAGCAGTGATTTAGGTTACTTAGAATTTTTATATAACTGAGTAATATAAAAAGGAAGTGGAATGCAAAGGACTCTAATACAGTGAAGGTTATTACAGTGGGATAAGAAGGGAATTATTGAAGATGGTTGGTAAAATAAGGTAGTTAAAGCATAAAAGTCTCCTCTGAGCTCAGAATGAAGCCAAGGGGAAATGACTGTATTTCAGTCATAAATACAAAATTGAAAAGAAATCCATTTGTTTTAGGAGGTTCAGTAAGTAAGAAGTTTGAAATGAGGGCCACAGCGACATAATTATTTACTAAACTTTGGACTACAAGAACGATGGGCCATTCTTTGAAACGTGAATCAGATGGTTTTAGAATTAGTTGACATGGTTTTAGTAATCGCATGTCACCTGCCACTGTTGGGTATATGCTAAACATACCTATCTGTGGGTTCAAAAAGGTATAAAGAAAACTTTGTGGGCACGAGATGTAAAGTAAATGGAAACTGAAAATATCTGCTCTGGATACATAACTTTTTAAGGTTGGCATTGTGGTGGATTTCCTCAATTATCTCTTAGAATCTGTGTCAGAGAAGTGGGAGTGGACTGTGTGGATTTTTGTATTATCCAGAATACCATCTCTTTTATGAGAAATATTTATTTTTTCTCAGCAGTTGATGATTTTATATTTACAATGTATATTTGTTTTCTGAATTATTTTATAGTTCTGTCACTAATAGCACGGGATCTCAGTGGTGAAGGAGAACAATGAGAACGATAATGTAATGAATGAAAAAGTGAAAAAGACCTGCGTCCTCTCCTCCAGTTTGAACTGTTCCTTTGACCTCTGTCCTGGCACCTCCCTTCCCTATTAGCCTGGGGCGGGGGTGATTCTCTTTCCCCCTCCCCTCTGCTGGAGCCTTTTCTCTTTTGTTTCCTAGTCTTTCTCTTTCTTCATTCACTTTATCTTACACGCATTCTAATGGCTTTTTGAGAAAGAGAACATGGGAGATAAATTTTTTGAGATTTGGGGAAAGGATTCATTCCACTAAACACTAGAGATATTATTCCATTGCTCCTTGCTGGTCTCCAGTGTTGCTGTTGAGAAGTCGGGTACCACACCTTATTTTTAGTAGAGGACCTGCTTTTAATGTTTACTCTCTGAACACATTTAAAATCATCTCTTTGTTCTCAGAGTTCAAAAGTTTTTCCAAGGTGTGCTAGATACTCAGACTAAAAGGTCTCATGCTTCTCTTATGAGTCATTTGTTGAATTTTTTTTTTTGTCAATTTTTCACTTTCTCTACTTTTTCCGTTCTAATTTTATGGAACTGTTCTACTCTGATTTGTTGGATCTTCTGAACTCTTAATTTTTTTTATGAGAGATTTCCTTATCTTTACCTTCCAGTCCGATGAACTTTGTTTTATTTTTAACTTCTCCTTGGGCTGTCTCTGTTTTCTCTAAGTACTTGCTTATTTCATTTGAGTGTTTGTTTTTGTTCTTTCCTGTTACAGGCTTTTCTTAAAGATGAGTTAATCCTCCATCAATATTTAAAGTGAAGAGCTAAAAGCTGATTGAAAAGCTCTTGAGCGCAGGTGTGCCTATGGAAGGTTGGATTTCATCAGGGAGGGCTTTAAAGACCAGGCCTTATCTTGGAGGTTGGGGAAGGTCCTAATTGTCAGTGTCTGTAGATCTTTTCTCCAGGGCTGATTAGTTTCACCACACAGGATCTGTCAATTGGAGAGTTAATAGCCAAGTGGTGAGGGGGGTTTGCTAATAGTTGCACTTTCCGCATGTAGATTTTAATTTAATTTCCCTCTTTTTAGTAAGATACCATCACACTCTGATCTGCCTGGTGCTTCTGATTCCAGAGTTCCTCTGATTTAGCTTCTATACAGAACAAATCTGCTGTCTTCTCTTCTGATGGCAGAAATCTAGGTGCCTTGAATGCTTGATGTTGGGGAAGGGTTTAGGGGTTTATAGAAACAGTCAACTTGTTTTCAGCCGCACTTGTTAGAGGTAACTGGTGGCTCAAATTTCTGAGCCTCTCCGGGGCCCTACAATACTCGGCAAGTTTACTCTGCTAGCTTCAGTTTTGACATTGCTGGTCTGCTAAATCATTTACCACTTGTCTTTCCTCTGATTTCCAGAATTTTCATCACTGGTGTCTATTTTCTGATTCTTATTTTCTCTCTCCCACGTGCATCTTTTATTTAACATTGATAAAGCAGGTTTTTTAAAGGTAAAAAGATAATTCTAATATCCTATTCCTACTTCAATGGGTTGTTTGCCCAATCTCTTGGGGTTTGTACACCTGACTTTGGAAAAAATGAATGAGAACAGAATATTTCCTTCTGTTGCCTGAAGGCAACATATACTTATTGAAGGCAAAGGTCTGCAGTGTTTCTCAAAGGATGATCCACAGAACACCTACGTCAGAATCAGCTGGGCTCTCTATCTAACTTTCGGGCGTCTGGGTCCCACTCCAAGCCCATTGAATTAGGAATCTCTTTAGTGTGGGGCCTGGGAGTTTGAATTCTAACAAATGTCTCCATGTGAATTTTAGGCTGACTAAAGTTTGAGAACTGTTGTTCTTGTATTCTAAAAACTTCCAACTTACTGATTCATGGAAATTCTCATGGATTTCTTATTTTTTCTATACTACTCATGCGGTTTAAGAGAAAGACAATGAGTTGTGTGACAGAGAAAAAAGGCTATGGGAAGTTAGATCACTGATTGCTAGATTAGAACTGGTGCGAGGAAGTCAGAAACTGGGAAGAGGAGAATGTCTGCAAGTTAGCAGGAAGGGGGTGGTCTATGCGTGGCAGGTCTGCCTCGGAGAAGAAGCAAATATTCCCTTAGAATTTGATTATAAGTGTATTTCATTATAATGACTTTTCTCTGTTATTATGGGAAAACCACATAAGTATTTAGGGAATTACTCATATATGACTCTGAGGATATAAATACGAAATAGACTTTTTCAGGTGTTTTTAAACCAGAGGAAAAGCTAGACATAGAAACTTATGGTAAGCATGTAAATAGATGCTCAACATTATTAATCATTAAATAATGCAAATTAAATACACACTGAATTACCATGACACATATATTAGAATGACTCAAATTTAAAAAGACCGATAATGCTAAGTACTGTAAATCTGGGTATTGTAAATATTGTATGTAGTGAAAGTCTGGAGCTCCTGGAAGTCTCACATATAGCTAATGAGAGTGCAAAATGATACAGGCATTTTACAAATGAGTCTGGCAACTTCTTATAAAGAAACACACACTTACGACACATTCTAGCATTCCTTTTCCAGGTACAGTAAGCCCTCACTTAATGCTGTTGATAGGTCCAGCAAAACTGCATATAATGAAACCAGTTTTACCATAGGCTAATTGATATAAGCAAGAGGTAGGTTCTTAGTGCATCTCATCCATGTTATAATGTTGAATAAAAGAATGTTATTTGAGGCTCTGTTGTATTTACTTAAGAGAAATAAGACATGTCAACACAAAGACTTCTAGGTGAATGTTCAGAATAGCTTTATTAGTAATAGCCCCAAACTAGAAACAACCCAAAAATGTCCATCAATAAAGTGAATGGATAAAAAAATTGTAATGTATTCGTAGCAATGAATAGTCTTGAGCAATACAAAGGAACAAACACTGTGATAAAAAAAGAAGCCAGAAGTAAAATAATAGATGTTATCAGACTCCATTTACAGGAATCTGCAGGACAGACAGAACAGCGGATGCCTGGGGCCCGGGGTACTGAACTGTGATTGGGAAAGAGTGCGAGGAACTTTGGAGAGTCATGGAAATATTCTGAATCTTGATTGTGCTGGTGGTTACACGGACACCTTTTTCTACCTGCACTGAATGGTGCACTGAAAATAGATACAGTTTGTTTCATGTATATTATACATCAAAATAGAGATTTAAAAAACAAACAAAAATTATAAGATTAGAATTATAAAAGTGTAAAAGTAATCTGGGCTATTTAATCCTTTTTTTTTTTTTTTTAGAATTTTAAAAAAAGATTTTATTTTTAGAGAGAGGGAAAGGGAGGGAGAAAGGGAGAGAAACAGCAACATGCAAAAGAAATACGGTTGCCTCTTGCACTCCCCCAGCCCAGTACCTGGCCTGCAACGCAGGCATGTGCTCTGACCGGGAATTGAAACAGCAGCCTTTTGATTTGTAAGATGATGCCCAACCCACTGAGCCACATGGGTCAGGGCTATTTGATTATTCTTAAGAAGGGATCAGTTAAGGATAAAATATCCAAGGAGTGTGTACTGATAGGTTATTTAGAAAAATCTCCCTTGGTTATCTACCTCTCATTCAGGTTTTTAAAAAGATTTTATTTATATATTTTTAGAGAGAGGGGAAGGGAAGGAGAAAGAGAAGGAGAAAGTGATGTACAAGAGAAACATGGATCAGTTGGTTGCCTCTCGGACGTGACCAACCACAGACCTGGTCCACAACCTGGGCATGTACCCTGACCGAGAATTGACAGGCTGTCACTCAGTCCACTGAGCCACACCAGTCAGGGCTCATTCACATTTTAATAAATGCTAGAACACCTACATTTCAAATTCACAAGATATGATTGCTTTTACAAATCATCATCATGCTCATTACTAATAAGAGGAAGTAACTCAATTTGGTGTGCATTCTATCAGCTACTTTTATGAGTATAAGATAAATATCTGGCTAGTAGATTTATCTCTCAGATTTATTCAGAAAAGTACCTTTAAGTTATTTAATAAGATGGGTATAAATTCAACCTAATCTCCTGGCATCTTCAGGTTAAAAATGACGATCATAATTCTTATTGTAAGTTGATCTTAACCAAGGGTTATGCCAAGTACATTTTATTACATTTAATTCTTTGAAAATTCGTAATGTATTTTACAGTCTTTTAGTTTGCAAAAGAAAAAGTCTATGAAAACAAATTTCCTTTCTAAAAATATTCATGGTAATTGTAGTTAGCTTTTACTAGACAAATATAATTAATTGCCCATGGTGAAATATTTTTAGTACTCCAGTGAGTTAATTTTATAATTATCCATTTTCTCAGTTTTTAGCTTGCTAAATTTATTCAAAAATTCTTCTGGAGGTTCTTAACTAAATGGCTTGCTTCTTGGGTTTACATAGTGAATAGTTACATTTTCTGTACAAAGTTAGCTAAAGCAATTTTTCTCATTTGAGGAACCTGGGCCTTTTTTTTTTTTTTTTTTTTTTTTTTTTTTGGTCTATCAGTTAAGATGACACTATCTGCAAATAACAGGAAAACCCTCATTTAAAAAGACTTCAGTAAAAGGAAAGCAAGAAACCCAAAGACAGGGCGGTCCCACACGCGGTCCAACAGGCCTCTGGTTCTGTTCTCTTTAACGTTTCACACTTCGCGCTCTTTTGTGCGTTGGTTCCAGGAGGGCCACTGCATTGCCAAGTGCAACTCTGGCCAGGGGTAGAAAAGGGTTGTTTCTCCCATATGACTGAAGGAGCCTGTTTTAGAAGCCCCCTCTCATGTATCTTTGGCTGCAACTAGATTATGTATCCATCCCCGAACTGATAAGGGACACAGGGCCACTATAATTAACTTAGATCAATCAGGAAAACTGTAGCCTTTCTTAAAAGGGGCAAGGGTGAACCCTTGAACAAAATCAGGAAAGCAAGGATGAGGTAGAGGATGGGTATTGGGAAGGCAACCAAGAAAACTGGTATAAATGTGAAGAGGTTTTTAAATTTTATTTCCTAAGGACAGGACAGGGTCAGTGGTCTGGTACTAAAAAGAATTAGTTTTGTTTGAAGAAAAATTTTTTTCTAGAATTACAAATCCTTTAGTTATAGCACAGTTTTATAAAATCAGTCAGAAATTCTATTTGCTAGATTGATCAGACTCTTAACAATGTAAAATTTATGATGAAATCAATGTAAATTAGACATAATTTGTATAAACTTTTACTCATTGATTAATTCATCGTATTTTTATGACTATTTGTGTCTGCCAAGCATCTGGATAGAGTGGAGGGTGAAACCAGCCATGGTCTTCCATGTTCACAGGGAGTATTTAGCCTAGTGGTGGAAAAAGGCATTTGTAAAATAGCCACATTATTAAGTGTGGAGTAGGTAGCACAAGGATGTCTTTCTGAGAAGTGATAAGCAGGGTTTATCTGGGTATATATGAAAAATATGGAGGATGGTAACCTTTTTAAGCAGAGAGCTCAGCCTGTGAAAATACTCCATAACCAGAGTGAGCTGGATAAATTCCACGAATTGAAAGGTGAGTATATGAGGGAGCAAGTGGCCCTGTAGGACAGGTTAGTGATTTTTGCCTTTTCCCCTGCAAAGAGCAGTAAGAAGTGTAAAGGTTTTAGTTAGGAGTAGAAGGAGGGGGTAAACCCGACTTATGTTTTTGAGTAGATCACTTTGGTGCCCAGTGAAGAACAAGTTGGTTGGGCCAGGTAGATTCAGGGAGACTGTTATTTAACTGCTGCTGGAGTCCTGGTGACAGATGACGAAAGCTTGGACTCGGGTGTGGCAGTAGAAAGGGAGACAGTGGATGTCTTTGTAAGATCTTTTTAGAAGATAAAATCAACAGTTCCTGATATTCACTTGGATACAAGGGGTAAGGGACACTGAGGTGTTAAGAATATTATGGATGCCTTTAAGTTTCTGGCTTGCACCGCTGGGTGGATGGAGGTACTTTTTCCTAAGAGACAAGAGAAGACTGAGCTTGAAGGGGAAGAGCTGGGACTCAGGGGTTTAGTCTTGGACATGTTGATTTTGAGGGATCTTTGGTCTGTTTAAGTGGAGATACTGAACAGGTATTATATAGTCGGAGCTCAGATGAGAGCTGAGGGGTAGACATACCATTTTGAAAGTTGTAAGTATGTAGAGGAAGATGGTACACTGGGGCCCTGACTAGATTGCCTTAAGAAAGAAATCAGAGCGAGGCAGGAAGGAAGAGGGCTAGGACTGATTTTGTAGAACTCAAGTGAATGGGCCTCTGAGGAAGATAGAAACCCGGGAGGGAAATTTAGTGGATCATCTTATTTCAGAATTTAAGGGAAAAGAAGGTTTAAAAAAAGAGGAAGTGGTCAAATGTTCTTCAAAGATCAAAATAAATGACAATTAAGAAAATGTCCTTTGGATTTGTCAACATGGTAGTCTTTGGTAACCTTTGTGCGAGTTATTTCAGTAAAATGATGTCTTAAACCAGACTGGAGTGCCCTGAGAATGAGTGGGAGGGAAAGAAATGGAAACAAAGAGCATGCGCAGATCTTTTAAAAGACTTTCTGGTGAAGGGGAGGAGTAGCTAGAGGGAGGTGTGGGGTACGGGAGGATTTAACATTTAATATAGGGAAGGCTTGATCACGTTTAAGTGCCAGTGGGGAAAAGTCCTAGTTGAGAAAGGGAAGTTGAATATATAATACATATGAGGGAAAAAAAGGGTAATATATACTGCTTTAAAAGCTGAGAGCTAATGTAATCAAAAGCACAGGTGGAATATGAGCCTCAGGTAGGAGCAGGGACTCCTGTAATATAACTACAAGGAAAGAAGAGAGGATGGGTGTAGAAGTAGGGAGGTTTGTAGCTTCAGGGGCTTGAAGACAAGGCTTCAGTTTTCTCTCTGATGTAGGAAGTCATGCCATCTGCCCAATATAAAGACGGAAATAGGGGAGGGGAAGCTGAGTTGGGGGACAAGCAGAGCAGAGATGGTTTGAAATATTCATTATGGTGAGTGGAAGAGAGATTTGACAAAATAAATGAAATGTAAGTGACTGGGCTGTATTGAGCCAACATGGAAGTTGGTGACAATGAATAACAGTAATGCTGATGTGTTCATTTATGTGCCTTTCTCCAGGAGCACCAGGCTTCTCGGTGTGTGCGCAGAGAGTAGATGCTAATAGTCACTCCAAGTTAGGGTGTTTGTGGCAAAAGTGATCCATGAATAAGAAAGAGTGACTAGAGTGAGGGAAGATGGTGCACTTGAATATCAGGAACCCCAGTGAGACAGGGTGTGTTTGCTTGTTTGTTTGTTCTGTTTGTTCAATAAGAGGGTTGAGGAAAAATTATCTTAAAATAGTAACACCATTTTCCAAACTTGAGATTGTATGATATGAGAGAATGAAATTACACCACTTGAGAGGGTTCCGGGGAGAAATTAGTAGTGAACTCAGGAGAGAGCCTGGTTTCTTTTAAAAGTGGTTGACTAGTTAGTCAACTTTGTCAATCAGGGGAAGTATTTTCAGAGTACACAATGAAAAGTTTTTGGACGTGGGTAAAGGAGTTGAAGCTGCTGTACAAAGGACAAGAATATATACAACTTTATGTGAATGATTATGCAATAGACCAGGAAGGAGTAGGCAAACTTTCTGCAAAGGGCTAGAGACAGTAAATATTTTTGGTTTTACGGACCCTGGGGTCTCTAGCAACTGCTCAGCTTTGTTGCTGTAGCGTGAAAAAAGCTGTAGAAAATACATAAATGAACAGTGTGGCTGTTTTCCAACAAGACTTTATTTATGGGCTCCAAAATTTGGATTTCGCATATGGCAACGATGTGACAAAATACTATTTTTCTTTTTATTATTTCTTAACAATAAAAAATATATATATATATATAAATGATTTTTAGCTCACAGGCCATCCAGAAAAAGGCTGTGGCCAGAATTAGCCCATGGCGTGTAGTTTCCCGACCCCTGCTGAAGAGAGCATGTAGGGAGATGCAAATCAGGGCTTACACTTCCAGGCGTCGATTCATAAAAACATGTTAAAAGATCTCTAGGTTCTCTGTCTTTGAGGCGGAAGACATTGTTGAATCCGATGGCTTGTTGATGTGGCTCACTTGGCCTCCAGTGGAGCTGAGCTAAGCATACTCTCTCACTTGGACTGAGAGGGACAAACCAAACCCCGACCACCTCCACGGTGGCCGTGCCAGGAACTGCAGACTGCACCAGATGTGCCCAGGGCTGGATGGAGGTGACGCCCAGAACTGTAATCAAACAGATTAAACTAAAAAGAGTTTGTGGAAAATCTCTTCCCAGGTGCTTGTCAAGAAGAGCCGGGCTTTACAGCATGATGATTTTAAATTTCAGGATCAGAAGGATTCTCTACAACTTAAACTATAAGAAATTAATGGAATGTGAATTTGTAAAAGTAATTAATATTTTCACAAGTTTAACAGTCACAGATTAGTGGAAATGGCTTTTAATTAACCTGAATATCACAAGAGGATGGCTCCATTAAATACTTTTCAATTGTGAAATATCAGAACGACCTTGTAAGTATAGGCTCCTTTCAGGGCTTTTAATAGAAACTTATATTAATACTAATTCATACTACTGATAATTTACTCTGAGAACCTGACTAGTGAAGGCTGGCATTGCTTAAACACTGCAAAGATCTTATATTCTGAAAGCAGGAGAAAGTGACAGTGTTGCTGATGCATTATTAATTTCTACTATCTGATTTTCTAATGCCCATTTTTAAACTCATTTAACTCTTTAAACCTGGCTCACACAAACATTTCTATTGGTGTTTTAGCACAATTAAAAAGAAGTCTTTGAGTTAGACAATGATGTGATTTTTACTTGACTGATTTAAGACTCAAAAGTAGCAATATTGGAAATAAAATTTTAAACCATTGAGATTTTAATTGAAGTAAATGGGACAATCTTTAAGTGGCTCATAATTTAGTTTAATTAGTAAATAATAACTTTGGAGAATATTTAGGTATTTGAGCCTTCACCAGTAACTAGGGACTATGAATTGTACAAAGGGGCTTCATTGAACTTTTAAATAATAGATTTGTAAAATTAAGATATTAAAAACTAAACACAAAGAATGGAAAGATCAAGAATGCGGGGAACCTAAGGAAGGGGCTGCATCTGGTTAGGGCCTGTGGGAGCAACTGTAGATCCTTAATAGTTTTCCCAGACGGTTGGCGAAGGAAGAAGGCATACTGAGTTATCTCCCTTAAGGATTTCTGTCAATGAAGGCAGTGGTGGTGGTTGGAGGAATGAGCTCTGGGCACAAAGTCACATGGGAGAAAGTGACTAACGGGAGAATTTTGCTAGTTAGGGACCAACTGTGTTATTCAGTAATTACTTACAGTATTAAAAGAAAACAGTAAGAGTGGATCCTATGCCAATGTCAGTTAATATGTTCCACTCTCCTTTCTGCCTCAAGTCGCAAACAAAGCTCCAGTTTATTCTCCTGATACCTTCTCTTGCATATTTTGCATATTGCATTCCAAGCATGTTTAGCAAATGCTTCAGTTCGTGCATGGGCTGGTTTATCCAGGGCTGAATTAGGATTCATGGGAAAGGAGTCCTATGTGAACTTGCATGTAGCAGCCACTAAAGAAATTGACCCAGAAGAGAGGGAGGGAAGGCAGGAAGACTGATGTTCAACCTTTAGAGAGTCTCAGGGTTATTACCTTGATTGCATAGCAAGGACCAATCCCAGCCAAGGAGGCTAGAGAGAATGGTAGGGTCAGCGACATCACAGGAGCTGTTGTAAGTTAGGGAGCATCGTGTCTGACTTGTGAGGACACATGGCCCTGGTCAAGGAGTGAACTCCTGCATTAACACACTCCAAATAGGCAGATCGGAGGTGAGTGGATGTGCTCCCCACGACAGTGTGCAGAGTCACATGTGAAGGACATTGCACGTACTTTGTTATTTAATTAGGTAGAGCACTGATAGTGGGAACATTTCCCTCATAAATTAAAGGGTGCAAGATTATTCCTACAGCTTCATCCTTGATCACATATAGATATGCCTTCTTGATTTTGAGAAAAACAGCTGTAGTACAATAGTTTTTAAAGAATTGCCCAAAGCTCTGGACTGCAGCTAGTGTGCAAGAAACACAATCTGGTGAACGCCCGTGGGAGTATGTGGCACATGGGAACATGGTTGGTCATGTGTAGGGTTAGAATAAAGTCCGAGAACATCTCATATAGTCCAGTAAAGGCCACTTGGTTAAATTAAATCCGTCAGTTAAATATTTGCCTTTTAAATACAGGAACAAAGCACTTGATGCCGGAACTAGATAAACCAGATCAGTCACAATGTTTGCAAGTAGTTCTCCAAACTGAAAAGAAAGTACAACTTTGCCTCAACATACACGTTAAATTGTTTAAATATGTCCATTGTCACAAAGAAAATGAGTTGCTTTGGCTAGGACTAGGATTACAGGCTTCACTTTTATGATAGGGATGAAAGTGGACAGAAATAGAGCGAGTGATATCAGCAGTGGGAAGATGATCTTTCCACCGGATGATCATATAATGAACATTGTCCTTCAGTAGTTCTTGGTTATCCAAAAGCTATATAATATAATAATATATTATAGCAATGAATAGTGAAAATTGAAAACAAAGTACTTTCAGTTTGGTTTTGGAATATATTATGTGCTTTTAAATGAATGGGACAAATTCATGTTTTGGGAGTCACTTCAAAAATCCTAATAAAACCTGCCCTGTATTACCTAATACTTTCCACCCTCCCCGCTACTTTAATTTTTCTCACCATGCGAGTCAAACTGCCTCTCCAGCTGATGCTGAAGTCTTACCTGATGTTGGAAAGGTGATTGTTGCACCTTTACAAAGACTACGTCAAGAACAAGTGGAGACATTAAAATATTAAGAAAAGAGCTTTAGCATATTAGAAATGATTAAAAGTAAAGTTCTTGAGACTCAGGCTCATGGAAAACCATGAAATATGGTTTATTACATTTTTTAAAACCTGAACAACATAAATATCAAGGTGAATCAGACTACATTTATAATTTATTAGGAATATAATTATTCCTAATAACTATAATAATAATAACTATAAGAATTTAAGCTAAAGAGATTACCTTAAAACCTAATTTAAAAAGTAATATTCTCTTATTGTAAAATTAATGGAAAATATAGAAAATAGCAAGAATAATATAAAACTGTCCAAGATTTCTACCATTTATTAGTGTGTAACAACTTTTTAATACTCGTATCTTCTTCCTCTTTTTTGTTCACATTTGTGTGGTTTAAAATATAATTGGCATCTAACAATTTAACTGCCTTTTTGTTTCATATATTAGAAATATTTTATAAATCATTAAATTTCATCTTATAACACAACTGTTAATAGCTATATAGTGTAGAAAGAACTCTAAATGTATATTTAATTTAGCCAGAGCTCACTGTGATAAATTATTTATAGGGCTTTTTTTTCCTGTGTAGGTTTTAGATGCTTGCACAACAAGAATGAACCTAAATTCACCAGCCAGATATCTTTTTGATTTGTACGGCCGAAAAATTAAAGACATTTCAAAAGGTAAGTGGCAAAGATTTTGTAAACTGTATGATAATATTATGAAAGGTATTTATATAACTTTGATTTTACTTTATACATTTAAAAGGGAAACAGATATAATAAAAGAGCTTAATGTAACACAAATAATATATCTTTCTTATACAAAGGGAAATCATGAAAGGGAATAAAAATGTTGGGAATTTTTTATTTCATCATGTTTTAGTCCATTTGGGCTAC
The DNA here is from genome assembly GCA_039655065.1 of Glossophaga mutica. NCBI lineage: Eukaryota > Metazoa > Chordata > Mammalia > Chiroptera > Phyllostomidae > Glossophaga > Glossophaga mutica. The sequence continues at coordinate 25,012,438 of CM077308.1, forward strand.
TATTTATCTATTTATTTATGTTTTTAATTGTTGTTCAAGTACAGTTGTCTCCATTTTCACCCCACCATGCCCACCCATCCCTGCCTCCCACCCTAAACATCCCATAGACTGTGTGGCTTAAACAACAAGCATTTATTTCTTGCAGTTATGGAGGCTGGTACGAAAGTCAAGGTGTCTGTTGAGGGCTTGTTTCCTGATTCTCCTCAGTGCATCTTTATGTGGTGAAAGGGGCAAGGGTGACTTCTGGGGTTCTTGTAGGAGGACATTAATTCCATTTGGGAAGGGCTCCACCCTCATAACCTAATCACCTCCAAATACCATCTCACTGGAGATTAGGTTTTAACACGTGAATTGGGGGGCAGGGGAACATGCACATTCACTCTATAGCACAAAGCAAGCTTAGATTTTTTAAAAAATTGATGGGTATTTTAACCTTAGTAAGCCATAACTTAATAAACAAAAGTAATTGATAAATTTTCATACTTCAATAATTTCTTTGGTATAAGCTTTTGAAAGAAAAATGAAATATTGCACTACTGTATGCTTAGAGATTTTAAAAAGTATTTGGGCTAACTTCTAGAAGTTTTTCCAGAAGTTGTGATATGTGCTTTAACACAATTTTATTGTATGTTTTTGTGAAAATACAAGACATTCATTTTTATTTCTTAAAGGTACTGATTTCCTAATCTCTGAAAGTAAAAATATCATGAAGTCCACATTTGCGCTACTATTAAATTACTAGTAATAGTAGTTAATACTATTACTTCACTTTTTAAGAATCAATTTTTTATTTACCTTAGTGTAGTAATCACTATTATTTTAATAGTGCTACTAATAACACTGTGAAATGTTCCATTGTTCTGAGTCTCTCACATCATTGAAACCTTAATTCCATGTGCCAGATCAAAAATATAAAGTGGCTTACTCTAACTGCAAGACGACTAAAAGTCATTTTTAGTTGTGGCTATACTGGATACTCCCCTTTGTGTCTAACATCCTCTCTTGTAGTCTATAAAAGCAGACTTTTCTGGCTTTATCATCCTTAATTAATACTACTGAGCGATCACTGTGATATTTTGATACTTATTGTTCATAACTTAAACTTATTTTCTAAGGATTATATATGTGTGTATTTAGAAAATAAATCTATATTTCTTAGTCATTTTTATATTTGATATAATAAATATATCATCTAATATATTTATCATATCAATTAATATGATAAATTTTTATGATAAAATTTTATTTATGATAAATATATTTGTGATAATTTTTAATTGGGGGTTTTCATCTGAAGATTTTAAAGCACTTATAGGCACTTACCCATTATCTAGGAGCATTAGATAGTTATTTGCTTGTAAGACATGTGTAACTCAGGGAATCCTTATTTTTTTTTTTTTTTTTGAGGGGTGGGGAGAGTATCATTATTAAAGATTTTTTGTGTTTTGCATTTTTAGCCCCTCCCTCATCATGTTGGCTAAACTTTTCTTTACAATCAACAGTATTTTATAATCACTCTTAAACATGCATTAATAAAATAAATAAATAACTTATTTTGTAAAGATCCTATCTAGCTTTGGATTACATCCAGCTCACCTAAAATTTTAGATTTGAGTTAATTGCTAGAATCGAAACCTATAAAGTACTCCGGTTAAGATTAAAGATTTCTTTTTGGAAGTTTGATTTCTCCCCTTCCCAAATGTGGTGTAACAAAATTGCTTAACAAAACAGAATGTCTCTGACTCTGAGGTGTGGTACTTCATGGATGCCAGAGTCATTCAGATCCATGCCTCATGCCTCATGTGTCCAAGAAGTGTGCTATTATCACATTTTGATGTGTGCCTTGCCCTGTGTTTTTGCATACTTATAAAAGCTCATGCCAGCTGAAATTAGCCTATGCAACTACTAACATGTGGAAGCATAACAAATTCGCTGGACTTAAGATACAAAGAAGTTAATCCTGTTGGAGGAAATTCCAGTCTGTAGCATCCTACTCACTTAACATTAGGTTTTTGCATTTCTTTTTTTCTTTGTTAGTGTGATTTTGCTCATTGCATGATTGAGATCCCTAAACTTTTATGTTTGATGGTTTTCTGAACTTCAACTTGGGAAAGATCAAGTGTTATGTGAAAGTTATCTCTAAATTTAAATAAATAAATGCTAATACTCTGATTTGATGTATAAGGGTTTTTTTGTTTGTATGTTTTTGTATTTTGTTTTTGTTTTTTGTTTGCTTGCTCTGTTTTGGATCAGAAAAAGTCATTTAATAATGTTGAATGTTAAGATCACAGCAATTATTTTTTATTTTTAAGCATACATTAGAAGTGTTATTGCACCAAGGACTAAAAGTAATGGATATACACAGAAAATGTATCTTCTATCTGTTGCTTCTTTTTTGGAATTAGATATACTTTCTTTTTTGTTGTTTTCTTTTTTTAAATATATAATCTTCATTGTATTTTTCATTACCATTTAGTTCCCTTTATCCCCCCATCCCCAGCAAACACCACACTGTCGTCCATGTCCATGAGTCCTTTTTCCTTTTTGCTCAGTCTCCCCACCCCCTAACGACTCCACACCCCCACTAGCCGTCATCTGTTCTCCATCCATGAGTCTGTCTCTGGAATTAGATATACTTTCAAGTTTTCCTCGTATGCTTTGAGAAATAAAGATATTTGATATGACATGAAACTACTTTTACTTTATTGTCTAGTAAAACTTTTATAAACCCATAGGACTTGAAAATTGCTTGTAGTTTTAGATTTCTAAATAGAAGATTTGAATAGAGCAATGTATTTTGTTACATGTGGAAAGGTTCTTTGGTGTGGCTCCTGTGTAGATCTATTCTTTCTATAGAAGATGACTACACGTTGTGTAAAGATGCTATATTCCTATATATGGTCAACATGCTAGTATAACATTTCTGCTGGGGTGTAATATATGCATTAAATAATGCATTCTGCAAAATCACTCCCACCAAAATAAAAGGGTTGTGGATAAAATGGAGTTGAGGGAGATCATTCAAAATCTATGCACCTTTAAAACCAGAATACTAACTAAAAATAGTAATTATTAACTTAGGAGATAATATAATCAGCCTGAGTAGGCATCTGAGTGCTGCTTCAGAGGGTATTAAAGCTGCACAAAACTAATACTTAAGTGTGAGACAGGCAGAGGGAAATCTACTTGGAGGATTGATCCATCAGGGCATTATTTTATTTTCTGTTTTAAAAAACTTTTATTTAATTTTTAGAGAAAGGGGAAGGGAGGGAGAAAGAGTGAGAGAGAAACATTGATCTATTGCTTCCAGCCCAGGGATGTGGCCGGCAACCCAGGCATGCGCCTTGACTGGGAACCAAACTGGCAGCCTTTTGGTATGTAGACTGTGCTCATCCCACTGAGCCACCCAGCCAGGGCCAGTGACACTGTCTTTAAGGAAGTCACAGAGAACTGAAACTCCCACAGAGACATGTGAGGCCGGGAGTGCACTTTTCTGGGACAGGAACCACAGAACAGCAGCTATACTGAGGTCTTTTTTCCCCCCTGCTACAGGATAGAATTCTACTCCTACTGTTTTGGCCTCGTTTGCCAAGAAAAACACAAATTCACCAACCAAACTTCCGTATCGTACTGATGCCATTCCCCTACTTACCAGTCATATGTGAGCTAGTTGGTGTTATTGTAGCACATTGACAGTGCAGAACGCACATCGATAGTGCCAGGCTTTGATGTCGTTGCATAGTAACACTCTCATCAACCTGACAAGGCCCAGCGCTTCGCTCTCGTAACTTCTTTGACTTAGTTATTACATATGGTGAACCAGAGGAGTCACTCTCCCACCTGAGGAGGAAGATCTTAAGTCTCTCAGGAACTTTATGAGGCTGCTGTTCTAATAACCAGACCCTGCTCCTTCGTGGATCCATCCAGATCATGGTGGGTAATATGAAATTTACCCTAGAAGATACTAAGTTAGAATAGCACATTAATTAAATTGGTTCTAAGGCCATGCTATTAAACACTGAATGTTAATTTCCTATTCCATTTGCCACCCCAAATTATGTCCAGCAACGGTGCCCCAAGTAGCTATATATTCTCTGACAAGTTCTTCAGAAATTCTGCAATGAGATCAAATGACAAGATTAACAAGTTTCAATCACAAGACTTAAATAATGTACAGATACTCTGAATTTGAATTGTAATTCTTGTCCATTATTGATTTTTTCATGAAGAAATTAAATTCAAAGTGTAAAAATTCCCCAATAATTAAAAATAAGAATTTAAAGTCTACACGGAAGTAAATTCCAAAATCAAATAATCTTACCTTTGTAAATTGAAACCCAGTAAAAGTTTTTAACTCCCCAAGTTAAAATTCAAAGAAATGAAGGTCCTGTATAATTTTTATTCTTCCCAGTGTCAGCCAGATGGCTTCTGGATGCCTGGTTTGAGCTGGAATTTCTCCAGGAGCTACCGTCTGGGCCCCCGCGGTGGGTGCCCTCCCTCAGGACCTCAGAATTTGAGCTGGTACTACACCAACTTTATCATGTGCCCTACTTCCAGCTGAACCAAAAGATAATCACAACATCAGCCCCCACACCTAGCACCTTCAGAACAGGAGCCAGTCCTCAGTTTCTAACGTGGCTATTCCTAGCAAAATGATGCTAAGACCCGATGTTTGGCATGACCCAGACCCGCGGGACCATCGACAGAGACGGTAGCAGAGACTAAGGGAAGGAAGGCAAAGAAGAGAAAGTATTATGTCAGTCTTTTCAAGATGCTAGTTGATTTATGCTGTTGAGCAGGGCCTATGACCTGTGACATAACTCACTGGGAAGCAATCTCTCATCAAAGCATTAATTATAGTTCTATGTACTTGTAATATCTGGAGGGAAAAATTGACCAGTGTACACTGTCTCCTCTCTCTAAGAGGTTGAATAAAATGTTGGTTAAGTGCTCTGAGTTTGGAGCTATAGTTCAAATTCCCGTTATGCCACTTGTCTGACCTTGGACAGATTATTTTATTTCTCTGAGAGTCTGTTTTTTGCTCTGTAAGTTAGAGATTAGAGCACTTAATAGATTGTGGTAAGGATTAAGCAAATTATATATGAAATCTTTAAAACAAGTGCCTGGCATTTGGTCAGCATTATATAACATTGTGATTGTCGCTGCTAATATTACTTTTATTATTCTCAAAGAGGGCCCTGCGAGGTTGCATTCTTGCAACTTTGGACGTTTGCATTGGTGGCAGACCCAGTCGTAAAGACTTGTTTGATGTACCGGTTTTTCCTGTTTGTAAAGTATTCTCAACTTCATGTCTTTTTCTCTCTGAGTTCCATGGTTTTGGCCCCTGTGGTGACTGAGGGTGGACCCTTTCTTGGGGCACAGCATCCACCTTGTCTTAGGAGCACTGTTTTCAATCCTGGGTCACAGTGGCTGCTGTAACAACCGCCTGCGGTTATAGAATTATTTAGGCTTAAAAAACATACTTCACGGCTCAGCTTTCGCCCCGTCTCCACATCAGCTTCAGCTGAAGAATAGTTTTGATGAATTTCTGAATTTAACGAGCTGTTCATGTTGCTGAGGCTCATTTTCTTAGGTGCCCAGTGAGGACCAATACTACTGACGTTTCCCCCTGAAGACACGGCTGAGTTCATGTTTCTGTCCTTGCTTTCTGCAGTGTTTAGGATCTGCCTCTACTGTACTCTCTTCCTTTTAGAAAAGTTTCCTTCATGAACAGGCTTGGGCTGCATTGTTTGCTGCAGTGCAGTTCTTTCTCTTTTTTTTCTTTTAGTTTCCCTTAGTTTTCTGTTCCACACTTGTGTTTTTCTGTAGATATTTTTCTTGCAATGTCTCTCATAGTGAGAGATATAAAGTCAATAAGTTCCAACTATGTCAATAGCATCCCTTGTTCAAACCAGTCTTATCCATTTTCACCTCCCTGAGTTAAATAATCGGACCCAGGATGTATTTTCCCACCATCTAACATCTAATTTAGATCTGGACTCTTTGATCTGTTATTGTTCTGCTTGGATCCCTGTAATATAATTTATCTTGCCATTGCCTTTTTTAAAATCTTAGGCCCATACATCTTTGGAGTTCACTAAAGACTTTTTATTTAGTATTTTATGTTAATCTTCCTCATATCCTTTCTCCAATTTGTTCAGATTTTATGTGTCTCTATATAATTGTCTCATCCTCAAAAGAGATTTTTCAATTTCTCTTACTTAATTTATCTGTAACATAACCATCTATTTAGTGTTTGGGATTCTGGCTTTTCTGGGGGTTTGTCCTGAATTTGTTCTTTAAGGTCTTATTTTTATTGCTGTGAGTTTTCACTGGGCCTCAGTTACTGTTTTCTGATTTTGTAAGAATTAAAATATTTTCTCTTTTTGTATGAACCTTTTTCAGAGTAGTTAGATTCAGATGTATCTCTTGCACCCTCAACCCTGGTTTTCAGGATCTCAGTTTATATTTCTCATATCTGAAAGTGTGTATGGTAATATCAGATGTTGTCCTTATTCTAAGACAGTCTTTTCCCTCTTCAGCTAAATGAGCCTTCCTTTTATTTGTTTCCCTGCATACATTGCTGTATTTTCATTGTAAGATTATATTTTATTTTATTTTAAACATTTTTAAAACTATAGTCGACGTACAATGTTATGTGAGTTTTAGGTATGCAACAGTTATTCAGCATTTATGTACCCAACGAAGTGATCATTGCAATAACTCTCGTGATCACCGGCACCATAACAAGTTCTCGAAATACTATTATTGAGTGTTTTCCCTATGCCGTACATTATCCCTGTGGACTATGAATTGTATCTGGAACTTTGTACCTCCTATTCCCCTTCTCCATTTTCACCCACATCTCCTCTGACAACCATCAGTTTGTTCTCCATATCTGGCATCTGTAAAATTGAAGTAACTTAAAAACCACTTTACTTTCTTCTTGATTCTTTTAGCAAATCTTATTCCTAGATTTGTAATACTTTCATCAGGTTGTTTCTCTACCTTAACTGAAGAAAGTAGAATGTTCTTATAATAAATCCATCACCTTTTTGTGGGTGAAGCTGAAGTTTGAGTTTCTGAAATTTAGAACCATGAGCAACATTTACATGACAAATAAATTCAGAGTCAACTTCAGTTGGTTGGTTGAGGTTACTTTAAAAGCTTGTGGACAGGCTATGTGAATCTAAGCTTAGCTGCATCCACAAGTCCTTTCTGGCCCAGAATGCAGTTTTAAATAACATAATGAAGACTAGAATTTGAGGCAGGGGATTCAGGGCTGCCTATCTGGCCTGGTATTGACAATTTAAAGATAGAACCTCACTGCAGTACATGCAGAACTCAGCTGCCATTTACAGGATCTGTCCACAGAAAGTCCAACCATTTTAATGTAATGAGAACAGTTTGCACGACATCAGTGTAACCTGGCAGTTAGGGAGAGCGGACTGGAATGCACACGTACAATCAATGATAACCTCACTGTACTAGTTAGCAGGGGCAGTAGACACCACCGAGTGAGCATGTGTACTGTGTGGCCATTGCATTCATGACTGAGCGAGTAGAGTGATGACAAATTTGCATGAAATTTTGCATTAAGGTTGAACATATCTCCCCAGAAACTATTTGGATAATTCAGAAGGCTTTCAGGGATGATGCAGTGAGTGCAGCACAAATAAAAGTGTGGCACAAATGTTTCAAAGATGGTTGAAAATCTGTTGAATGTGATCCACATTCTGGGTGGCCTGCAACAAGCAGAACACCTGAGCATGTTGGACGTATACAGGCTGCAACCAACGAAGATCGGCAACTGACAGTGCGAGAACTGGAAGCCGATCTGGGGATTCCAAAAACTGCTGTGTCTGAGATTTTGACGCAGGATCTTGGCATGAAATGTGTTGTGGCAAAACTTGTTCCACAGCTTCTGCTACCAGATCAGAAGGCACATTGTGCTGCAGTTGCTAATGACTTGATTCAAACAGCTGCTAATGAACCAGATTTCCTTAAGGTCATAACTTTGAAGGAGACTGAGGCATCATTGTCCTATGTACAGTGTTTTTATATCTTCTTCAATAAATGTCTCCATTTTTCATATTACACCTCTGGATACTTTCTGGACAGACCTTGTACTTTCAAGTCTTGGCCTGCAGATTTGGCTATAAAACACAAAAAAGCAGCAAACATTGTTCGAACTTCCAAGATGGTCTAATCTTAATCTCATACTTACCTTCAGTCACAGGCGAAGTTCACTGAATGGTTTAAGAGTAAGCTGTAGCCGCCTTCACAGAAAGGCAAGCATGACCAGCTAGGGGTGCTAGGGTTTTCACAGTCCTCCTCGGTGTACTAAACCCATCATCCACTCCTCCCTGACTGGCACCTTCTGAAGGCCAAGGCTATTGGAAAACAATCCCAGCTGCATTTAGTTGCTATGACCCATCACACTTAAAATTTTATATAGCCCTTGCCTATTATAAAATTTCTGGCTAACCTCCCTATTTTCCATGTACTAGCCCTCCAGTAAAAATACAATTAGAAAACTGTAAATTTGTCTACTTGGTCCAACATAAGCTGCTCCATACCACCAAGGTTAAAAAGCAAACAAAACTCACAAAGTCCGTGCATATTAAAGCACCATCAAAGCGTGAAGCCACCTAGTCAAGGCCCCTCCATAATTCTCAGCCTTGTATTATTTGCCCTCCAAAATTGCTTGTATATTGCTTGTGGAAATGTAAAATGGTTCAGCCTCTTTGGAAAACAATTTGGTGCTTCTTCGAAAAGATAAACACAGATAAACATAGATAAAGATAAACACATGGCCCTATAATTCCACTCCTAGGTATATGCCCCAAAAGAATTGAAAACATAATCAAGCAAGCACATGTACATACATATTTATAGCAACATTATAGATAATAGCAACAGCCAGAAACCAAATGTCTGTGCAAGGATGACTGTAGAACACATGTGGTATATACATGCCATGGGATATTATTCAGCCATGAAAAGGAATGAAGTACTGATAATGCTTTAATGAACCTTGAAAAAGAACCTTGAAAACATTATGCTAAGTGGAGGAAACCAGAAATAGAGGGTGATGTATGATTTTACTTCTGCGAAATACCTAAAGTAGATTCATACAGACGCAATATAGATTGGTGTTTGCCAGGACCTGAGGGGAAAGGGGAATGGGGAGAAATTGCTTAATGTGTAAGGGATTTTACTTTGGAATGATGGTATTCTTTTTTGGAACTGGATAGAGGTGGTGGTTGTTCATTTTGAATGCCATTGGATTGTTCACTTTAAAATGGTTGGTTTTGTGTTATATGAACTTCACCTCGATAACATTTTTTTTAAAAAAGGAAGCGGAGTAGAACCAATTTACCCCAGTTATTCCAGCCAAGGTAATTCTTTAGATCAGCCGATAGCCAGCTGATTCTAAAACATGTGAGCAAACTCTGCCAAGTCCAGCAGAACCATCCAGCTGATTTACAGACTCATGAACTAAATAAATGCGTATTGTTTTATGCCACTGAGTTTTGAGGTTGTTTGCTATGCAGCTTTGTTATGGCAACAGATATCAAATACATTTAGCTGTTTATAGTAATGAATATTATTATATTACATCCATTCACTAGTCAGACAGCAAAATTCTATTCCTACATCTTAATCCTTTATGTTGCTAAGGGCAATTTTCCTGATATATGCTGTATTTATTATTATTATTATTATTGTTACTTAAAAGTTTACACATCATAACAATCCTACACACTCTGTATCCTGACATTTGGGCACCTTCGTTGGGTGGCCTTGCCCCACCCATTCAGTGGAACCACCCACATCTCGCAGCTCCCCACTGTGCACCCTCTGTGTTAGCCAGATCAGCCCCTTCAGTGTCGGAGACAGTGCGTGACTTGTGCAGTGTCCTGCTGCCTTACCTTTGCGCATGCTATTTTATGCCCACTCCGTGATTATTCTTCTCAGTCTAGTCAAGTTCAGCAACCTGCATTGGTTAGGACATATATTACATTATGGTAACAAATGGTGCTAAAACTTTCAGTGGCTCATACAGAGGTCTTTTTTCACTTATTTTACATGTCACCATGGGTTGACGGTACCTGCTCTAGTTTAGGTCAAAGTGAGTCACATATCATCTCCTTATTATAAGGGATGAATAATCCTACCACAGGGATGGCCATTACAAGTCACATACATGGCTAAGCCTAACATGAATAAGGGGGGGAGTTTTGTATAATTTTCCTTTAGGGAAAGGCAGCAAATATTTTGAATAATGATGGAGTATACTACACTACCTGCTATACAGAATCTGTATTTGTTATCAATTGCTGTGTAACAAATTACTCCAAAACTTAGTAACTTAAGGCAACAAATGCATTATTTCACAATAATGAACAAGTGTTCCTCTAGTCATTGCTCATTTCATTTCTGACAGCTCTAATTTCTTTTTATTTCAAAGTATCTTATAGCTATCTGAAATCTGTTCATTTAAATATTTACCATTTGTCTCCACTTTGCCTTCAGGAATTACAGAATACAAATTAATTCTGAGTCTATGACTGTCAACTATTGGAACATATATGATTTAAGTCTTTTTTAGGTTAAATATGTCTAGTCTCTATACCTACTTCCCTGGACCCTCATCCAGCTGTTCCCTCCTTTCTGTTCCCTCTTTTCAGTTTTTTTGGTATTCCTCTTTGTGGGGCCTCACGTTGTCCATACTTTTCCAAGTCAATCAATGACCAATAAAGCAGTCCACCTCCTCTTTCTTTTTCAGGTCATCATGTAATCTACAATTGCATTATTATTTCTATTCCACACTTGATATTGTTGACCTATATTGATCTTAAAGTCAACCAAAGTTTCCCAGTTTTTGCTCATAATTTGCTTTTAAGCTACTACGTCTTCCTTATCCTGTACTTATACTGCTCATTTTTTAGATATGATCATAGAACTCATTCATACATCAGTTCCTGCTAAATTTCTAATTAGAAGGTTTTTATGTAGTAGTTTAGCCTGCCAAGATCTTTCAGATACTAATCTGTCATCCAGAGATTAACAGTATCTAAATAAATACAGTAGATAAAATAAAATGGCATAAAAGTTAGGGATGCTGGCCTTCTCTGGGAGACATTGTACTTAGATTCCTTTTGATATTGACATTCAAAACACTGAGAACGAGCTTAATCAAAATGCTTCCCTCTCCTTTTATGCCCTAAAAATGCCTGGTACTATTCCTGTATTTCTAGTACTGCTCCTGCTCTGCTAAATGTGGGATTCTGTAATGGTCCAGATAGGTTGGGCCCTGGAAATGGCATTACTTTCTTAGCTAAGGGTGGGCAGCTCAGAAGTGTGTATAGCCTAGGACCCACAGTTTAGTCCTATCAGGGACAACTTGTATGTATGTGTGTATTCATTCAGATACCTTTTATTGCTTCCTTCAGGGCAGCGCCCAGTCATAACTTTCCTTTGCCTTGTTCTGGTTATTAAGTGACATGTTTCTCTGTCATTTCTAAATTGGAATATTTAAAAGCAAACAATCATAGATTATGTAGGACTTAACCAGGAGGTTTGCAGACCCTTGATGTTCTCCTGCCTTGTTGCAGAACACCCATTTATCTGGAAGAGGCATACAGATTTAGTAGTACCTTGCTTGAGGACAATAGATGTTAGCCACATTCTACTGGGACTTGCTTCCCACTGGAAGAAATAATAGTTATATGCTGGTATTGGAGATCTCAAGACCCATGTAGGGAATTTTCCCAAGAGTCTCCCTCCATGCTCATTAAATATTCCTTTAATATGTAAATTACCCCATGTTGGGTCCCAGTGATTACTGTTTATTTTTCTAAGACTTCACAAACCATTCATTTTATAATCTGTTCCAGAACTTTTCAGGGAATAATACCAAACTTATGGATAAATATCTTCCTTATCTGCTTCCCTTCAATTCTTGGATCCCTTTCCCATATACCTCTATTCCTCAGATTTTATGAAATATAACAACTTATGTGTCTTGCTGAAGGATGCCAGTGTTCATGGTTATTAATCAGCCCTTAAATCTTTCCAGGAAGAATTGGTATGTACAAAGGCAGCCAGTTAAGAGCACTTTTGTGTAGGAAAGATGCTGTTCGGAAGTCTCCAGACCCTCCCTGGGAGTGAGCTGCCTGTGCCCTTGCCTTGGTTTCAGGCGTCTTTGGACATGGACCTCAGCGTCCCTCGGTGCTTTCTAGGCATCAGAGTTGAGGTGCCCTTGTTGCTTGGACAGAAACAGAAAATGCTAAGTAATCAGTGACTTATATTTCTCCTCTTTGGTCCTTAGAGAATATTAAGACGTTTGTTAAAGCTTGATTTTTAAAGGTTTTTTTTTCTTTTTAGTGGCAGTTAGAGACTCCATTGTAATTGGATAACTGTCATCTTTTATTAAATATGTGAATGCAGATTTGTGTGATACGAACATTCACAAAACAGTCTAATCTGCTCATAGCCTCTTGAATGTGTTGCAAAGTCCCTTTTGAAGTCTTTAAAACATATACTTCCTTTTATATTCATGAAGATATGGTCATCTCTTCTAGGTTTTGTTGAGCGGAACTTTCTTCGGGATTTATGTTTTGTTTTGTTTTTTAAGCAAAGTCCCTGCTCTTCTCTCTTCTCCTTGAGTTTGTCTTTCTAGCTTCCAGTTTCTATGCCTCTTGTTTCCCAGTCTTTGAACTTTAATACCAAACATTACACTCCGATTTTAATGACTTCCCTATGGTCCTAGAAGTCCATTATAAAAAACATTAAAATAAGCATAACTGCCAATGAAAACAAATAACCTAATTGTTACTACCTGTTAAAAACATTTTTTTTTTACAAAGCTCTCCTTGTAAAATGACATGATTTAGCAGAGATTGGCTTTCTTCCTCTTACGAGTTTTTAGAAGAAAGATGAAATCATAGACAAAAATGTACGAAATGCTAATTCAAGAAGATTCTACTTTTGTGAAACAAACATGGAGAAATAAATGTCAAGGAGGAACCCTCTATTGGAATTGCTGAAATTATTAAGACTTTTTCGTTCATTACATTTACTATATAAATTTTTATGACATATATATTTTATATCCTAAATAAAATGTTTAAATATAAGTCATCTGTTTACTTAATATTTGCATCCCAGGAGGCCAGAACAGCTTTCCCCACATTATCTGACTCCTGGGTTTCTCTGAATTGGGGGGCGTGTGTCAGGTACTGTCATGATCCTGCTTTTGAGACAAAGAAAGAAAGAAAGAAAGAAAGAAAGAGAGAGAAAGAGGTCTAGACATATTTTTTAGATTTGTATTAGTTGTGACTTTATAACAGTAGATTTTAAGACATTTTACGACTAGCTTGCTTTTGACTGTTACATATGTAAGTATAATATGTAGTATTACATATGTAATGTGTAGTATATTTGCTTTTGTTTTGGTTTTACAAAGTTTTTCAATTACATCATTGCTTACTGAGTCAAAAGTTAATTTGTACCTCAGTTAATACAATTTGGGTTAAGATTTTCTGAATAGTAATAAAAATAAAAAAATAATAATGAAAAATGTGTCATTTATTATAGCAAGCAATTATATAGTGACATTTCTAAAGGCCTTCTAATTTCTGTTAGTTATATTTGTTAAGGTTCATATATTATACTTTCCAAAGCTAACTCTAAGGTAATGCTCTAAATTTTAAAGAACTTTAAAGTCAAAAATCAAGTTATATATATTCAATTATTATGTATTGGTATAGACCATAGATACAAAAATAAATTAGATATAGCTAATTCTCAACATTCCTTTAAGCAACCTTAAGTATGTACATATACCAATTGAACTAAGTTATTTTACATTACTACTACATATCAAATGTTTTAAATGCCCCAAAAATTGAGTTCACAGAATACTTGTATTTTCAAAGACACACATACTATTATTTTTGGTGAAGGGAAAGGCAAGACTTAGACAATAGAATCCTAGCTCATTTCTACTTGTATAAATCAAATTATTTAAATCAATGAATTGTGTATGCTGACCTGTTCCACCAGTGTGCTACTGGGGGGAAGGAAAAAGATGTGCATGGTGGTGGAAGTAGAAAGAGGCATAAAGCGTATTGGAAAACTACCAAATGTCCCCTGCAAATGGGCCCTATTCAGAATCAGTAAGCGTATGATGAGTGAAGTGGTTTTGAATATCGCCTTTAGATTCCATGCTGTTACAAGGCCAGCCCTGAACATGGCAACTCTTATTTCCACACACAGTACCTCTTCACTCTCAATTTAACCCCAAAATCTGATGAACCCATTACTCCATACTTGATTTCATGGAACAAGGAGTAGATATAGTTACAAATGATCAATCACAAGCCGTGAACCAAAGCAGCAAGGCATTAACAATTCACACCATTTCGGTCCACTTGCTCAAGCAGAAGATGTGCCAGCATATTTAATGCACAGCTACTTCGTTCAGTTTAAGAAAAGACATGACTCAGGCTGCATTTTCAAAACAGAGAATTCCTAAGATTTCATACTTCCTAAGCCCCAGTGTCAATGTTCACCCACACGTCGGCAATTAAAATAACCAGGTGTCCTATAAAGGTCACACTGTATAAATTATATTTTACTCAGGTAAAAACAATGCGACCTATGAAATTCTTCTCCCCGATGCATCCCTGTTCTGTTTGATCCTATGATACAAATCAATGTCTCTTACAGAAGTATTATAGTGCTGTAGACCCCGCAGGCAATATCCCGTCAGTTTAATAGGATCACTGCAAAACTAAAGCATCTGTGAAAGATCGCTCGAAGTATAGCAGTCGTGTGCTTGTCATTTTGTTCAGTGGAGGAAAAATCCAAATTTGGGTAGGCACTGGTATTTAAGAAAACGACTGCTAAATCTTTTCTCGTAAGTACCTTAGAGACAATAAGATTTGACATATAGCATGTAAACAAAAGTACACAGCAGCTGTTAGTTTGGTTTTGTTTGAGTGAAAATATACTGATCTAAGTCAAGCAACATACGAGACAGTATGCTCTCGATCTTTCAATCTTCCCAGCAGACCATGTGGTTGAGAGGTGCCTGTTGGCTGCTCTGGGACCTGGAGTTTTCCGACTATTACCCAAAGCTGGGCAAGGAGCATTAACATGCACACACACCTTGACACGAGATCAAGGTTCCTCCAGGCACACTTTCTGGATGGGAAGTGCTCAAATCTGAGCATCTTTGAAAAACTCAACGTGTTTTATTTAAAAAAAAAAAAAAAAAAAAGACTTTTTGGATAAACTTCATTTAAAAATAAATTCCAGTCCAGTTGGTGGGAAATTTCCCAATGAGATCCTGCTGCTAACAGTAGCGGTGTGTTTTTGAGACCGAGACCTAAAACTTCCTGTCGCAGAGCGTATAGAAGTTTCTTTATAGGTCACTGTGCTCTGGGCGGCGCTGTTTCATTTTCGGCCACAGTCTCACCTATCTGCCTGAAATGTGAAAATGACAGTATTATATACATTATGATCTGGGTATTTAATTGACATAAATTTTAATTTATAATTGGAAGCAGGTTATTAAAGCCTTTAATGATATCCACTGCTTTTTGAAACTATAATAAAAAATCACCTTTTTAGCTTTCTGTAATGGATTCAACTGTAGTGTATAAAGTGTCTCTTTTAGAGTGAGGTGTTGGGGAGAGGGGTGTATTCCCTAGGCAGAGAACTTGACAGGTCATTCCAGTCTGTAGTCTGTTTGGTCAGTTCCATTAGCTTTGTGATTTCCCTTTAGAGGGAGTTTTGGTTCCTTGTCAAAAATCTTTGCTCTGTTCCATTATAAATCCAAATAAATTCAAGCTTCTTCTCAGTGATAAAATGGTTTTAATATAAGGTCTGCTTGGAGGCTGAAGAGTTTATTTTCTTATGAATAGCTTTTGAACTCATTGTGTTTGGAGTTCTTAGAGAGAATTACCTTTATTATTTAAAATAGCTATTTCTTCAACCTTAATCTAACAGTAATTCTATGTTATTTAAGTTTCATTGTATGCCTTTTCCCATAGTAGCATGATTTATGACAGGGTAGGATAAAGCACATGAGGATTTCCCAAGGCCTTTTTAAATACCCGCCGCTAGCCTTCTCCTGTGTAGTGAATGCTTCGTTACAGAATCGTTTTGTTTTCTTCTTATGTCTTCCCTCCTACTCTTCAAAACAATTTTATACGGAAAATTAAAATAAAACAATCATATATATCATAAATGTGCTTCAAAATTCTGGTATATTTACATTTACTTGTCACGTTTTGGTCAAATTTCCGTTAGGTCATATGAAGCTACAAATACGAAGTGATCGTGTGTAGCTGGATTCATGGTTCTAAAACCTCCCTAAAGGGCTATCCACAGTCTATCAAGACTATATTCATTTATCCAATAATCATTCACTGGGCATTGCTCTTACCAAACTGAAAAACGTCATCATCTATCTAGCGAAGTTATTCTTTTTGGTCATATGATTTATTTACCCAGCATCCTCAGCCTTAACTCCAAATCCATTAGAACTATTGGGTTAACTTCAGATTTCCCCACGGCCATAACAAGCATGAACAAAGTGGATAAAAGTGATCATCCATGTAACTTTAAACCTTTCCGTTGGTGGAAATGATCTTAATGGAATGATTCCACTTGATCTTTGCATGTTGATACATTTAAGGAATGATTAATTCCTAAACCATTTATCTAATAAAAATGTTGAGGACTTGCTTAAAGAAAATATTGAAATTAGAGAAAAGCAAAGTTTGTAAATAGGAGAAAATAGGTAGGACACCTCTAAGAAAGGCCTCAGACGTAAGGGGAAATGTTCTGCGTAGCCATGCACACGGATATGAAAGGAACACAGGATAACAGGGGCCAGCTAACCTTCCTGAGTGAAGCATTAGTTTGAAGGAGACGCTCATGGTTTGGAAGGACATACAAATAACATCCTGGAGTTTCTTCTCTGGGAAAGACATGTAGATGATAGGTAGATAGATGGATGGGTGGATAAATAGATAGATAGATAGATAGATAGATAGATAGATAGATAGATAGATAGATCGATCTATATAGATGTAGTCTGATATCTGTATGTGGATAAATATATAAAGTGGGTTTTGCTAGTTCATAGAAACATCTTGGTTTACATTTTTTCCAAGGTTGAAAAGAATCTGTTATCCTTTCTAAATCATTGTCCTTTTTTCTTGTAAATCTTTATGCGCTAGTGTCCTTTAACAGAATGAAATTTTGCTTTAGAAACAGAGAAAAGGAGAACTGTACAGGAAAGAGAGAAAACCATTGGTTAAGAACACTTATGAGTCTTCTTTGGTATAGAATATTGTAAATATCCACTGAAATGCTTAAAAAATAATTCATACCTTAAAATCTGTACCTGGGATTGAAAAGTCAAGTGAATTTTTCAAATCAATTTTTCTATTATACTTTATAACTATCATGTTAGGCCAATGCTTCTCTTTTTATGGAGAGTTCTTTAACTGGTTAATAAATTTTATTTTTTTTAGTATATTAAGATAATTTATACTTCCTTTCTAAGTACTTAGGCGTATCATTTTCTTATGTTTTCTATGCCTTCCTAGTTAGTGGAAACATTGTTCTTGGAGTGTGCTTTGTCTTTCTTTTCAAGAAGATCATCAAAGTTACTAGTTTGCAGCTTCCAAAAAGAAAGAGCCTTCTAATCCCTAGTTCAGAGGCTAACCTTTATTAGCACTCTTGTGGTTATAATGAGGACCCTGCTTCCAGCAGGGAGATTCTGGAATACTGAACAGATTATTCAAGAAGTTCAGAGCAGATTCTGAAGTCCCTTATAAAACCTGCTTGTGAATACTGCTTTCTTCGCTTTGCTGTTTCTGGTTTCCATAGTATTCCTAATTACATAAATCATGTGGAGCATGGAGGCTGTCCTCCATCCAGTATCAATTCTGACACAGCTTGCATTTTGATGTAATTTGTGGGGCTTTTTTTCCCCTAAAGCTGTATTTTTTCCTTAAATCTTATGGAAGGCACAAACTCTGAAAAAAGTAATTTTGTGTTAGAAGATCTATGAAATTTTTCTTTGGAATCCCTTGAACTGACAAAGAACTGGAAAGTTATTTTGTGACAAGCATAGATGGATAAGGCTGTAAGTCTAGAGAATCTGATAAAATTTTCTCAGGTTTAAATTTAAGATTAAATTTAGGATGTAAATTATTCAAGTTTACTATCTATTTCGTAATTTTTAAATTTAATTTCAATTGAACAACTATTTATGTATGCTTTCCATGTTCAAAACTTTGCTAGATTCAATGAGTGTGCCAATTAAAAGTGCACAAATTAAAATCTAATAATATATGAGTGCTGTAGCAGTTAACTAAAAGCACTGATAATTCTGTAGCTAGGTTTCCTTAGAAAAATTATAATCAAGATTGATTTATATTATATATTTTTGAAAGATTAAAGTTATCATTCTGAAAATAGGTTTCTCTTTTGTTTTTTTATCTCTTTTATAATATATGTGATCTTATATTTTTAAAAATTTGAGGCATTTGTTATAAAATTTATAGGGAAAATCAGTTACTCTAAGAGTATAAGAGTGGTTTTAATGTATGAATTTTAGGAATTTAGTTTTAGATCGGGTGAATGGATTTCATGCTCATATCTGAAGATGTCTACATAGTCACTGGGCCATAATTTCCTTTCAACTTTATTTATAGTAGTTTTAGAAAATCTTAAACTGTTTCCAATATTCTCCTTAGTGTTGAAATTATTAGAAATAATTTAAATTATGTGTTGGTAGAGAGTTGCAGAACTTAGTGCCTTAAAATGCAGAACTTTTTTTTACCAAGAACAAAAATCAGCAGAATACCAGAAGCAAAGGCCATTTGCATAACTCAGTTGCTCAGCAGCTCTGCTGAACCTAATTGTAATTCAATTTCCAGAATGCTACGCTAGGCCTCTCTGCATAAAATATGCAACATATAACATAACCAATGGCATGGATCTGACTTCTTTGCTGATGATCTACTTAATTTCTTTCTTAGTAAAAACATGGTTTGGAATAATGTAGTCAGGCCATATAGTTAGTTGTATTATATGTTTACATTGTGTCACGTGTATACACTTCAGTAAAGACCAAGTTAAAAAAATAATATCCTTTCATTTTTCTGGGTTCCCAAGTGTGCCTAATTTTTTTAAATTTCTTTATTTCTGGTTTTCCGAGGGAAATTAAATCTTGAAAAAAGTTAGCTAGCTGCCATGTTATTTGACTATTTTACACTAGAAAGACTTCATAAGCTAATCGTGTGAAAAAGTGTATAAACATGTCTGTCAAGTACATATGGATGTTGCAATACAGGCCCGCAAGTAAATATCTTCTGTTTACAAAGCGCATACTGGAATAGCATTCCTAAATCATTGACTAGCTTATACCCTACAAACTTAAAAACAAAAAGCTACGATAAAACACTTGCTTAAGATTCTTCCCTTCACTTTTAAACAGTCTTACCACCCTGTTTTGTGGGTTATTTAAGCAATAGCAATGAAGAGTTGAGTAAGGATGGCTTCTAAAGGTGTGTATTATATTTTATGAATAATTTCCAGATGTGATATGTTAGGTATAAAGACTCCTCTACGGGAAGCTGTACACAGAGACAACAAGGATCTTACAATTTTATCAGGACAATGCAAGTAGATTTCAGCAAGGTTGGTTCCAACTCATCTGTGATAAATGAGAAGATAAGGCAATCAGTGCACACCATGACACTCCGTGCAGCTAGTTAGGCACACTTCAGAACTATTCAGGTGTGCTCACAAAGCTCATGAGTCTTGCACGGGGGTGTCTCAATATAAATACACCCTTCATGGTGGCCACTAGTAATGCAGGAATTGCCTCTCTGAGACGTAACTGAGGTCAGATATAAATAATAGATGTTAAGAGTTATCTCTGGTACTGGGGCTGTGCTCCAGGCAGTGTATTTCTGTTGGGTCAAATGAATTTATTTTCCCTTTTTTCTTGCATAGTTCCTCTGCTTGAAAAATACCTGCAAAATTCCATCACACCTTTGCGGGGACCAGTTTGGGTCTCTAAGGGAGAAGGTTTCAGCCCCTCAGGAGCTAAGATGTATATCCAAGGAGTTCTTTTGGCCTTGTACCAACGTTTAAAGTCTGCAAAAAAATATTACAAACAGGTGAGTCATCCCTCTTTGAAAGCTGTTTTATTATGTGTTTTTAAATGTACTTGATTGTATAGAAGCAGTGATTGGCGTCGTGTCATAAAAGAACTGTGACATGTATTTTGTGAGCTCAGTGCTCGTTAGGGAGCCAAAATGCTTCTTCTGTAATCTCAAAGCCAACAATAATGGGGCTAATTGTATCTGTCTTTTGGTATGGGATGTCATATGTCTCATCTGTTCTTGTTACATACTGTGCAAAGCAAAGGCAACTTCTTATGTGGAAATTCTATAGACAGTTACTTTAAATAAGAAAGTGAATAGCTCCTAAGTCACTTGAAGGTTTAAATGTTCAGTGTTTCCCCCCCCAGTATGAAATAAAAATTGCTGTTGTAGAAGTTGGGCTAAAATATAACTAATAGTATTCTGGGAAATGAAATTACAAATTAACTTCATGTCAGGAGTAACTTAGCTCATTCGTGCTTATTTCATTTGTATGTTTCCAAATCTGAAAGTATAGAAATAGCATTCATGTATTTGAATTAGGTTAAAGTAAATTATGTCCTTTATAAGTATTTATTCGATAATCGTGTGTATGTAAAGACTCTGATATTTTTATAACTACTTTACAGGGGCTCTGACTTATTTTAAAGTAGAATTCATGTGGCAAAGCAGAATGATTGATACCATTTAAAAAATAAAAACGGAGTTTCCATATTTTTAGAATCCTCTTTGAATTTAGTCTTAAGAATACATTTTACCATGTTAAATAAGAGCTAGGCTTTACATTTCTAACTGGGAGGTTTCAGTTTAGAACTGGACTCATTATCTCAGGTCACGGGCTGCTGAAAAATGAATATTTTGAAAGCATCATGTTATTATTCTTTGTCTGCAGGGGGAGGGGTGGTGGGAATGGGATTCAGTCTCAGTGTTCACACAGCACCTCCTGCTGTCTAGTTTGGAAAAGAGCAACTTGTATCGATGAGGAAATTGTTGAAGGTGTCCAGATCTAGCAAGAAACAGCTTCCCGTGTGAAACTCTAATTCTCAAAATGCAATCGGTCTGCCTAGTTAAGAAATTTCAGTGAATCTATAAATGAGATTAATAATTATCATAAAGAATACTATTTAAAATAATAAATATAAAAATAATCCAATCTTATTTAATTTAATTAATTTATTATTTTAATTTTTTTGAGCCCATGTCAAAGTTTTGTTTCAGACCTTGTCTGGGAAGTGCTTTATTTTACTTCATATACTTCGTTAAGCTGATATATCTAAAAACTAGTGTAAAATATATTTTATTGTATTTAATATTGTATAATATTAAAATATTACTTAACCTTCATGATTAAATGATATTATAAAATGGATTGTGACCAATATAATGACAATCACTTATTTGATATTAAATGGTTTGATTCCACTAATTACTCAGTTTAAAACTATTTAATGTTAAAGAAAACATGAGGTCATTCTCCAATGCAAGAAAAGCACTGTTTACATCAAATCTAAAAAAAAAAAACTTTAACATTTTCTAAGTTTTATTAAAAGTGAGAGTGTTAGAGATAAAAAACAGCTCTGAAAGTAGTTATGACATGCTTTTCTTCCATTGTCCTAAACATTTAAAATTTAAATAGAGATAAGCAGTTGTATGAGATTGAAAAGTGTTCTGTGTGTTGTGAGAAAGGAAAATGCTTTAAGAATTACTATTTTGAATATAAAGGTCTCTTTATGACTCAAAATTGATGAAAACTATATTTTATTAAAATAAACATTATGTAAATATGAACAAAATGAACATTTTTAACATCTCTGAAATTGTCTATATCATGAACATTATGCTAAATTTAGAAATATATAAGAAGGTATGTTCTTTGCCATTCCTAAAGAAACCTTTTTCCTTTTGCTAAATTGTTACATTTAAAGCTTTGTACCCAGTAGTTTTAATATGTTACTTAAGTTATATTTTAAAATATAAAAGTAGAGAAAAAGAAATAGATATTTGAGCAATATGCATTTCATGCAAATTTCTCTTTCTTTTAGATATTCTCAGTTACATGTATTCTTGAGTCTCTTTTCTTTTGTATTGTTATATTATGACTGACTTGAAAATGTTTGCAATGTTTAGGAAAGTCACTGTAGTGGTATGATTATCAGGTCATCGGTGGCTAAGTGTTAAGCCGGGCAGTAGCTTTATTTGTCAGTAGGACTTCTCAGCAAATATTTCTCAGCATTAATGAACTTTATTTGAACTGCATTTACTTCATTTGACCTTAGGGACAGCCTTTCCTATTTAGCTTTATAAAAGATTGTGTTAAGGAATCATTAGATAGGCAAAATGGAGATGGATGATGGTTCCTATTTCCTCCATGAATCTAAGCTTATAAACTCTAGGATAATACGAACCCTTAATGTCATTTCCATTCATTCCACTTCTCAGGCCATATATAAAAACAACAATATTATTTCGCTGGGGTTCTGTCAAAAGATTGTAGACTTTGAATTGCTGTTTTGGAATGTCTACAGGAAATTTGTTGAGTAAACTGTGATGATATAGCTTCAAAAGAAAAGTCAGAGCCACTGGTTTTATATTTCTGAACTTATTCATTTTTAAATTTTAACTTTAACTTGGCTATTATCGCATGCAGCTGAATTACATCAAGCCCACTACATTAGTGTGGTCTTAAATAATACTGATTCGTGTATATAAAATGCGATATTTTTAGTACAGCATAAAGTCACTTACTCTTACATTTTCACATTTATTTTCTTAAAAGTGGAAACATCTTAGAAATTGCTCAGCGCTAAGCAGAATCTGTTTAATTGGTAATTTTTGAAGTAGCATAAATGAGTTCCTATAAAATGCAGTTAACACTTTCAGAGACAGGCCCGTTCCATCTCATTAGCATTCTGGTTCCGTAGTGGTGCTGTTGGTGGGGGTGTTGAAGTAGGAATGCCATTGTGTCGAGTTCCAGTGTTTGGGGACAAACACTGCTGTGGAAGGAACGTGTGAAAAGGCCACAGTCCTGTCAGTGAATGAGGAAGGCTGTGCTTTCTGTGTGCTTCAAGCAGGGAAGCTGTCATTCATAGGCCTAACACAGCCAAACAGAGGCCAAAACACAAGCCTGCACTACCTTTTAAAATGATATTAGTGATTTTTAAACATGATCTTCTTTATTTATGATCCTACGTAGAGCTTTTAGTTGCTGTCAGTAAACAAAATATATGTCAGTCTGTTCAGAAACACTGTAGAGATGCATGGAAGCCGTGGAACGGTGCCAGGAGGCCACATAAACAGTGATTCGGGATGGCTGATCTTTAGAACAAGCGAGATTTTAGGGAAGCATTCACTTCTGGAAATGTCTGCCCAGTTCTGGTACGGCTTTGATTTTTTTCCCCCAACCAACGGAATTTTTGGAGATGTTTTGTGTATTGACTGCATAGCACTCTTCTTTTAAAATACCAGTTTTTAGAAGAGTTCATAAACATATAGTTTTAATCATTTAAAGTGTTTACAGGATAGCCTAACAGCTGCTATAGATTGCATAGTGATTTCTGAAATTCAGAGAGAAACAAAGAATATCTAACTATAGTATCTTAACAACCACCATCTTAATTATGAAAAAAATCATAGTCCCTTTGGTAGTTAAGACGTAAGCAAACCCGAGGAAGTTTTAATCCTACTTCTAATGTTCAGCTCTTTGGGAAGAAATGATCAACTTTGAAATTAAATTTTATCTTGTTTGATTACTTAAAAAATCTCAAATATTTCTTACAATCTTGGGGCATTTTCAAAACTTTGGCATTTTATAGAAAAAATGTCAATTTCCATTTATATGTGAGGCTTTGATTTTAGTTTTATAATTTTAATTTGGAAATACATAACTGGGCTATTTCTAATACATCATTAGTTATGAAGTTTGTTAAAAAGTATGATTTTCTGCCTAAGTGACTTAAATTATTACGGTATATGGTCCCTTGTTTATTAATTTAAGTAAGGTACTTTTGTGAATGCTATTATATGCTGTTTCTAAATTTTCCATATTTGGTGTTTTGAGTTTAAAAACCTCAGATATTAAATCTATGTCAAAATTAGGTTTCACTTTTTAAACTGTAACTGTAATATAACTTTATAATTAAATAGAGAACTTAGCATATATTGATTTTTCAGTTTAAAACTGATATTTACTTTATTATTACATGAAACTAACCTCTATCAAAGCCCTTAGCTTTTGTTAAAAATAATTATAAATTAGTGTTGGTTCACTTTGCATATACTTTCAGTAAATTCGATACTTAGATGTTGACTCAATAATAAAATATAATTCTATTGGGAATAGAATTACTATTCAGAATATACTTGAATTACATTTAGTGCAAACAGAGTTTGTTTATTGCAAAATGTATATTTAAAGGAATCTTACTATTTTAATTTTCTATAAGAAAGTGTTGAAAGTTTGCCTTTTCAGATTGTCTTTTTAGTTTGTCTTGTGTCTTAGATCAATCAAAATCATTTATTGGTTTTTATTTACATTATTGAATAACTATTTCTCTTATATTTTTATATATACTCTTTTTAATATGCCAGCTACTTTTTTCCCATTTTATTGAGAAATACTTGACATAGAATAGTGCACGTTCAAGGATACAATGTAATGATTTGATACACGTATATTGTGAAATGATTGCCACAGTAGGGTTAGTTAACACCTCCATCACCTCACAGAATTACTTTTTTTGTGGTGAGAACATTTGAGATGCGCTCTTTCGGCAACTTTCAAGTAGCTGACACACTATTGGTAACTACAGTCACTTGCTCTGCCTCAGATTCCCATCTACATGTATGTTAAAAATTGGGCTGTTTTCTTGATTTACCCTTTTTGGGGCAATACCAGAAAATATTTCTATTTTGAACTTCTTGATGTCCTCTGATGCCTTGGAACAAACTATAATATATAAATATGACTTACTATTAAAAACATTAGAGTAGTATTCAGATGTTTCAAAATGAAATCTACTTTTGCAGGTTCTGATAGGTAATTTTTTAGAATGTTAGGTTGTTTGTAGATTTGAGTGATAGTTGCATTTTCCCCCCTGAAACCAAGCTGCGTTCTAGTTACTTGAAGTATTTTAAGAACCTTAAACTTGTGTCTTTTTCTAAGTGTCATGCTTTGAGCAGGCCTAACATCAGTTAAATGAAGTGAAAATTGCATTCTTGTCTTGATAGAGATGAAAATGGATTTCTGGTCATGAAATAGATGTAGTTGTCACTTTTTAAAAAAGGTGTCAGCAGTTTGCTTCAGCGAGTAAGGTGCCAATTCAGTATGGCAGTAAACTTGTGATCTGAGCAATCAATAAAACGCTTCAATAACTTCTGCTTCATTACACTTATAATAAGAGGCTATAGATCCGTGGCACATAAAATGTTGATAAAGAGGCTGTGTGGGGACCGACCGTGACAATTTCCTTGGAAGTACAGTAAGTGCAATATTGCCATCTAGAGTTTGTGCATAGGTAATTATTACAAAGGGAAAAAGCTGACAATGAGATAAAATAAGAAATAATATTGAAATACAGTTTACTTTCCATTAGTAATCCTTGACACATTTATCTTCATGGGACACTTCATTTGATTTATTTCAAAAATATTTAAGTCATGAGAAAAATGTTCAAATCTGTATTTTCTCTAATTCTTTTATAATTTTACTACCAAATGTCAAATATGTATTTCCAGCTCAAAGTCGAACTTTTTACCATAAAAACTATTTATTAAATAAGTCACTTTGTAAAAAGATTGAACTTAAAGGTTTTTCTTTTTTTTTAATGTCGTAATTCGGTTATATAAAACAGGGCACTTTATTTACATCTAGGCTTGGTAGCTTTCAATTCAAAGTATTATATTGATTAATATTAAGCACTCCTAAAAATAAGAGCCAACTTATCTTTAAAATGGTATTTTAAAATAATTATAGAAGAGGATAGTCTTTTGCAACATGATTATGATTATTTTAACCAGTACATTCCATTTGGGGATTATCTAAGAATATGTCTTCGTCTTTAAATTAATACTTCTAATTGAAAACTTATTTAATTTTATAACATTTTGAATGAACTAGTATGGAAAATACATTTTTAAACTAAGTATTATTGATTTCTTTCTCTCTCTGAACTTGTGGCTGAAAATGCCAATTATAAATAGAAAAAAATGTAAATCTACATTTAAGTGTTTTATGATACTTAATATAAAGTTCAGATAGATATAGACAACAGTAAGGAAAGTTAACTAATCTGGAAAGATTACTTTTATTCTTCCAAATGTTTCAATTTGAATAGAAAACTTTTACAAGTTTTAGACCTCAGCTTTCAGATTTCACTGAGAACAATAATTTTGCATTAATATATTAGTAATGTATTTTCTCTAATATTATTCTTTTCAGGTGTTTTCTGTTCTCATGTCTAAATGTGAATGACTTTTATAAATGTAAAAAATAGGAATGATTATAACATTTATTTTCCTTTTCTGATCAAAGTTTTGTCCTCAGATATCCTAGTTAGCATATTATCTCTACTTATGTTTAGGACAACTCTTTTATTAGATGAAGTGCTCTAGTTTTGAAATTTTTAATCATACTGAGTGGAAAATGTTGCATTTTAAAGCCTCCAGTAAGTATAGAATTGTTCTGGTAAAGTAAGTGAAAGTATACCTGACAAATTTTCTTTAAATTACTCAACTACCTACAGGTATTATTGCCTATGGCTCTTTTGAAATGAGAATAAATTTTATAGAGTTACAGCAGCAAAGTGAAAGAGTGTGTTTGATAGATTCTCTGAACAGTTTCAACACCCACAGGTATTATTTGTAAGAAAACAATCATACCGAGTCTTCAGCTGGTTAGAGAGGGCATAGCATTCTATCTTCACCTGACATCCTATCTGTTCCATCAACATCCTGGGTACCTCGCCTGCCACCCCCTCCTCCCAAAACAATAATGCTCACTGAGGGGTTTGTGTGAATGGACAAGAATATGAATTTTTCCCTTTTCCTTGAAGAACTAAAACAGTATTGAAGGCATAGTCTTAGGGGGAGGAGAACCAATTGTCTTGAAGATTGACTCATGTTTTCTCATTTTCTATTCAAAATAGTGATCAGTGATCACTATTTATCAGTGATCACTGATAACTGTAGTTATCAGTGATTGTTAGTTAAAATCTTTAAAATCCTCACCCAAGGACATGCTCAGTGATTTTAGAGAGAGAGAGGAGGGAGAGAGAAAGGTAGAGAAACACTGATGAGAGTGAAATATTGGTTGCCTCCTGAATGTGTCCTGACCGCGGCCTGAACCTGAAACCCAGGCAAAAATGCCCCGACCGGAAACTGAACCTGCGAACCTCTGGTCCATGGGACCGTGATCCACTCAACTGAGCCACACTGGCTAGGGCTGTTAATTAAAAATCTTTGATTATTAAAGCTGACTGCTGGTTGATGAAAGGGAGACTCTGAAGTGTAAACATTTTGGAAATCGTTGCTTTGTTTTATTTTATTAAGAGACATATAGTGGTTTCCTCTTGCCTATTGGTAATAACACTAGTTTGAATACATCAATCATAACAACATATTGCTGACTTTTAAATAATATAATTCATTATTTGCTTATATTTTATATATGTAACAAAATATGAAAATGACATTAACTTATTACTCTCCTCAGTCAAATTTTCTCAGGTTAACTATATCAGAAAGTCAATTCTATATGATTTTTTAAAAAATAATTAACATGCTGTTACATTTTAAAAGGATTTCAAGTTCCTAAACAAAGCCAATTATGCATGAAAAAAGGAGATGACAGGAGTCTGTTTATCAATACTAAACATATGTCACTGGCAAGTAGATGCTGGAAGTTTCAGGGAAGAGAATGGTTGCAGAAATAAAACATGCTGGAAAGGTCCTGGTCTTTAGCCTTGGTAAGCCGCAGTTGAGTTATTTCTAGAGTTATGCTGCCTAATACTCTATTTCCATGTGGTTGTGGGTTTAAAATTTAAATTAATCATAATTAAATACAATAAAAAAGTTTAGTTTCTCTGGGCCATTATCCATACTTCAAATACTCCATAGCCACATCAGCACTGAAAAGTCTATTGGGCAATGCTATTCTAGAAGGAAGAAGAAATTCGGTCTAGATACTGTAATTATACGTCTGGCATGGGATCCACATTTTATGGCTAAATAATAAAGGCTCTTTTAACATGATCTGGGTTTAATTCAGTGTTGGGTAGTAGATGAGGTACTCTGGTAGATAAGGTACTCTAATCTTTGCAAAACCAACAACAACAAAAAAAAATAGTGGGGAAAAATCCATACTCACATAGCTCACAATCTATTTGCCATCTATACCAGGTTAAGTGAATTCACCTTTTCTTGTTTGGTGAGAAAACATGCACCTCCCCCACCCCCCAAAATGAGAGAACCAAAGAAACCATCTCAAATGATGGGGTATTGATTACTCCTAATGTGCTCAGGCTGTGTGTTACCCAGGATGGAGGATACAGGACAACTATCCTAGACCTCGACTTTAGGAAGCTTGCATTCTCTTATTGGAGAGAAAACATACACATATGAAACTATTAGGAGATATACTTTGCAGTGTATAATTAAGTGCTAAAAACATACGGTACAAAGTCTATGCTGTATGGGGACTTAAATAAAAGAAAGATTAAACATAGAATGAAAAAGAGAATGAAATCATTTTAAAGTTGAAGTGAACTTTTGGAGGCCATCTAATCCAGTCCTCTCATTTTATAGATAATGAGCAGAACAACAGCAGTAATAACACTCACCTCACTGGGTTCTTGTGAGGGTTAAATAGTAAATGTGTATGAAACTATTCTCAACAGTACCTGGGACATAGTAAGTGGTCAGTAGGTATTAGTTATCATCACCATCATCATTTTCATCTTTATATTTATTTATTTTTAGCTTTATTGAGGTATAATTGACAAATAAAGTTGTAAGATACATAAAGTATACATTGTGGTGATTTGGTATACGTATACATTATGAAAAGATTCCCACCATCTAGTTAATCAACATATATCATATATATATGTATATATATATATGAGAATATTTAAGCTCTACTCTTAGCAAATTTTAGCTATAGTCATCAACTATAATGATCATGTTTTATATTAGAGTCTCAGACTTCATTCATCTTGTAGCTGGAAGTTTCTACCCTATTACCAACCTCTCCCTTTTTCTCCCACTCTGTTTCTATGAATTTGACTTTTGTGAAGATTTTACATATAAGTGATACCTTTTTAAATTAATACTTCAGATAAGACAGTTGAGATACTCATCCAGAATGAGAGAAGAAGATAGAGTTGTAAAGGGACTGGAGTGCTGTTTTTGCTGTGACAGCGGGCTCGGTATGTTTCATTAGGCAAACCAGGGGCAGGGTTTGAAAAGGAGACTCAGGTGGGCAATGGCATGAATTTGAGACTAAGGTATTATTTTCAGTCAGGTCATGTTGGATTGGCCAGAAAGTTCATTCAGTTTTTCCATCTGAGGGTTCTAATAGTGCTTAGTTATCTTTAATTTCATTCAAAACAATTTCATTAGATTATATTGTGACAGCTCTCATATCAGCATGCATTAAAAAAACATCAAAATTGGTGAATTTTGTGTAGTCCTTTTACTTTTGAAGATGGAAGAAAATAAGCACCATTTTTGGCATATTATGCTTTATTTCAAGAAGGGTAAAAACACAACTAAAATGCAAAAAAAAGATTTTTGCAGTGTATGGAGAAGGTGCTGTGATTCACCAAACGTGTGAAAAGTGGTTTGTGAAGTTTTGTGCTGGAGATTTCTCTATGGATGATGCCCCACAGTCAGGTAGACCAGTTGAAATTGACGGCGATCAAATTGAGACATGAACTGAGAACAATCAACGTTATACCACATGAACGATAACTAGCACACTCAAAATACCCAAATTAAGCATTGAAAATCATTTGCACCAGCTTGGTTATGTTAATTGCTTTGATGTTTGGGTTCCACATAAGTTAAGCAAAAAAAAAAAAAAAAAAAAAAAAACCCTGTTTTACGGTAATTCTGCATACGACTCTCTACTTAATGAACATAATGAAAACATTCCATTTTAAAAACAAATCGTGGTGGGCAATGAAAAGTGGATACTTTACAGCATTGTGTCATGGAAGAGATTGTGGGGCAAGCAAAGTGAACCTCCACCAACCACGCCAAAGGCTGGTCTTCATCCAGAGAAGGTGATGTTGTGTATATGGTGGGAATGGAAGGGAGTCCCCTATTACGAATTCCTTCCAGAAAACCAAACAATTCCAACAAGTACTGCTCCCAGTTAGACCAACTGAAAGCAGCACTCCAAGAAAAGCATCTGGAATTAGTCAACAGAAAATGCATGATCCTCCGTCAGGATTACACAAGACTGCATGTTTCTTTGATGACCAGGCAAAAAACTGTTAGAGCTTAGTCGGGAAGTTCCGATTCATCTGCCGTGCTCACCAGACACTGCACCTTTAGATTTCCATTTATTTCAGTCTTTACAAAATTCTGTTAATGGAAAAAAATTCAGTTATCTGGAAGACTGCAAAAGGTACCTGGAATAGTTCTTTGCTTAAAAATATAAAAAGTTTTGGGAGAATGGAATTATGAAGTTGGCTGAGACATGGCAGAAGATAGTGGAACAAAACAATGAATACATTTAATAAAGTTATTGGTGAAAATGAAAAATATGTCTTTTACTGTAAAACAGAACAAACTTATTGGCCAACCCAGTACTTGGTGCAAAAAAGGTTATTGGTGACCTTTGAAGGATAATGAAATCTTAGAGTGTTAAATCTTAGAGGGTTAAAAATGTTGAGGAAGTAAGGGCCAGTTGGTACAGATAAGGCTTCTCAGAGGTTGAAAGTGGCCCATGTTTTTTGAGGTTCACAGTATATTAAATAATGAAGGAATGAAAAAAGAGGATTTTGAAACCATTTGGTATATGCTACATGATTATACTTAAAATTAACTCTATGAATAACCCTTTGCAATATGACATAATTGTTCTACTTCTGTGATAATTACAAATTTATAAAAATGTTCATTGAGAAACCATGTAGGTTGCAGGTCTGGTGATAGAAAAACAGTTTTATAACAATTGTCTTCTTTGTTTGATTTTCCCACTGCATGTCTTTGATTGTATGTCTAACTTTATTTGGGGGTAAGGAAAAAGGCTAAATTTATGGCCCATTTAGAATGAGGCCAAAATTCCTTCCAGAACCTCAGGACTGAAACGTCTGAGATCCTGGAGTGGTTGAGAACTGTGAATGGGGAATGAGTCACTGAGTTTGGAAAGCATGTGCCAGAGTAAAGGAGACACGTGTTTTAGAAAGCAAATTCAGGCAGACACTGCACAAGAGAGGCAAAGAAGTATTTTTTAACTGTCGCCTAAATCTGACTTGACTTTTCATACAAGATCTCACTCATGGCAGTGGGGGAAAGGTAAAAACTAAATTTCATTCAGGGCAAATCATTTAACCAGTTCTTTTAGGTAATGTTCAGCTTTCTGGGTAAAGAGGGCTTAGATGCTCATATTCCTGCTCTTCTGTGTTCACTCCAAGTAGTTATCTGGGGTTGCAGGGTGCAGAGGGGGCTAAGTCACAGCCAGGGCTGTTCCTCTCCACAGGTACACAAAGAGCAAGAGGGAGGAGTTGTAAGGAATGAATGACTAGATTCTTCTCAACCCCCATGCGCACTTTTCACTGAAATCATTCTGCCTGAGAAGGGGACTGCGGTGGGGCTGCGCCCTTCCCCGTGTCTCGTCTTCCTGGGCAAAGCACGCCTCTCACTCACCTGACTCTATTCTGGTGCATCCTCCTGGCGTGTGAAAATGTCCAGGGATCAAACAAAGGGACGTTTGGTAAAAATCAATGCCATAAACTTCTTGTAGGGCTCTGAGTCTTTCCTTCTTGTGTTATCTATGTTCCTGTTAAGGAAGAAATGGGATGGAAATACAAATTGGAGAAGAAAAACAACATGTAACCTTTCTGATTGTTAAAGAAGAGCTTTTCCATATGTTTTAAAAATGGTTGATGGTTGATATAAAGTTCTTGTGGTATTTAATCTCACTGGGTAGATTTAAAAGAAAAAATTATTTAGTAATGTCAGTATTTATAATATGTCAGGAAAGACATCCATTGCAACTGTTTTTAAGCTAATGATATAAAAATTAAATGTCAACTTAAAATGTTAGTACATAGTTTTCTAAACTCTTTCAGATAATGTGTGAGTAAAATATTTGGAGTTTTCATGGTGCCATGAAAGGAAAGTGAAAGCAAGTGGTCCTTTGAGCCATGTGGTCTCCAAGTACTTACTGAGTTATCACTGGTGTTGTCTGTTGCTGAGGTTTGTGGATGATGTAACTCCTGAACTGCTGGCTGCCTTCTGCCTGGTCAGGAGTGGACCCTGAAGCTTTAGCCTTAGCTCATCTCTCACTGAGTTTCTACCTCATTCTCCATCTTGCAGGCCCGTGGCCTAAGCAGGTCACCCTACAGCCTCTGCAGTGCAGTCACTTGTGGGTATTTGGGCCCTTAATATTTGTAGCTCTTTTTGCTAACAGCTTTGCTACCTTTTTGTCTCCCAGGGGCCATGTGAGAATTTGTAGGTCTTGTCCACACCCCAACTGAAAACAACTCAGGAAAGCTAGATTATGGCCTCTGTCTGCCTCCTGCACACTATTTCACTGATATACTCAATGTCTCCATCCCCCTCACTTCTGCTCAAGGTTGGTGAAGGGGGCAGGCTCAGTACAGTCACTTCCCAGGATATCAAGTGGGAATCCATATGCAGGCCTTTAGTCCTTCGTCTTCTCCTCAACCTATCCGGAACACTGACGTTCTCTGGGCTAATGGTGGGAGATAGTAGTCCACCCCCCCGCAGTGTGCCTCAGCTCTCCCTCCTCTTCCATACACCCAACGCTTTCCATCCTGCCTCTTTCTTCTTTTCTTTATAATCCCTTGAGACCAACAGGGGTGAACTTTGGGCTTTATGCCTCTTCTACATTGGTGGCTTTCAAACCTCTTTGACTGAACCCATAGTAAGAAATAGAGTTCATATCATAATCCACAGAAAAAAATACATTTTATATTGCATTAAATACATGCCCTTTCACATATGTATATAAAACAAGAGTTTTTCAAAACAAGGTTTAACTTTACTGCATGTGAGGCACGTCAAAATGCTGTTGTGTTCCTACTAAATTGATTTCATAGCTTAGCAGCGGATACTATTAGGGCTATACCATCCTGTACAACTTAATATGGTTTTTTAAATTCAGATATTTCCAGAATATTCTATTATTAACTTTTCAAACACACAGAAATGTTGAAAGAATTTTACAGTAAGCACCCTACCACCTACCACCAAATTCCTACCACCTAGAATCTAGTATTAACATTTTCCTGTACTTAATTTATGAAATGGCGATTAATTTAATCATCTCTGTATTTGTCCTGCCATTTTTGATTCATTGCAAAGTTTCGGACATCATGTACTCTCTCTCTTTTTTCCATTCCTTCTTTCCTCTCTCCCTCTCCCCTTTTCCTTCCCCCTTTCCTTCCCTCTCCTTCCCTCCCTCCTTCTCTCCCTCCCTTCCTCCATGCTAAGCTGGCATATGCTGTGATTGTTTTGTGTCTGGGATGTACTAGGTTGTTAAATATCTTCAGTATTATTATAAGCTAGAGGTAGAATAGAAACACAAAGCCGTGAGCAGAACTAAAGCCACAGGCCTGCTGGGCTCCTGGTTGGAATTAATCCGTTGTGCCTACTGAAGCACAGTCATGACTTAAGGCTCTATGTGAGGTGGGATTCTGGGAGCTGGTTCACTGTATGAAGGCAGGGACAGGGTTTCCAATCTTCTCATCCGCAATCTTGGCCTAGCTCAGGAAAACTGGCTGAATAGATTTGCAGTTCCTATTGATAGGAACAATGGATTTATAGAGATCTCTGGGCTTATGGAGCAAAGGGGAGCAAAGATAAGAGTTTGGTTTCTCAGAACTGAGCCAGCCACCTACTGCTTCTGTGATTGGATGTACTATCCATAGTAGCACCAGACAGTAGGAGAAACAAACACGTTTTTGGAACTTGTGTTTGCACTGGGCTGGGTGGAAAGGATCAGGCATTCCTGAATAGGGAGAGGGGACTTCTCAGGGAGGATACTCAGCCAGGGCTGAACTTCAGTAAGAATGAAAGTGAACTCAGAAGGAAGGCAACACATTTGAGAAATAATGGTGACCTTATAAATTGATCAAATAGAAGTTTATCAATTGTATTGATATTTTCTAAGAAACAACTTTCAGTTTAATTGATTTTCCATTTTTTGGTCTGCTTTTCACTTCATCGATTTTGTTTCTTTTAATTTTTTCTTCTACTTCTGTAGAGTTTTATTGATTCTTCTTGTTCAAGTTTCTTAAAGTGAAAGTTTAGATTGTTGTTTTTAGACCTTTCTACTTTTCTAGTATAAGCATTTAATGCTAAATTTCCCTCAAAGCATTGCTGTAACTCTATCTAATTTTAATATTTTGTTTTTTCATTTTAAAAGATTAAAAATTTCATTGCGGTTTCCATCTATTATTTAGAAGTGTGCTTTAAAATTTCCAATTATTTGGGTATTTCTATATAACTTTATACTTGATAATATTCTTTTTCTGAAGTCTACTTTGTTTTATATTAATATAGCTATCTATTTTTCCTTTCACGAGTGTTAATGTGAGACATTGTTTTCTATCCTCTTTTGACCTGTGTTTTTAACATTTAAAGTGTTTCTTCCAGAGAGAATATATTTGGATCTTGCTTTTTAACTCCAATATGACAATCTCTTTTAACTGGAGTGTTTAGACCATTTATATTTAATATAATTAATAATATGATTGGATTCAATCTTGTCACTTGAGTTTTGTCTGTCTCATTTGTTATTTTTCCCTTTGATATTTTTTTGTACCTCTTTTAAATGTAATGATCTCTTAATGATTTGACTTTATATCTATCATGGGCTTATTAGCTACATATCATTATTTTGTTTTATGTGTATATGTATAGTTGCTCCAGGATTTATAACATACATGTTTAATTTTTCATAATCTATCATTGAATAATATTTATTACTTCATTATAATCTAAGACATTTATACCAATATATTTCCATTTATCTCTCCTGTTCTTTGTGCTGCTACTGTCATATGCTTATGTCATAAATATTTCATTCTTTTAAAATAAGGAGAAATAAAAAAGACATTTCCATTCCATGTAGGAGAATGGGAAACACAAAGCTAGAAAAGAGAGCGGTGTGATTATGGGAACGTGGTGAGGCAGCTGGACTTAAGAAGGGGTTCTAGCATTCAGGAATGAGGAGAAATGAGTTTGAACTGTTAAGAAGGTCTTGATGATGGAAGAACGTATGTGGAAGGAGTGTGTTTATATGGTAATTTCTCCTTATACTTGAAATTCTGGAACTAAATGCCTTCATTCCAGGCAAACGGTTGCAGCTGCAGCTTTCTTCTCTAACAGCTTCTTACAGAATTGGAGGTGATTTGATCCCTAGTGTAGCTGATGGTTACCATAGGGATAGTTTGAAATGAATAAAACAGAGAAAAAGAACTGAAAAAATAAACCTGCAAACTGAAATTTGTGTAACAAGTCCAGGAGAAAAGGAGAGAGAGCATTAGAAGCAAAAAAACATTTTTTAAGAAAAAAAGACCAAAAATTGATAAATATTAGAATCTAACAGATCCAGGAAGCTCAACAAATTCCAAGCAGATAAATTCTCCCCAGCCCAATAAAAACACAAAAGACACATCGTAATCAAACTGTTAAAAAAGTGATATATATAATATGTTAAAAGCAGTAGAAAGAAACATAATATCAAGAGAAGCTCAGATAAGAATGATATCCAATGTCACACTAGAAACTGGTATAGCCAAAAGACAATAGGACCATCTCTTTGAAGCTTGAAAGATGTGGAGATAAGGGAACCCTTGCGCACTGTTGATAGGAATACCCAAGACATGGAAGTAACCTAAGTGTCTCTAGATGGATGAATGGCTGAAGACATGTGTTATGTACATATACATACCCCAGTTCCTTAGCACCGTCTCAGGCATGGACCGTCTCAGGCATGGGCTGGCCAGCCTTGGGAGCACCGTGGCTCCAGGTTAAAGCTTGTTTAGACTTGTCCTTGTTGTGATCACTTTTCTCTGCTTCCTCAAGCCATGCGTGAGAATCAGCCCTATTTAAAGGGGCAACTCATGTGCCCAGAAGACCTGCTATTCAATTTATATATATATGTATATATATTTATATGCAAGGTATATCTATTTATTCAAGGTGTGTATATATATATATATATATATATATATAAACAAACTCAATTTATTCAAGTTATATATAAAAACAATTTCACATACAAATAATTTTTCATCTAAATTTTTCCTGATATGTATAGTTTTTACTCTGAATCACTTATGTCTAATGTGGGCTGTGTGTGTTTGTGTGTGAGAGCATGTGTGGATTTCTTTCGCGCCGTCTCAGGCATGGGGGCTGGCCAGCCTTGGGAGCACTGTGGCTCCAGGTTAACGCTTGTTTAGACTTGTCCTTGTTGTGGCCACTTTTCCCTGCTTCTTTGAGCGATGCGTGAGAATCAGCCCTGTTACTTTAAAGTGGCAACTCATGTGCTCAGAGAACTCTGCTATTCAATTTCAGTAAAATTATCTATGTACCCACCACATTCTACTGAAAATCAGGAGCCTGACATAGAATTGAGGTGTCATCTAGGTTTGGTGCACAACCCTTACACCAATTGATGGGAGTGTGGGAGCGGGGGTTAAGTGGAACATTTAAGTTAAAAATACGGGTATAGGTTTTAAGAACTTCTAAAAATGTTATTCAAAGTTATACTTGAATTTTAAATGCTTTCCAGCCTATTATCTGTTACATCTTATTGTGACTCTCTGTCTATAAAAGTATATTTATGTTGATACCATAAAAGATAAAATTTAGTACTTAAAGCCCTCTGCAAATGTCATTCAACACTGGACAGTCACTGTAGCCCAAATGACCTGATGTCATGAAGTATAACAATCAAGGCAGCATTCTAATGACAATAGCTTTTTAAAAAAGTGATGTCTGTTAAGGAAAACAGCCATTTGTTCCATTTAGGAAATGAGTGGAAATTGGAAACATAGAAAATAGGACTTGAAGAGGAAGTCACTGCTCTATGCCTTTTCCTTTAAACATTTATTCTTATAGTATTAAGAAAAAAGCTTTTGGGGAGAATAACAATGGTGGTGACTATTATGTTATCTTTATTTTCGTACCATGTGTGTATCAATTGCATTAATTTCCTGGTGTTTTGGCTTTTGTGAGAACTTTGCTATACATTAGAAATGCTTTCTCTTCCTGTGTCCTCATTAATTAAAAACTATCTTTCTATAATCATACCTGTATATTTTCTGCTTTGGCAATATTTATATCATGACTGATTTTTTTCTAAGTAAAGCACTAGGAGATAAAAATGCAATATGAAAATTTTCTTTCTTTAGTGGCAGCATATTTTACAGAGGATTAATTTCTGCATCTTGTAATGGTTATATTTCTTCAAACATCAATCATATTTTCAAATAATGGCCAATTGATAAATACAGGTTGAATACACACAGTCTTTGAAAGAAGATGTCAACAGAGATATAGAATATGCATTATAAAACGAATTAATAGTTGAATTCTACTTACCTATTATTTCTCTACTAAATTGTTTGTACAAAAATGAAATGGTATCACGTTAGTGGTTTTCATATTTTAAAGGTTGAAGAAACCTATATAGCATATGCATGTTGCATCATTTAGAACAGTATGTGCTTTGCAACTTCTTGTATTTGAAGTATCCTGTCTTATTGTAATTAATTTCCCTTTCAAGTATATCCTTGCCTTAAACAGAATAATTTCAGTGCACAGTCATTGGAATGACACATGTGAAAGTGCAGTGTTTTTCTATGTAAGATGTGGTTCCCAGTGACAGCACGCACATCTTTTCTTGCAGTTACTTTGTTTTTCCCTCACGTCTAATTAACAGATGGATCACGTGGAATACTTTGTGCTCTTCCTTTGTATGCACACATACATACTTTTCCCTTTTATGATGTTATTCACTAAGACAAGCTTTCAAAATCTGCTTGAGTTGGTTATAACCCTCCAGATCAGAAAATCTAAAAATGTAATTTTTCATAGTTTGACTTAAAATAATTTTGAAGTTTATATATTTCAGCCTGCATTTACAAATAGACGTACCCACTTTCAAATGTACAATTCAGCACAGATCAAAGGCAAGGACATCTCATCTACTTCTTGCCATAATTTCTTTATCTTTGTGGAAGTGAGAGCTGTTTGCTTTGGGACTTCTGTGAAATGTTAACATTTGAGTGTGCTGCCCCTTTTCTATCTTTTTCCTCCCTCATTTATAATGTTGTTTCTGAGGGAAATGTATTTTGAATCTTATGCTAATCAATAAACACATCAATTGAAACAAAATTTACGTGTAGTGTTAAAAAACAAACAAACAATTAGCCCTGGCTGGTGTGTCTTAGTGGATTGAGCACCAACCTGTGAACCAAAGGGTCACCGGTTTGATTTCCCAGGCAGGGCACATGCCTGGGTTGTGGGCCAGGTCCCCAGTAGGGGGCACATGAGGAGGAACCACACATTGATGTTTCTCTCCGTTGCTTTCTCCCTCCCTTGCCCTCTCTAAAAATAAGTAAATAAAATCTTTTGAAGCAAGATTTAGATGCAAAGACTGAGCGATGAGTTGAATTATTTTACTGCGGTACATGGTGCAGTCTGATTTATGCTTTAGAAGGACAACTGTGGCTGCTCTGAGAGTGGACACAAAAATCCAGTGAGCACTGGCTTGGACATGAGGCTCAGGCGAGGGAAAATGGGACAGGTCATTTAAAACCAAAGGCTACACATCTCTGTGTACTTGGGACAGCTAAGTCTTCAGTGGCTAGGACTCCTTGGGCTTGATGATGAGATAAGTTCTGGATGGCTGGAGGTCGTTTCCACTGCATGTAGCTCCCTTAGCTGATCTGGCAGGAACAATGTGGTTTTTAGGACACGGACTATGGCATTTCAGCAGAAGTGGGGCTGCCATGGGCTAAGTGGCCAGGTTGGGATTCTGAAGTAATTTGGACGCTGAGGTGTAGATCTTCCCCTTCTGCAAACAGATACTTTTTACAACCGTAGCAAAGTCAGAGTTCTTCTCAGGGATACAGAGTAGAGTCACAACTCATCCATGGAGTCTGAAATCTGAGTTCAAGTGTTATGGACTTCTACAATATAAATTCACCTCAACTTTTTCGTATGTGCTCATTAAAAATTAATCATTGATTTTAAGCTTTTACAAGCATTCCTAAATTTATCCATTGGTCTAATTTTGTCTCTATCAATCATCTATCCATTTCTTTCTTCTATTATATTTTCTCCAGCCACAAGGGGAAAATATTTATATTAATAGTTACAGTTTCTTTCTGCCCAGATTAGTAGGAATTCCGGGATTTCCTCTGGAAGTCTCCCCTTTGAAGTTTCTTAATTTTCTTTGCTATTATAACACATCTCAGTGGGGCCCATCTCATTGCATTAATGAAGCTGTACAACAGCACTAATACCTACAAAAGGAAGGGGTCAGGAGCTCCATCATGTTCTGCCTCAGATGCTCCTTTACTCTACAGAGAAATACGGTGATGGGTGGCTTTGTCAAACCACAGATAAGGTGGTGTGACACCCTTCTCCCAGGACAGTTACTGTGTGCCTCTGGTTCATGAAACTTAACAAAGGCACTCCAGAGCTTCTTTCCAGAGCAAAAAAGGAGATTTGTTCCCTTTACTTTTAGGCAGAGGAGTGGCTGACAAGTTTAAAATGGCAGCTAAAAAAAATCAAAGCATTTTGGATGATGGAGGATTTTGTGAGTATGCTGACACAACACACACATACAATGTTACACATATATGTCATATCCGTACACACACAGAATGTACATCATGAGCCCCAGATTACTAGTATTGAACAAATTTTATATTTCAGTTGTTGGGACATGCTTGAATTTTCTTTAGACAAATTTAATTTTTTATATGTGGGATTTTAAACCCTATTTTGATATGGATTTGATGAAGGAATACATCCATATTCATGCACATATATTATTTAAATATATAACTATTAAAATATATTGCTTAATTTTTACTTATATTTCTTATAAACATTTTACAATGTTAAATATATTTTTATCTTTATATTTAATTGCATGTGTTTACAGTATTTTATTTTGTATATTACTAAAGGTAAGAAACAAATTATCCTAAATTAACACATCTCTTAAATTTAGCTGCATTATATAGCAAATAATATCCTTTTCCTTCATAAGGAAATTTATATTAGTAAACTAAAATGATAAAAACACATTTCTGTTATCTTATTTGTAACCTGTAATTTCTGAAGGCCAATTTAAGGTATATTGTCTCATTAAATGACATTAAATTAGACCTCAGTCGTCTGTTTCCTGTCACTTCCTATTATTTTGTACTTGCTCATCAATCCTTGGGGGAAATCAGAGCCTGTGTGGCTCTCCTTGATTTGCATAATGCTCAGTGAGGGCGTGGCCAGGAGGTACCTCCCGCCTCCCCACAGGCTGACTTCTCCAGCTCTCTATTAATCCCACTGGTCCTGGCTCTATGAAGCATAATGAATGAGACTTAAAAAGTAACTTAAAAATAAACTCGACTATTTTAAATGTTTAAATATGCTTTTACATTATACATATTGAACTTTAGTTTTTTGTTGTCATTCACTATTTTATGTCTCATCACCTTAGTTTCTTATAGTTAAAATATTAACCATTTCTCCAGGGTTTACTTTGGAAAATCCATGGGCAAATGACCTTATATTGTAATAGTCTGGGGGATTATATATGCACACATTTCTCATTATGGAGACATATTGTTTGTAACTATAAAACAGAATCTAGGCCTTGTGGGGTGACCTGATCACCCTGTTTTCATGAAAACAGTTCTTCTTTTTCACAGTGAATTAATATTTGCCATCCATTTTTTAAAATGCAGGACTTGTTCCTACATTTTAGTGACAACAATGATCTTCTATAGAATTACACATTTTATAGAAGTGAATCAATGATCTTCTCCAAAATTACAGAAATTTATAAAGCATAAAGTGAAAGTCTCCTAACCAAAACCATCCCCCAGAGATAACTGCTTTTAATAACATTTTTTCTGGGCATATTCATATAAATACATACATCTACATGAGTGTGTGTGTATATATGCACACAAAAATAGAAATACTATATACCTTTTTTCAAGTAATATTCTGTGACTTGTTCTATTATTTACTATAGCACGGGCATGGACCTCTTCCCACATGACTACATGCCGAGAGACCGCTGTTCATGCTGTATGTCTTCCACTGTGTTAGGCTTTGGAACCTAGTAACTCTTTTAGATGTTGATAAATAGATAAATAGATACTGTGATAAACAGAACTAGAATTATTGGAAGAAATAATATCCACAGTTAGTTTTTCACAGATATTGCCTAATACCTCCACAGGAAGTTCGAGCCTGTTCACATTGTGTCCAAAGATGAATTAGTGCTTCATTTCCCTGTGTCTTTACTTCTCTCCACCTGTGCCAGCCTGATGGATTAAAAATAATCTTATTTAAAAAATTAATAGGCTGATTATTAGTGAAGTTAAATGTATTTCTGTATATTTATTGGTCACTTGTGTTGCTTCTATAATTCATCCACTCATAATTTTGCCCATTAGTTATGTTCATCTTCTCTTATTTAGTTGTGAACATTCTTTATAGGTTGTTTTTAAATTACCTGTCATAGAAAAATGTAATACATTTCTTCCTAAATTTGTCATTTAAATTTTCTTGTGTCCTTTGACATATAGTAATTAAATTTCTATTTAATGAGCTCTGTGAGTTTTTAAAAAAATATAGTTTCTCAGTTTTGTATCATGCTGAGTAAAACTTCCACATTCTAAGAATATAAGAATATTTTCCCCTAGTATTTTTATTTTTTCCTTTAAATCTTTAATTATTTGGAATTTATTTTGTAGTCATGCTAACAGTATATAAGCCTGTATAAAAGCCCATACTTTTCCATTACAAAATTAATTTATTTGCATTGTAGAACTTTTAAAATATGAACAGAGTAGTTCATAAATTAATTACTGAAAGTTTAGGTGTTCCTTACACCTTATATTGAATTTTAACTATGACTGGATATAGACTCCACATTATGAATTTCTGTAGCAGAGAATACAAAGAGGAAAATTACTGATAGCTTGTATATAGGACACCTTCAAAATATTGAAAGCAATTCTATTTGGATTTTTTTCTGACTAAAGAATAAAGTACCTATGCATTTCGGTAGGTAATTAACTCATCCAATCTTGATCCAAGAAGCATGTTTGATTCATTTGTTATTGAATTTACTTTCAAATCCCGAGGTCTCACAACTTGAAACAGTGAAGGTAGGATGGGGAACTAGGGAAAGTGATTAAAATCCTGGTAGGTAGTAGCCAATGTGGATAGGAGCCACTGATTAGGGGGACCCAATTGTGTGCGTATAAATATTTGTTCCTGATAAATATAGATGATTGTAATAAATAGAAGAATGAGTAAATCCTAATGTAGCCAGTGGAGACATCATATACTCTTCATCATTGTAATATCACTACACTTCGGTAGATGGTCATTGTTATGATGGTTTGAAAAATGTCCTGTGAGAAACACAGAAGCCTGAGTATGTGCGGGCAGTCCAGCTCTCACCCCAAGCTCAGTCTGATGGGGGAAGGTGGACTTTCCATCGTACATGTTGAATCCTGGAGATGATCATGCACAGATGAGAGCAGTTACTTTGTTTAGAGTTTAAAAGCCATAAATGTTTTCTGAAGTAGCTTGTAGATCAACCAAGAAAACTAGGTCTCCTGAAAAATGAGCTTCCTTAGAATTTGTTTAGCTTGCCTGTATAGGTCAAAGGAGCAGATTCCAGAGAAATAGAGATATTTATCCTTTCATGAATCAGGGAGACAGTAGAACTCAGAGGTTAAGAGCCGGACTTCTTTGGTTCAAATCCTTGCTTCCTCTTACTGTGTGACTGTGAATAAGGCAAGCTCCATGTTGCCTGAGGTTCTTACATATTGGATGAGAATATCTACATGGTTCTGTGAGTATTGAAGAGATAATATATAAAAAGAGCTAGAAACAGTTCTTGGCTCATTCTTTATCCATTTGTCTTTAAAGAATAAGTACATGTAACCCTCCATATGATCTCCATTTCTGTGGTTCTGTTCCTGTTCTAGCTGTTCGCTTAGTTTGCTTGTGTTAGCAACAGGGGCGTGGGGGGAGGAGGAGAGGGGGGGAAAGGTACAGAGAATGAGTAGCATAGATAGTGGGTAGAAAATAGACAGGGGGAGGGCAAGAATAGTGTGGGAAATGTAGAAGCTAAAGAACTTATGACACATGGACATGAACTAAAGGGGGGAATGTGGGTGGGAGAGGGTGTGCAGGGTGGAGGGGAATGATGGGGGAGAAATGGGACAACCGTAATAGCATAATCAATAAAATATATTTAAAAAAAGAATAAGTACATGTATATTCTAAAAGTTTCGTTAGCGCTGGCTGGTGCGGCTCAGTGGAGTGAGTACTAGCCTGTGAACCAAAAATTTACCAGTTTGATTCCTGGTCAGGGCACACACCTGGGATGTGGGCCAGGTCCCTGGTTGGGGGCATGTAAGAGGCAGCCAATTGATGTTTCTCTCCTTCTCTTTTTCCCTCCCTTCCACTTTCTCTCTAAAGAGAAATAAATAAAAATCTTTTTTTTAAAAGTTTGGTTAAAGTAATCTAAAGTTCATCTGCCTCACAATGTTCATGGTCACTGGGGATAGCAATAGTTCAGCCACGGGACATACTTATATTAAAAATTCAGTATTTACCTGAAATTTAAATTTAATGAGCATCTTAATTTTTTATATGCAAATCTGGCTAAGAAGGGTAAGGTAGATGGTGGTGATTGGAAATACTTAGGTATAACCTAGCAGGATAGACAATGAACAGATTTTATTTATTTATTTGAATATCTTATTTTCTTAATCCTTCGCACCTTATATTTTTGCTGTTACTATGAATGAGATTTAAAAATTATTAGTACATTTTCCATTATGTAGTATTTTTATCATTGTTTAGTTCTCAATATTCTATAGTGTCAATTGTGATGTCCCTGTTATTCCACAGTTTGTTTAGGAATGTATTTTTAAGTGTTCAAATATATGCCTTTTCTTCTTTGCTTACAATTGCAGATTTTTAATTCAGTTGCTTTTCTGTCAGAAAGTATGGTCTGTATCTTAGGTTAGATTCCCCTGGAATCACAGCATGAGA
This sequence comes from Glossophaga mutica, assembly GCA_039655065.1. NCBI lineage: Eukaryota > Metazoa > Chordata > Mammalia > Chiroptera > Phyllostomidae > Glossophaga > Glossophaga mutica. Next base: position 25,057,164 of record CM077308.1, read on the forward strand.
GAGAAGACTTCTCTTCCTTGATTGGTGAGGACAATTCTAGGTGCCAAAATACCGGGTATAAGGAGGCAGAGAAGAAGGAAGAGCCCATGCAAAATCTGTTGCTGAGTTGGCACACATGAAGTGTGACGCAGTGCTCAACAGCCGTGTGAACTACATCTCGGTACCGTCCTTTCTGTAGGAGACGGGGGGAAGTATTTGTCCAATGGCTTCCTTTTCCCACTGGTCAAAGGTCAGCATTGTGGAGCATTAACTTTCCCACACTTCTGGGTTATACCTATGAGAGCACCCCCCCGGTTCCTGTGGCATCCTGTGCCTCAGCATCAGCAGAGTAGCCACGAGGGAGGAGCGAGAGGTCTATGGCTATGACTGCAGGTAAGGTCCTTCCAGGTCATGCCCGTGGATGGCGTGGGAAACCCGAATGGACTAGCTGTTGTGTAGGCACCTTAGTCTGTAACTCGAGGCTGCAAACTATCCCTATAATGATAGAGACGGAGTGATCACTGCTTGGGCTTTGCTGAGGGGGTGAATGAGGGTATGTGTATATATGTATATATATTTACATATATACTTAATACATATTTATATATATTTTTTCCTTTTTAAACATTTTTTAAATTTTTAATATTTTCCATTACCATCTCTCCCCTTATACTCTGCCCCCTGCAATCACCACACTGTTGTTCATGTCCGTGAGTCCTTTTCCCTTTTCGCTCAGTCCCTCCACCACCAAACCCCCACCTTCATAACCCCCACTGTCAACCTGCTTTCTTTCTTTGAGTTTGTCTTTATTTTGCTTGTTAGTTCAGTTTGTTCATTAGATTCCACATATGAGTGAAATCGTATGGTATTTGTCTTTTTCTCACTGGCTCATTTCACTTAGCATAATGTTCTCCAGGTCCATCCATGCTGTCGCAAAGGGTAAAGTTCTCTTCTTTTTTATGGCAGAGTTGTATTCCATTGTGTAAATATTTTATCCACTTATCTGTGACGGACAGTTTGGCTGCTTCTATAGCTCGGTGATTGTAAATAACACTGCAGTGAACATAGGGATGCTTATGTTCTTTCAAATTAGTGTTTCACATTTCTTCAGATAGATTCCCAGAAGTAGGATGGCTGGGTCAAAAGGCAGATCCATTTTTAATTTTTTAAGGTAACTCCAAACTGCTTTCCACAGTGGATGCACCAGTCTGCATTCCCACCAACACTGCAAAAGGGATCCCCTTTCTCCACACCCTCACCAGCACTTGTTTGTTGATTTATTGATGGTAGCCATTCTGCCCTGTGACTGGTGTTTCTTTTTAACTTGTTAAATTTCTGATCATTATGACATAAAGGAGAATTTTTTTCTTACTCAAAGAATTATATTGTTGCTACTATGGTACTGTTCCCTGGTTTTTCAAAATCTCTTTTACTTTTTCATCTAAAATTACTAAATATGTTCTGTAATGCTTGTCACACATTAATGTCAATGAATCTAAGCTATGTTTAAGTTATCCACTGGCATCTAGTAATTATCCAGAACTATGAAATGCAAGGCAGTATCTTCTGATGTGTAAAATTTCAATCCTGAAGAGACTTCCTTAATTTAAAATGCATCTTTAGACAGTTTTAATTTAAACTTCCTTTACATTTAAAAATTACATACTTTCCATAATTAAAGTTCTCCTTTGATCAATAGTTTACTAGGGTCTTGTGTATACAAATATATAAATTATTAGAGAGATGGCATAAGTATTAACAGTGTCATTTTAAAAATTCTTACATTTTCTAATCAAAATTTTCCATTATGTAAAGACACTAAATTCCTTACAAAAGGCGGTCAACTGTACATGTTAAATGCCAACTTTCAGAGCAAATTATCTCCTATGGATTTGTTTTAGTATTTTGCAAAAACAAGCATTATTCCTACATATTGAAAGGACATGAAAATAACTATTTTGTCATGAGAACTTTTTAGCTAAATTTTATTTTCAGTTCTGTTGTGAACTAATATGAAAAAGCCCATACACCCAACCCTGATCATTGTCTTGGTACCAGAGTATGTGAATTCTGGTACCTTTTCATCACTTGTACACTAGGAATTCTATTTTTTAAATGATATCCTGCCAGCTTTTTCACAATCCATTAATTCCTGGATCAACATCAGAAGGAGTGTCAGAGCAGAGTGAAATTCTTGTCAGACACAGATGTCAGGATCAAAAGTCAGAGACATTCTCGAAGCAGCAGGGAAGCAAGATTGTTAGACTTTAATCGGAACAATTAGTATCTGCCATGTGACAGCCTCGATGCCCTGCCTCACGTTTCTGTTAGGTTTTAGGCATGCTGAAAGACAAAGTCCTTCTCCAAGTTTGGTGGGAAACATCGTGAGCTTCTGGTCTGATTACTTTTGTCCAACATTCTTAAGTTTTGTTGATCCTTGCCAGATTTCCTTAAATGGTGAATTATTGCTACACTTAGACAAACTAGGGGACAACTATTGTAGAGACAAATTTTCATCTTCTCTGAGCGCATGTAATACAAGGTGACTTGCTTTATGGATGTTTGTGGTCGTTAGGACTCAGGAGGCTTTTCCAGCTATTTTATCATATCTCACAGAGTGAGAGCTTTTATGGTCTGGTCTCGGATCGCTCTGGTGGATGTTCAATAAATGTGAATCATTGATGAAAGAAAAAGTAGTTACAATTAGATGTTGAGATCTCAGTGAAATAATTTTTTTTTGAAATTAGCTATTATGTTGTGCTTGTGTGTTCATTAAACCAAAATAACCTTCTTTGAAAAGAAAATCAACCAAATCACTGTTTTCACTATGTGTTGTCAATAAACGAATGTGATTTTTTTCAGTAATAAGTTACTTTGATTTTCGCAGTCATCTCTTGTAAAAAATGTGTAACAATAACTTCTGTATTCAGAGGTCAGCTTTTGGGACAGCCTCAAACATCAGGAACTGTAAGTTAAAAGACATGTCTGGCAATGAGAAATTGTTCTTTAAGGTACGGGCATTAAAACATAGTTGAGAAGGTCCAGACACCAAAATTATCCTTATTGTGAGAGAATTAATCAATTCACTGTTGGTGGAAGAGGGCTCTCTAACTGGCTAATGATGGCCATAGGAACATAGCCCCAACCACGGGAAAGAGTGTGAATTAAAGAGGAGAGAACGGGGAGGAGGCCAAGAGCACGATGGCGTGAACAGGGGCAGGAGCCCTGAGCAGTGACCTGTCCGTGGTGGAGGTTTCTCTCCTGCCGTGCCCCTGAGTCCCCCAAACAATGATGTGAGTAGGCCATATTTTGATATAACCTGATGATATTTTCTCAATGTCATTCAAAGTGTAAAAAAAGCATCTTTAGAATGTATGCTTTTATTGTTCTATAACATATCTAATTAAAGTATGCATTTGCTAGCTAAAAATTGACTTCAGCAAATCCCATTCCCTAAAAACCCCTCCCCTGAAATGGTACTTAGACATTTTTAATGTAATTTTATGGCACCACCACTGAGGCAATCTTATAGTCGAGTGAAGGGCCCACTAGCTGAGACTGTAAAGGAAGGGTGCACGACGATTACCTCCGCAATGACCCTTGCGTACATTCCTTAGCAGCAGAGGCAGATCATTGCATAGCTTTCCTGAGTGGGGGATAGTAACATGCGCCTCTCAGGAATACTTCAATGGCCTTATGTACATGCATTTTAATGATGATGGTGACAAAAACAGTTGTAGGATTCACAGCTGTATACTTCATCAAATACTTGCACATACATTGTATCAATTAATTCTCATAACAACAGTAAAGTAAGCTTTTTTCAATGTTAGAGATGGTGAAATAGACTCAAAGTCATATAGACAAGTATTCGAGGTCGCTTAACTAGTAGGATCTCAGGCTGGTATTGAACTCCATACTTTGACCATTGCATCATCACTTCCTCAGATGGTCCAGGTGTGGCAGAAATGGCAAAATTATAAAGATTTGTACTCCAAAAACAATTAAATAAATTATTGTATATGCATATGATGGAATTGCACAGTCATTAAAATAATGCTCATGGAACCATTTTAATGATGTAGAGACGGCTCTCAATATAACATTAAAAAGTGAAGTTTCAGAACAGAATAGAATATATCTTAGTTATACATATAAAGTATGTTTTTATGTGTAAAGAAAAACACATGGTGGTTTTTCCCTAAGTTGTAGGATAATAGACTTTAAATTTTTTCTTATATTTTTCCATATTTTCTAAATTGTCTAAAATGAGCATGTAGAGTAATCAGAAAAAGTTACCCTGTATAATAGTTACTTAAATAAACTCATATTGGTTGAGTTGGCATCGTCAGAAATCCTGATAGGGGAACTACAGGTAAATTTGGGGTGAATGATTCCACAACCAATTACAAGTGTATTTTCAATCTACCTGTGTGACACAGTGAGAAACAACATATTGTCTACACTGAATCAAAGGCGAGGACTTGTGATATCCTGAAAAAAATGACCAATCATGATGTTGTAGAGCTTTCTGTAGCTAAGTGACTACAGTAGTGTTGGCGTTAAGGGCATCCGATGTATCAGTTTTCCTGTTGTGTAAAGGACAGAACTGACAGGTTTTCCTGTCAATGTTAAGATCAAGAGCTGGTCCAGACAGGACTGAACTGGAAACCGTCCAGCTCATCTCACTGTCATCATTGGTTTGCTCATGTGTGCTGTTTATTATTGGGATTGAGGACTTTCTCAAAATATTTTTTCTTTGTCCTGGAACCATAAATTCAGGCAAAACATTTTGATCTATAATACCTGTGTGGTATCAAGTAAATGATTCTGTTGAGTCAACATGGTCAACAGAGTAAGGCGTTTCATTGTGTTCCCTGAAGAGCCAGTCAATGGCTGTCAGTGTCCGGTGTGATGGCCTTCCCTGCAGGAGGGCGGGGCCATTGGAGGATAATGTAATATTTACCTGGTGGCCTGTGTGCCACTCTATTATTTTTCCAAGGGGCACAAGTCAATCACTTTGTTAATCCTATTTTTGGGCACTTGCTGGCTGTGAACACTGCACAAGCACTATTCATAAGAGAAATAAAAAACAGAAATCACTGTCTGTGCCCTGGAAAGGCTTAGAATCCAATTAGAGAAGTAAGCCACATACTGATATGAGAGCATATATATCACAATATATGAACAAATTCAAACTGATATAGCACAAGCTGCAATATTATGGAGAGATGAGCACAAGGATGTAGTTTGCCTTTATCATACAAATTGTGAAAAAAAGAAGGGGGCGGGGGTCATTGTATATCTCCTGCACCGGAAAGGGACCTTTTGTATTTACCTTTTTACCTTTACTGTACTTGACACAATGCTTACCTAGCATGTGGCAGGAGCACAATAAATATGGTATTTAATGGATGACTTAAATTAAGGAATTTGATTTTTAAAGAGGCTATAACAATTATACATACAAGAAAAATTAGAACCAATAAACAGAGCATTTTACCAAATAGCCAAATTATCTAATATTTAATGCCCAACACATGCCATTCTATCATTGCAATAAGGGAGTACATGTTTTAGAAGTCTTCTAAAATTTATTAAATGATGCATTTTTATATCAAAATAATTTACATTTTAATTTAAGTTTTAAATTATTTCTTCCCTTCAAAAATTGACTATAATCTATATATAGTAAAGGGTGCAGATCATAAGTAAATTGCTTTATGAAGTTTTAAAGATGTTAATTCACTCCTCTAACCACCATCTAAACTAAGACAAAAAAAAAAAACATTTCCAGCAGCCAAGATGGTTTCTTCTTGCATCTTCTCATTAATAGTCCCCTGAGGAAACCACTATTCTGACTTTTATAACCATTGATTTGTTCGACTGTTCTTGAGATTCACCTAAACGAAATCATTCAGTATATACTCTTTGATGCCTGGCTTCTTCTGTGCAGCTTAGTGAGGTCCATCATGTTGTTGAGTATCTTAATTTTTTCTTTTATATTTTTGTGTAGCATCCATTATAAACTGTACTACACCATACCACAATTTATTCATCTATTCTCTGATTGATGGGTATTTGGGTTCTTTCCAGTTAGATTTTAACTATTACGAATAATGATATATGTTCTCGTACATGTCTTTTGATGATATATTTATTTATTTCCTTTTGGATATGTACATCTCAGAGTGGAATTGCTAGGACATAAGGTAGGCATATATTTAACTTTAATAGATTCTGACATGGTATTTTCCAAAGTGGTCAAACCAACTCATACTCCTACCTGTGTGTATAGGGGTTCCAGTCAGTCTGTATCTTCACTGACACTTAGTACTGTCCGTCTTTAATTTCAGTCATTTTGATGAGTGTGTACTGGTACCTCATTACGGTTTTCTGGTCATTGTTACTAGCTCCGTTATCCATGTGCTATAGTTTTTTAGTTATCACCTTGTTGTTGAGTTTTGGATTCAATTTCTTCAATGACTATTTATCAAGTGCTGGTCATGTGCGAGGTACTGGTCTAGTTGTTGGAGATACCCCAGTAAACAAAAGCGTTAAATTCGGTAAGAATATCTTTGCACACTATTTGGTTTTTAATATATCCCAAAGAATAAAGCATAGTGGCCCTTTTTGTTGCAATGACAAATTTTAAAAAAGAGTTTATTTTTTATTGCATTTTCCCCATTACCATTTACCCCCCACCGCCCCCTTCCCCTCTTCCACCTCAAGGTTATGAAGAAGTTCGGAAATGCGCAGGAAGCAGCAGTGTGGCAGTTTTCCCGTCCGGCATCTCACCTGAGCGAACAGGGGGCTAGTGTCTGCCACTGGTCACTCTCTGAAACTTCGCGTGTCTCTTCATTTCAAACTTAGTTTTTTTATATCTTAAATAATAAGACTGGACAGGTTGAGCTGGGGTCTTTTTCAGCCAGGAATTTGCCTCACTGATTTGTCAGAAGTCAAGTGTAGGGTTGGACCTCTACAGTCACTCCTGGGGCCTTAGACTGTTACAAGCTAGGGGCTAAGAATTACTCTCTGGGGCAGTTTTTCAGTATCACTCATGTTTATAGTATTTCTGTCACTATACATGATAGTGTCATGTAATCATGTTCTCATTTTAGGTGTGTTGGCCAGGAATATCAAAGGGTCTGTATTAAAAGGATTTAGTGCACACAATGAGAACTGCAGCCGTTGTTAATAAAATCTCACAGAAAAGTTTCCACACTCAGTGGCGTATGTTTAATTTTTACGTATCAGACATCTATTGTAGAAACCCTATCATTCTGATCTTACAACCCAAAATTTGAATAGCACTTTATAAGCATCCCTTTCAAAATATATGGAGTCATGTCATACCACTTAGATGTGGTGTGACCTCCTTGGTTAGTACTTTGATTCTACTCTGTGGGGCCAGCGACCCTGAGATGTATTGAGTGGCTAGAAAATTTCACGCCCCTTAACCTTGTCTATGGAATACTCAAAATAGCTTTCTGTTGTTCTTGTTTTGCAGCCATAATAACTTCCCCACAGATACTTCTGAATCTCTGGCAGGGCTTTAAAATTACCCTTGCAAGCTCACCTACAGCATTTTATTGTCTAGTCTGAGGCACTTACTGGGGTGGAAGTGAGTATGCCAGAATGTGACAGAGTTTTGGCGCCAACAGGGTCGTCATTCTCCTTTGTGTCCTCCTTCTCATTGCTGTGACTGGCCATGGAAACTCGCGGACTGGCACATGGCAGAAGGAGGAACTCACTTTCAGAATTCTGCCACCACACAGTAGAAAGGTAGTGGGAAGGTGAGCAGATCACTCATTGACAAATATTTATGCACTTATTTATTCAGTGAACATTTACTAATACCCAAGTGTGTACCAGGTAGAGCATTAAGAGTGAAATAATTAAAAAAAAAACAACTTTCGGGAGCTGGCCCAAGATGCTCATGGTTTCGTCAGGGAAGTCCTGTAAATAAGTACATTCAATATGATATCATGATGGTTGTAATATAGATTCTGACGAAGGGGCTGTAGTATAAAAAGTAGAGAGTAATGCTTTTTCTGTGTGCGTGCATGCACATACATACATATCAGGGAAGGCTTACTAGAAGATATGATGTCTAAACTGAATTGCGAAACATGACTAAGAGCTTAGGAAAGATGGGAGGAAATTCCTGCCAGAGGAATAGCTTATGCCAAGGAATAGTACTTTAGCGGAGCAGAGACGTATATGGAAACCTCTAAGTAACTGACATGGGAGGATGTATAGTTGGGGACATAGTTGGGTGGAGAAATATGGTATAGTTGGGACACACAGCTGGAACGACAAGCAGACACTGGACTATTAAGTCCTTGTTTGTGATGCTAAGGAGTTTTTCCATAAAGGATTTTAATTAGCAAGTGAAAGGGTTGTAGTTATATTTTTAGGAAGAAAATGATCAATACAAAAGGGAAATATCAGAGTGGGTTAGTTTTGAAATCAGAAAGAATAGTCAAAAGGCTATTGCAGTGATCCAAGTGAGACCTGATAAGGCTCTGAATTAAGATGTTATGAGTGAAGATAAAGAGGCAAAGAAGGATTTGAAGGACTTTGCTAAGTCAGAGTTGGTGGGACTTTGTGATTGGTTGAATATGGAAAAGGAAGGTCCCTGCATTATGTGATCAAATTGCATCATTCACCTGTGTAGAGAAGCTTATCTACCCACTTATGGAGGACCTATGTGTGCTCAACGTGCCAGGACATACCAGGAAGTTTAAAATATAGCCCTTTGGTACAATATATGCTTCTTTATAATAATAGTCATTGGACAGGTGGAATGGAGGAAAGATGAAGGAAAATGTATGGTCAAGCAAAGGCACATAGATGGGAATAAATATGCTGAATATTCAATACTCTGAGAAGACCTGTTAGGCTAGAGAAAGCCTTCACCTTCTCCATCCTTCATTCCTTCACCTCTTTGGTGCAGTTTAAACCTAACCCTTCACAGATATCACTCTTTTTCTCTTGGTCTCAATTTGAGTTTGCTGTTTTATCTACCCCAACACTCTCATGCTCCCTACGGGTAAAGGACTGATTAACACCCACTGATTCTTTTTTTAAAAAATTATTTTATTGTTGTTCAATTACAGTTGTCTGTATTTCCCCCCCACTACTCCTCCCCACCCCATCCAAACCCACCTCCCTCCCTTGCTTCCACCCCCCACCTTGGTTTTGTCCATGTGTCCTTTATCGTTTGTTCCTGAAAACCCTTCCCCCCATTGTCCCCTCCCACCTCCTCTCTGGTTGCTGTCAGATTGTTCTTAATTTCAGTGTCTCTGGTTATATTTTGCTTGCTTTTTTCTTTTGTTGATTATGTTCCAGTTAAAGGTGAGATCATATGGTATTTGTCTTTTACTGCCTGTCTTATTTCACTTAGCACGATGCTCTCCAGTTGCATCCATGCTGTTGCAAAAGGTTGGAGCTTCTTCCTTCTTTCTGCTGTGTAGTATTCCATTGTGTAAATGTACCACAGTTTTTTTATCCACTCATTTACTAATGGGCACTTAGGTTGCTTCCAGCACTTGGCTATTGTAAATTGTGCTGCTATGAACATTGGGGTGCATAGGTTCTTTTGGATTGGTGTTTCAGAGTTCTTCGGATATAATCCCAGCAGTGGAATTGCTGGATCAAAAGGCAGTTCCATTTTTAGTTTGCTGAGGAAATTCCATCCTGTTTTCCACAGTGGCTGCACCAGTCTGCATTCCCACCAACAGTGCACTAGGGTTCCCATTTCTCCATACCCTCTCCAACACTTCTTTCTTGATTTGTTTATGATGGCCATTCTGACCCGTGCGAAGTGGTATCTCATTCCCACCCACTGATGTTGATCTTGTGCCACCACCAGTCAGCAACATTCCCGTTTTGGAGTTCATAGTATTCATCTATTCCACCCTTGTTGTACCTTCTGACATTGTCTATGGACCTTGAGAACTCTTTTATATTTCTTGATAATATCTGCTTGAGATAAAAACAGTAAAGTTTATCATTAAAGTAGGAAAAATGATAGACACAAAATTTGCAGCACATATGAAAAGGGCCTGATTTCTGATTATGCCAAGCCCTTTCAAGTCAGTAAGAAATAGACAGACAGAGACACACTCGTGCAGCCCACACATTCAGCTCTCTCCAACTGACTCGCCGCCTATGCTGCAGCAGCGTGGACTCTCCAAAGCAGGTGGTCAATTTTGGACCCGAGCCACCAAGCCGCTACCCTCGGTATGGTTGGAGATACAAAAAGAATTATTAAACCACAAAGGCATTGGGATTAGTGTTCTTGAAATGAGTCACAGGTCATCAGATTTTGCTAAGATACTTAACAACGCAGAGAATCTTGTGCAGGAACTGCTAGCTGTTCCAGACAACTACAAGGTGATTTTTGTGCAAGGGGGTGGGTCCAGCCAGTTCAGTGCTGTTCCCTTAAATCTAATTGGACAGAAAGCAGCAAGGTGTGTCGGCTATGTGGTGACAGGAGCTTGGTCAGCTAAAGCTGCAGAAGAAGCCAAGAAGTTTGGCACTGTGAATGTCGTCCACCCTGCACTTGGGAGTTATACAAAAATTCCGGACCCGAGCACCTGGATCCTCAGCCCTGAGGCCTCCTACGTGTGTTACTGTGCTAACGAGACCATGAGTGGTGTGGAGTTTCACTTTATCCCCGACGTTAACAAGGTCTGTGACATGTCCTCGAACTTCCTATCCAAGCCAGTGGACGTTTCCAAGTCTGAGGTGATCTTTGTTGGTGCACAGAAGAACTCGGACTCCGCCGGGGTCACGGTGGTGATCTTCTGAGATGACCTGCTGGCCTTCGCCCTCACGGAGTGCCCTGCGGTCCTGGAGTACACAGTGCAGGTGGCAAACAGCTCCTAGTACAACACTCCTCCCTGCCTCATATCTACATCATGAGCTTGGCCCTGGAGTGGATTAAGAAGGGTGGTGGTGCAGCAGCCACGAAGAAGCTTAGTTCCATCAAGTCTCAAATGATTTTTGATATCATTGATGATTCTCAAGGATTCTGTGTAAGTCCAGTGGAGCCCCAGAATGGAAACAGGATGAATATTCCATTCTGCATTGGCAATGCCAAAGGGAACGATGCTTTAGAAAAAAGATTTCTTGATAAAGCCCTTGAACTCAATATGATCTTCTTGAAAGGATGTAGGCCTGTGGGAGGCATCCGGGCCTTCCTGGATAAGGCCATCACGATGGAGGATGTACAGGAGCTGGCAACCTTCATGAAGAAATTTTTGGAGATGCATCAGCTGTGCATACATCCTGTCCAATGTACACTCTATCCTTGAACCATATCCAAAATTGAACACAGCTCAATGGCCTCAAAAACTTAACCATGGTATTTTTCTCAAAGGAACATGCTTATTATAGATTTTTCTTTTGTTTTTCAAAGAACAGTGAGATATCCATAGCTCTGCAAAGCTGGTGGAGCAGACACCTTAATTTCGACTTGAACTGGAAGCTTTTAAAAAAATCTTCCTTTAGCTTTTCTAACGATTCCAGCTTACGTTGTCTTTGCTGCTGCTTTTTCTAGCCAGATCTCAGTATTCAGACTTGCCTGTGGACTTACACAAAGTATTAATGTTTCAAATTTGTAGCATTGAGGGTGGGTGGGGTTCGTTAGGTGCTGAGTCTTGATTCTTTCCAAAATGACAGCAGTGGGGACTCCTGGATCCCACAATTGTCAATTCAGGTCAACCTTGACCACGTGGTGAGTGTCTAGGCTAAAGGGCCAATTAGAGATCTTTATACTGTTATTCTCATAAAGTGATAAAAATGACATACCATATGTTTATCTAGCAAGGCCTGTTTTTAATACCTAATAGTTTATATCTCTATACATTTATATTTCTAATGATGTAGTTCTCAGTAATACATGTAGAGACTTTGGGAATTTGTTAGAACCTTATGCATTATAGCACTATATTTTCAATGGTTTTGTCTCTCTCCTTCCTTTTCATTGGTTGGTTGGTTCTTTACTTTTTAGTTATGCTGTTAAACTAAAAAAATCTCTGTTAAACTCCCTTATCCTTTTTTCACTTGACTGATCTCACTGCAGTGTTTAACCAGAGTGATGCTGTGAGCTCGGGGAGGTCCTTGCTGAAGAATCTTTTTCCCTATTGTTTATCCACTGTCAATGTTTTATGCTGAATACATAAAGGACATTAAAGTTCTAAAACACCTTAAAAAAAAAAGAAAGAAGTAGACAGACAATAGAAAAATGGGCCAAGTATATAGATAGTAAATTTACAAAAAAAGGAAACACAAAAGGCCATGAAAATAATGTATAGTATTAAGTGAACTTATAGTGTTAAGTGAACTTAAAAATGAAAATTAAAACATGTTGAAAGTTTTCACCTAACAGTGCGTTAATGATTAAAAAGCATGCCCACATCTGGAGCTGGTGAGGGTATGATTAAAATAGATATTTTTAGACATTCTTACTGGGAGTATGAATCAGGCCAAATTTTTTGGAGGGTGATTTGGTAGGTATCAAAGCAGGGATTTATATTAACAAGTATTTGAAACTTAATATTCAGTATCATTCATTATGGCAGTGTTTGCACTTAACAGTTTGGAAACAACCTAAATGTCCATGAGTAGGGAATTGCTTAAATCAGGGTAAAAATTGGATTAAATATTATATGGCACATTGATAATGAGTTTTATAGATTGAACACATTTGATATTTTGTTCCTGTTTATAGTCTTTGCTTGAAATGTGGAGTGATGCTAAAAATCTGACATAAGAATGAGCCAATCACACTTTTGTTTGGTGCCTTTACAACCATCCTTCCCTCATGGAGTAAAGGGCTCCAGGATCTCTTTGCTTCCCAGGACTTCCCACAAGCCCAGTCACTTTGTCCGCAAATAGAACATGTAACTTATAATGTCTTTACCAGTATGTCTTGCTGTGAAATAACGAATGTAGAGTTACTGACTGAAAAGGTGTCACACTGATCTGTAGGGAAGACACTCACTCGGAATACCACAAGAGAGACAGAGGATTGTCAGTCTCACAGCTCGGTTCAAATCCTTGCTCTGCCACCGAATAATCATGTGCCATTGAAGATGTTATTTTATCTTCTCTGAGCCTCAGTTCCCTTATCTATAAGTAGAAATAATGTAGCTAACCTTGTTAATTGAAATATTAGATAATATATTAACCACCTTGCATGGAATTAGAACACAATACAGGTCCTCAGGGATTGGTAACTCTTCCTAAAATAGCATTCCTACCCGACTTTAAAGTAGGTGCCAACTTCACCAGACCAGATAAGTGATTTATATGGTACTCTCTATACTGGTTTGGTAGAACATACCCTTAAACAAGTGTTTCAGTATTTACAACTATGCTGTATCACTGGTCACCGTATCTACAAGGTGACGTGGGAATAACACAACATCGAGGATCCTTTGTGGTCACTGTTTATTTCGGTCCGCTTTGGTAAATGTGGCAGGCTGAATAGTGGCCTCTCGAGCAGATGTCCACACCAAATCCCTGCAGTCTGTGCATGTGTAACTTCATACGGCAAAAGGGACTTTGAAGATGTGATGAAGTTAAGGATTTTCAGATGGAGAGATCAACCTGAATTATCTAGTTGGGTCCAGGTAGTCACAAGGGTCCTTGTAAGAGGGAGGCAGGAGCTTCAGAGCCACTGAAGAGGATGTGATGGTGGAAACCCAGGGAGAGACTACATGACCGACAGAAGCAGAAGTTGGACTGATGTGGGAGTTTTCTTTTGTTTTTGTTTTTGTTTTCAGGAGTGTTATCTCTCTTTTTTTTTAATTTTTATTTTAATTGTTGATCTTGTACAGTTTTCTGTATTTTATTCTCACCCGAACCCACCACCCCACCCCTCCCCTCCTCCCTCCCATTTCCACCCCCCCCATAGTTTTTGTCCATGTGTCCTTTATACTTGTTCCTGTAATTCCTTCTCCTTTTCCCCTGAAATTCCCTCCCCTCTCCCCTCTGGTGACTTTCAGCCTGTTCTCAATTTCTGTGTCTTTGGTTATATTATGCTTGTTTGTTAGTTTTGTTGATTAGCTTCCTGTTAAAGGTGAGATCATATGGTATTTGTCTTTCACTGCCTGGCTTACTTCGCTTAACATGATGCTCTCAAGTTCCATCCATGCGGTTCCAAAGGGTATGGTTCCTTCTTTCTTTCTGCTGCATAGAATTCCATTGTGTAAATGTACCACAGTTTTTTGATCCATTCATTTACTGATGGGCATCTAGGTTGCTTCCAACACTTGGCTATTGTAAATTGTGCTGCTATAAACATAGGGGTGCATAGGTTCTTTTGGATTGGTGTTTCAGGGTTCTTAGGATATAGTCCTAGCAGTGGAATTGCTGGGTCAAAAGGTATATCCATTTTTAGTTTTCTTAGAAAATTCCATACTGTTTTCCATAGTGGTTGTACCAGTCTGCACTCCCACCAGCAGTGTACTAGTGTCCCCTTTTCTCCACAACCTCTCCAACACTTGCTGTTTGTTGCTTTGTTTATGAGGGCCATTCTGACTGGTGTCAAGTTGTATCTCATTGTGGTTTTAATTTGCATCTCTCTGATAGCTAGCGATATCGAGCATCTTTTTATGTGTCTCTGGATCCTCTGTATGTCCTCCTTGGAGAAGTGTCTGCCCAAGTCCTCTGCCCATTTTTTAATTGGGTTGCTTGTCTTCTTAGAGTGGAGTCGTGTAAGTTCTTTGTATATTTTGGATATTAAACCCTTGTCTGAGGTATCATTGGCAAATATGTTTTCCCACACAGTCGGTTCTCTTTTTATTTTAATATTGTTTTCCTTGGCCATGCGGAAGCTTTTTATTTTGATGAGATCCCATTTGTTTATTCTTTCCTTTATGTCCTTTGCTTTAGGGAACATATCAGTAAAAATGTTGCTGCATGTAATATCTGAGATTTTCCTGCCTATGTTCTCCTCTAGGACTTTAATGGTGTTATGGCTTATGTTTAAATCTTTTATTCACCTTGAGTTTATTTTTGTGTATGGTGTAAGTTGGTGCTCGAGTTTCATTTTCTTGCATGAAGCTGTCCAGTTCTCCCAACACCACTTGTTGAAGAGGCTATTTTTACTCCATTTTATGTTGCTGCCCCCTTTGTTGAATATTACTTGACTGTAGAGACTAGGGTTTATTTCTGGGCTCTCTGTTCTATTCCATTGGTCCACGTGCCTGTTTTTATGCCAGTACCAGGCTGTTTTGATTACAGTGGCCTTGTAATACATTTTGGTATCAGGTATTGTGATCCCTCCTGTTTTGCTCTTCTTTCTCAAGATTGCTGCCGCTATTCTGGGTCATTTATTGTTCCATATAAATTTTTGAAGAGTTTGTTCTATATCTGTGAAATATGCCATTGGTACTTTAATAGGTATTGCATTGAATCTGTAGATTGCTTTGGGAAGTATGGACATTTTGATGGTGTTAATTCTTCCGATCCATGAACACGGTATGTGTTTCCATTTATTTGTGTCTTCCTTGATTTCCTTCTTCAGTGTTGTGAAGTTTTCTGCATACAGGTCTTTTACCTCCTTGGTTAGGTTTATTCCTAGGTACTTTATTTTTCTTTTTGCTATATCGAAGGGGATCTTTTTCTTGATTTCTGCTTCTGTTGTTTCATTGTTGGTATACAAAAATGCCTTTGATTTCTGGATATTGACTTTGTATCCGGCTGTTTGGCCAAATTCATTTATTAGGTCGAGCAGTTTTTTGGCCGAGACTATAGGATTTTCTATGTATACTAACATGTCATCTGCAAACAATGATAGTTTTGTTTCCTCCTTTCCAAGTTGGATGCCTTTTATTTCCTTTTCTTGTCTAATCGCTGTGGCTAATACTTCCAATACTATATTGAATAGAAGTGGTGAAAGTGGACAGCCTTGTCTTGTTCCTGATTTTAGTGGAAAAGATTTTAGTCTTTGCCTGTTGAGTATGATGCTGGCTGTAGGTTTCTCATATATAGCCTTTATTATGTTGAGGAATCCTCCCTCTATTCCCACTTTGCTGAGTGTTTTTATCATAAATGGGTGCTGTACCTTAAATGCTTTTTCCGCATCTATTGATATGATCATGTGATTTTTGTCTTTGCTTTTGTTTATGTGATGAATTACATTTACTGATTTGCGAATGTTGAACCATCCTTGCATCCCTGGGATGAATCCCACTTGGTCATGGCGTATGATCTTTTTAATGTGTTGTTGGATGCGGTTTGCCAATATTTTGTTGAGGATTTTAGCATCTGTGTTCATTAGCGATATTGGCCTGAAGTTCTCCTTCTTTGTTGTGTCTTTATCTGGTTTTGGGATTAGGATGATGCTGGCTTCATAAAAAGAGTTTGGGAGTCTTCCATCTTTTTGGATTTTTTCAAATAGTCTGTGGAGAATAGGGGTTAGCTCTTCCTTAAATGTTTTGTAGAATTCTCCTGTGAAGCCATCTGGTCCAGGACTTTTGTGTGTTGGGAGTGTTTTGATTACTGATTCAATTTCACCGGCTGTTATTGGTCTGTTCAGGCTTTCTGTTTCTTTTTCATTGAGTTTTGGAAGGTTATATTTTTCTAGAAACCTGTCCATTTCACCTAGGTTTTCAAATTGCTGTGGGAGTTTTCTTTAAACCAAGTCTGCAGGACAGTGACAATGCACTTTGATTTTTAGACTAGTATGGGACTTGAATTTGTTTGAAAAACAATCACCTTATTTTGTGCCTCTACATGAAGTTCATGGCCATTTATACAGGACATTCACTTTGATTTCTTTTTGATCTTATAATAAAGAAACATTTCTCAGTGTATGTTTTTAAATTCATATAATCACTTTCTTCATTAAGTTCCTTTTTTTTTTTTTTTTTTTTTTTTTTTTGCTTATTTACTTTGTTATATGTGTTTTGCTTTGTCTATTTTATTTGACCTGCTTTTAGGAGAAGATTGTAACTAGGAACTTTGAGTGACTTCTTTTTCTTGTTCTGGCTAATAATTTCTAATCATTAATCTTGCCAGTGCCTTTTAATTCATTAATAAGTTAAATGTTTTTCTTACAGTAGCTGCGTGTCAGGTACTATATACTTGGCTTTGAGGTCATAGCAGTCAGCAGGACAGATATAATCCCATGGAATCTCTAGCTGCCCCTACAGTGGGATTGGCACACCTGGATGGCATGAGATGCGGTGCGGTTGTGCTTTTTAAATTCATTCAACGAATATTTATTAACCTTGACCAGCATGGCTCAGTTGGTTGAGCATTGTCCCATGAGGCAAAGGGTTGCCAGTTTGATTCCTGGATCAGGGCATATGCCTGGGTGTCAGGCCTGGTCCCTGATTGCAGAGTGTGCAAGAGGCAACTCATCAGTGTTTCTCTCACACATTGATGTTTCCCTCCCTTTCTCCCTCTTTTCCCTTCTCTCTAAAAATAAATAAATAAAATCTTTAACAAAAATAAATATTTACTAAGCACCTACTATGTGTCAGGCACCACTCAAAGTGCCTGATGAATAGGCAGATAGGATGTCTGTGGTCCAACAAGTTTGAAGCTTTCAAATTTGAGGTCTGTAGGGGTAGGAGACCACAGCTCAGGGATTCTGGAGATGGGGAACACACAGGTAACCAATGGGTTAACAAGAACATACCAGGGAATGAATTAGAACAGTGTGACTCTTTTACCTTGGGCTCTTTTGAAAACAGAGCCTGAGGAAAAAAGCTTACATGATAATGCTTTCTTGGGACTACAATTCCAGGGAAGTAACAGTGAGGGAAAAAAGGAAGAGAGACAGAGAAGGTGAGTGAGTCAGTTCAAAGGAATGCAAAACCAAACTAGACACAGGTTTGCAGCAAATATAGTGGGATGCTCAGGATGTTTCCAGAAAGAAGTTTCTGCATTTCAGAGCATCATCTGGAAAGGTGGAGAAGTAAGGCTGGGTAATTGATTCGCTGCTTCCTTGCTATCTCTAGTCTCTGCTGACTTTACTAATTGTCCTGCAAATTTTGCCAGGCAGCCTTTGGCAAAGCCAGAGTCAGAATCTGGGCCAGCCAGGAGGCAAGTTTGGTGGTCTGTCCTTGTTAGTCGGCACTGTCTGGGGGGCTTATTGGCTTCTGAAGGTTATAATGGTGGCGATGGTCAGAGCTGTATGACTAGAGGAACTGTACTGATTGGTCACTAAGGCCATTCTGGCAGGGAAGCAAGGTAAGTAGCTGAAGAGCCACGGTGCAAGGGACAGATAAGTGGGCCTTATGGGCCTGTGGTGGGGCACAAACTGAATCCAGTATAATTAGGTTATACAGTGAGTGACTCGGTTCAAAGAGGGCCTCTCTGAGGAAGTGGCATTTAAGCCAAGAGTTGAAGGACAAGGCTAATCGAGCCACAATGCAGCCTATAGGGAACAGCAGTGCAAGAGACCCCAGGCAGAGTGAACGTGGAGTGCTCGGACAGAAACGAGAAGGGAGGGCGAGTGGACGGGGCTGACCTGTGAGGACAGGCAGGGACCGGGTTATGTGAGGCTGGTAAGTCAGTTGGAGGAGCTGTGATTTTATGGGAAGTGTGCTGTAAAGTGTTTGGAATGCCTTAACCAGGGGAGTTAAATAAACTGATTTATGCTTCAGGAAGCTTGCCCTGGCTCCCCTGGGCAGAATGGATGCAGGTGTGGAAGCAGGGAGGCCAGTGAGGAGGTATTGGAGAGCATCATCCAAATGCAAAAATGAAGGAGATTTTTATCACCAATTTTCTATGTTTGCAGTTCTTGTTTGGCATAAATGTTTGATATGATTATTTAAGTGAGCAATGGTGTTGATGCTTGGCCCTTGAAATTTTGGGTTCGGTGTATTAATAGCCTCAGATTACCTGCTAAACATCCCAAATGCCTCCAAGGTGATCCCGTTTTTGAAGCAGCTGGTGTTTTATGCGACAACTCTAGTCTTCATTTTATAAATCTAGCCAAGCTTTTTTCCCTTTGACAACCCACAAAATTCAGTGTGGTATATAACTTTGTGATTGGCATCCAAATCTTAAAGCAGGGCAGATAACCAGGTTTTGACATACTGTTATTTTATTTTCCACACAATTGACTGCCTTGACGATGAGTCTCAAATCTTGCAGATTGCTGAGCAGAGTTTTGGAAACTAGTGTTTGGTAGTGAATGATGGAAAATATTCATTTAAAAATTGAGAATTTCTCCACTAATTCCCACTATGTATCGTGAATGTGAATTTAACATTTGTTTATTTGCTCCATAGAGATTGAATTAGTCAGGGTGCTCAATTATAATACACAATCCAACTGGCTACCTTAATGAAAATAAAACAAAACAAAAAAAGTATAGGAATGACAGAGAATCAACAAAAAAGGGGGCGGGGAGAAAGAGGCTTGGAAAAAGGGCAGAAACCTGAGACAGTGGAGACTGTGTGTGTCTTTGCAAAACTCACTCCGGATGGAAAGTCCAGGCAGGGGCAGCTGAGGGACTGAATCCCGACTTTGTGTCTGTGCCCTGAGCTCCCAGGAAGGGTCCTCCTGTCGGTTTCCAAGGAGGAGACAGAGAACTACCCTCCACCAATACATCGTTCAATGGGGAACGTATCCTAAATCACCCTTGAATTAAAAAGGAGCTTGGATAGCGAATATTTATTTATTTATTTGTTCTTTAATTTTTAAAAAGAATCTTTGGATTGAATTTACTGGGATGACATTGGTTCACAAAACCATGCAGGTTTCAGGTGCACAACTCAATGAAACACCATCTGCGCAGTGCATCGTGCGCCCTTGGCCCAAAGCAAAGTCCCTGTCTGTCCCCCCGTTCATGTCCCGTTTGCCCACCTCCACCTACCCCCACCGCACTTTCCTTCTGGCTGTCACCACCCTGTTGTCTGTGTCTATGTGTTGTATGGATATGTTTTTTTTTCCTTAATCCCTTAACCTTCTTTCACCTGTCTCCCTGGTCTGCCTCCCCGCTGAGAGCTGTCGGTGTATTCCTTGGTCCCATGCCTCTGTTTCTGTTTTGTCTGTCATTTATTTAGTTCATTAGATTCCACATATAAGTGTGATCATATGGTACTTGTCCTTCTCTGACTGGCTTATTTCACTTAGCATGATGTTCTCTAGGTCCATTCATGCTGTTGCAAAAGGTAAGATTTTCTTCCTTTTTATGACTAAGTAGTATTCCACCATGTACATACACCACAGTTGTTTTATTCACTCGTCTGCTGAGGGCCCCTTGGGCTGTTTCCAGATCCTGGCGATTGTAAATAATGCTGCCATGACCAGAGGGGTGCATATATCTCTTTGAGTTAGCGTTTTGGGTTCCTTCAAATATATTCCCAGAAGTGGGATCACTGG
This sequence comes from Glossophaga mutica, assembly GCA_039655065.1. NCBI lineage: Eukaryota > Metazoa > Chordata > Mammalia > Chiroptera > Phyllostomidae > Glossophaga > Glossophaga mutica. The sequence continues at coordinate 25,077,504 of CM077308.1, forward strand.
GTCAAAAGGAAGTTCCATTTTTAGTTTTTTGAGCAAACTAGTTTTCACAAAGACTACACTTGTCTGCATGCCCACCAACAGTGCACGGGGGTTCCCTTTTCTCCGCATCCTCACCAGCACTTGTCAGTTGATTTATTGATGGTAGCTATTCTGACCAATGTGAAGTGGTATCTCATTGTGGTTTTAATTTGCATATTTCTGATGGCTAGTGATGTTGAGCATTTTTTTCATATGCCTATTGGCCATTTGTATGTCCTCTATGGAGACGTGTCTATTCACGTTCTTTGCCTGTATTTTAATTGGGTTATCACCTTGGTGTTGAATGGTATAAGTTCTTTATGTATTTTGGAAATTAACACCTTATCAGATGTATCATTGGTATGTTCTTCCATTCAGTGGTTTCCCTTTTCATTATGTTGATGGTAATCTTTTGCTGTGCAGAAGCTTTTTACTTTGATGTAGCCTTATTTGCTTATTTTTTCCTTTATTTCCATTACCTGAGGAGATATATTAGCAAAAATATTGCTATGAGAATTTTAAGTTTTTAGAATTTTTGAAAAGCAATTTTAAAAAGGAGAAAAAGCAAGAAGGAAAATAAAATATTTACTACAGAGACCATTGTGTTCCCAGCATTTAGATTATACCTGCATTTAATTGATAACCAATTAAGATAACAATATCTCTTAAGAATGAATGATTTTTTTTATAACTTCAGAGACTGCTGCTATTATTGTTGGCTCCCTGTCTCAATAAAATAGGCCAGGTTCTTTAGCTCCAAAAATACAAATCTCAGCCCAATTTCTTTCATCACACCTAACAGCCAAAAATAGCTGTGTATTACAATATGATCTTTAATAAAACTTAAAATTTGATAACTTCAGCTATCAAACAGCTACCTGGAAACACCCAGTGAGCAAGAATTCTTGAGAATTTCTCCAGTGGTGGAAGTACTTTAAAGGCCTTGCGACTCAAAGGGGTGTCTCACACAAGAAGTTCACAACTTGTGTGGCTATGCACATAAGTATTTCAGAGTTCTCTAAACTGGCATAGCACAAGACATATCATAGTTTGGAGAGTAAAAATTTCCTAAGTCTATTTAAAAAATACCATCTGTGAAATTGTGAGTTGTTATTAAAATTAAGAAGGCCACCAAATGCCATTTCAAGGTGTATTTATACAGACAGCACATTAATGAGATTGGCTCTTCCTTTGAAAAATATGCACATCCTAACTTGATGAAACCTCGGTCAGCTTTTTGGGCGGAGGGGGCTGCCACCTTCGCAATCTAAAAAGGTTGTGTGCGTGTTCGTGTGCGTGTGTGCGTGTGTAGATAAGCCTGGGGAATTCTTGTAGGATTGATTGATTGTAGTAATTGGACAAGGCTATTGGAATCTGTGGAGAAGCACGTCTTTTCCTCAGGAAGTTAGATTTTCAGTCCCTGTGGGAATGGGCATCAGGTGATGTAACGTCACACTGAGGTGATCCCTGGGGTCACTCCAAATTCCTCCTCACTTCTTTGTAGTCATAGCCTCCTTAACAAAGTAAATATACTTTCTGTAGTTTTTCACTGTAGAAATGTTTTTTCTAAGTTAAAAATTATACCAACAATCGAAGGTAAATCATTATCCTTCAATGCATTGACACACAGTCTCCACAGTCACGTGACTTTCTCTGTGAGACCTGAGTGGTGCGGAAAGCTGGACTGATTGCTTCTCAGGTCTCTTCCAGTTTGTAAGAGTCTATGATTATTTTACATGTACATTATTTCTTTGGTATTTTATCATTTGTTATTAGTATGCGTGACCGGGAAAGTCCTTTTTTGTAGCTACAGGTTTATGGACTTATTTATATTAATATCAGTAGGTAGGCAATATTATGGTTAGAAAATCTTATTTTTAACTTGATCTCAGGAATTTAATAATAAATGGCAATTTCAGGAAATGCCTCTAGTTCTTTTAAAATTTAAGATGTAACTCCTAGTGTTTATTCTTACAACTGAAAAAACCTTAGAATTCTTAGACTGAAGCTGGCAATTATTTTTTTCAAAAGATGTTAGGAAAAAGATCTGGTTGATGGATATTAAAGGTATCATCTTGGATCTGAAGTTTAGATAATAAGGAAATATATAATTAAAAAATTAGTTAAGAAGCATGATAGGATCTATCTATATATGTATATCTAAGCTATTTTGTACATTTTCCATGATGGAAATCTGTCACTCTGACCATCAGTTATTTTCATTCAATCATTTGTTTTCTCTGTTATCAATTACTCTTTCTTAATGTATTGTATAAAGTGAAATATGCCAAATGAATTTCTCACAGCAGAATAAATCTTTTGAGAGATTACAAGCCTTTCAACGATATCCATTTAGAATGATTATTAGATCAGTTGAACTGTCTATAAGCTTACCTTGATGGGCTGCAATTTGTCAGTGGTGTACGCATGAAACTTGTTTGAACGGAAGTTTCAGGGAAGGAAACTTTGTGATTGAAACCCGGTTCTGGAGTCAAGATGCTCCTGGCCAAACATGTCAGGCTCTCTGCTCTCCAGACTTTGTATGATTGCACTCCGAAGCCTCTGGGGAGTCACATTACTGGTTCTGGCCAGTAAGTTATAAATGGAAATGATCGACACTTCTATGATGACCATTTATTTCCTATTGGAAACCCTTCATAACTTTCTTCCTCTCTGCCACTGAGACTGTTGGGGGTAGTGGCTATTGCGGGTAGGAGCCGGATGACTAACCCAGTCAGATTGTCTTCAAAGCTCACCCTCCTAATTTGTAGAAAACTGTTTCCTCAAAGGATCTGCCTTCCCTCTTCTCCATTTTTTTATACCACATTAAGTCTGGTTTAGTGTACCCATCAGTGTACATTTACACAGCGTTGTGCTGAGGGTAGGAATATACCAGAGATCTATAAAACTGTGTTCCTTTGAAGGACCTGTACTAGTTGGCAATGGGAAAAATATACAAATATTGAATAATTAGTGGGAAACAGCACCTATAATCAATGCTAAATTGGACAGTATAGGCAAATCATAAATTCATAGATTGTTAGAGTCAAAGAAGTGACTTTTGAGGTCAACGAGGCCATCATGCTTGTTTCACAGATGAGCAGTTTGACAGCATAGAGTGAGGTGCTAATTGTGTGTTACAGAAAAAATAACAACCAAAGGAGCTTGAAGAGATTGGGGGTGGGTGGGTACATCACAAAGAATTAGAGGAAAGGAAGATCGGTGTTGATAGTTGTCATCAAGGAAGGATTCACAAAGGAAGTGGGACTTGATTTCAAACTCAAAGGATGTGTAAATTACATTTGAGGAGGTTATAGGTGTGTGTGTTTGCGTGTGTATATGAGTGCACGTATACTCAGGGCATCGTTTGAATAAAGGCATGGAGTGACTGGAGTAGAAGTTGTGGTGTTTGCTTGTTTACTATTGTATCTCCAGTGCTGATTTGATTGGTCGTGGACAGTTGGTATTTCAAAAGATATGGATACCTGAGCCTAAACCAGAATCTTTAGAGGTTGGCCTGGGGCATCAGTATTTTTAAAAAATCTCAATCTCAGGCAGGATTGAGAACTGCAGAAAAGTATGGGCATAGTGTCTTCTCATAATGTTACCATTTAGTAGAGAGCTAAAACACACAGGAGTAAAAATAAGTGTGTGGTTAAGGGTCTATGGTCAGTGCTTTGTAAGCAGAAAATGACATAATGAAATGGAAGGATTTAAGATGAGATGAGATAGGTGGATAAGAAGGGGGAGTTGGAAAGACAATTTAGAAAGCAATTATAGTAATTATGGATTAGAAGATTGAAGCCTAGCCTAGGGTGGTTTTTCTGGATATAAGAAGGAAATTTGTAATTTGAGAATTTTCACAAAGGCTTGCTCCCTGGTAAAATCTAAAGGATGAGGAAAAAAGAAGTCTAAGTAATTAAGTGGCAAATCCATGACAAATGAAAGGCTTCTTATTAAACTTTTTTAGGGTGATGTTTGAGTATTAAAACATAATATTTACTGAAAAACTAACTTTTAACTTTCAACAAGTCAACATTTAAACTAATTATTTTTTGGTGATTTCAAAATCTTATATTGACTTGTGGTAAGAGTTATTTTCTATTGACAGGTTTGCTTGAACATCCAATTATTTTTCCTTCATTTATGCTTCAACAAATTTATGTCTCTTTTTCCAACCCTCTTATCACCACGAGTGGAGTGAAATATAGTTGCATAATAGTTCAACTTAGCAGAAATTCATGACATGCCTTTCATAGACTGTATTAATTAGTGTTAGATTTGACTGCAATGTCACAGACGACCTGCTTAACTGTGGCTTAACTCAATATATGATAAGACTGGTGGGAGGAAGTTGCTGGTATTATTAGTTCAGAAACTCCAGGGTATCACAGCGAAGTCTTTGAGATTCTCCGGCCTTCTTCTCATGGTCCAAGGACAACTGCTAGACCTCTAGTCATCATGTACATTCCAAGAACCAAGAAGAAGTGCGGTAGGGCATAAAGAGTTTTCTTGGAAGTCCCGCAGTTTGTATTCATATACCATTGGCTATGCCTGTTTGCAAAGGAGGCTGGGCAATTCACCGTTTTGACCAGGCACAACGCCCAGGGTTTTGTTAATTAAAAGGTCACACGGGCTAACCCCAATTCTGTGTCTCTCTGTGTTTGTCTCTCTCTCTTTCCCTCTCCCGGCTTCCTCTGGAGCTTTCTTTCCCTCTCTCGCCATTTCTTTATTTTATACTTTATTCTTTTAAAAATATGTATTAAGCACCTACTATGTATCAGGCATCTTTCATGGTGAACGCGCCAAACATGATTTGTACTTTCTTGCAGCTTAGAGTCTGGCAGGGGAGTGAGACAGGAGGCAAACGACAGCACACACGTTTGTTTTATTGCTCTCAGGGTGCAGCAGAAGTAGGTTTACAGTTGTTCATAGAGCAAATCATGCAACCACTAATAAATAATAATACAAGAATAAACTCTGTTTCACATACTCACAGCTCTGAACCTACTTTTGCCCTACCCTATACTTACTTAGTAACTTTATTAACTCATTTAATTCTCCCAAATAAAGGTGGTCATTATCGCTACCCTCATTTTACAGGTGGGGTGACTAAGAAACGCAGCGATGTCCTAGTATAGTTAGGTATAGTGACGTCCTCTAGGAACTTGTAATTTACCTGAAGAGACAAAATCAATATTCTCAAAATGTATTGAAGTTAAAATGGCTAAATCAGGGTTGAGATGCCTAGAATAAGAGGAGTAACAAGGCCTCTGCCTGTTTCCCCTTCATTACCTGTCATTTTCCTCTTCACTCCACGTGGTAGCTACACGGGCCCCGTTTTCTTTACTCAGTCATGCCAAACTCTCCTCACTGCCACAGCACAACGCCGTCTCTCTGCCTGGGATGCGTTTCCTTCCCCTCTTGCCCTGGCCGACTCCTTCGTATCATTCATATGCCAGCTTGAACACCACTTTCTCAGGGGTGTTCTTTCAGGCTAGATGAGGGAGTCGTCTTCTTTTTTAAAAAATGTATTTTATTGATTATGTTATTACAGTTGTCCCAAGTTTTCCCCTTTGCCCCCCTGTGCCCGGTACCCACTTCCCTTCAGTACCCCCCCCCTTAGTTCATGTCCATGGGTTGAACATATAAGTTTCTGGCTTCTCCATTTCCTATACTATTCTTAACATCCCCTGTCTGTTTTGTACCTGCCAATTGTGCTTCTTAATCCCTGCACCTTTCCCTTTTCTTTCCCCTTTCTTTCCCCTTTTCCCTCCCAACTGATAACCCTCCAAATGATACCCAGACCTGTGATTCTGTTCCTGTTCTGGTTGTTTGCTTAGTTAGTTTGTTTAGGGTCAGTTGTTGATAATTGTGAGTTTGTCGCCTTTTTAGGGTTCATAGTTTCGATCTTCTCTCACAGTCCTTTCTGTTGTGGCACTGACCAAAACTGAATTTAAATGGCTTTTCTTGTTATTTTAAGCCTATGTCCTTTGATGGACTGCAGGCTCTATAAGTGTAGAGTGTATGTTTGCGTTTTCTTTCACTGTGTTCCCAATGCTTCACAAATCACAGGCTCTTAAATATTTGTTGACTGAGCGAATGAAAGATCTACTCAATGTAGGGTTTGGTTAATCAGTATCAAGTGCATGGAAGAGGTGTAGTTTTTATTGTCAGGAAGTAACTACTGAATCTGCATCGTTGGAGAGGAACTGGGAAGGCACTCTAATTGGGAGGAATATTAATTAACTAATTGTTAATTAGCATTAACAATTATACTTGAAGGGTTGTACAAACATTTATTTCTTTACGTATATACATGCACATATATGTGTAGATATATTTATTTCAAACATATATACATATATATTATGGAAGATTGTAGTAAAAGCTCATGTCAGATGTTTATGTGTCAAATGTTAACATGCTACGGAAAAACCAGTACTTCAACTTGTGCTTCTGGGTGAACTTTATTTCGTGCAGTCTCAGATTAAATGTCTTTGACTTTGAGCATGGTTACTTGTTGATGTTTTAATTTGAATGGAAAAAATTTGCTTATGGTGAAAACCTTAAACAACCCCAAAAAGTCACCCTAAAAAGCGATCCCACTACTCTTGGTTCCTAGTTTTGGGCATTATGCTGTAACTTAACTAGAATCATTTCCTGACTATACTAAACTCAGTTTTTTAAAAACTTTTTTTTGGTTGTACTCATAGGACAGAGTTTTATTCAAATACGTAGCCATTCATTTTATGAAGAATATTTCTTAATCTTTTTGAGAACTAATTTTTTAGGGAAAATATAATGCATGCACTCAGTAAGAAACAACAAAATTTTACAAAAGAAGTTCATATTTTATCCAGCGCCCAGAAGTGACCACCATTATTAGTCCTTGAGGTGGCTTCCAGGCGTGTTCCACTCATAAGCAAGCTTTTCAGTGGATATTATGTTTCTCCTTTTCCTCCTTCTGCTCTTCCTTTTCATTCTCCATTAATTGTAGCATGTCACTTACACTCTGTGCTACCTTTTTGCTGTTAATCATTTTTATGAGAAGCATTTAGTACCTTACGTACCTGCCTTATAGTATATAGATGTACCACAATCTATTCATTCCATCCCCCATGGATGAACATTTGTTTTATGCACCATCTTCGGTTGTTACAAATAGTGCTGGAATGAATATTCCTGTATGCACCTGTCGGGGTCTGGTGTGAGTGTCTACAGGTAGTATTACTAGAGGTAGAATTACTAACTGAAAAAGAACAAAATTGTTATACATATTATTGAATTGCCTTCCCCAGACAATAGTGTGTGTGAGTGGCTATCACTGCTATCCATTGATATATCAGAGGTTTTACTATTTGTCAATCTAATAGGTAAGCAATCTCACTGAGTTTTATTTTGCATTTCTTATAAATAATTTCACATATCCTTTTATATGTCAAAAAGGTATTTTAATATTTCACCTCTTGTGACCTTTTTCTTTATATTCTCTGCTCATTCTATTAAGTTAATGTTTTTCTGGTTGGTGTGTAAAACTCTACATATTAAGGAAGTTAGCTCTTTGGTTTTATATGTACTGTGTATAGATTTGAATTTCTTTGAAATGTGTTGGATGTTGTAGTGCTAGAGTGACCTTTAAAATAATTCGAGTCCTGCGTGAAAAAAGAAAACTTATAGCAAGCTTTCTCTTTTATTATCCATGTACCCTGCTCAGTTTAATACTCGGTGAATTTACATAAATAAATCTACTTATCTTAGTCTAAAATTTACTTACTGAGTACCGTGTCTCATCGTGGTAAAAATCCTATTAAGTCAGTAACCTAATTTGTATAGTATGCTTATAGTGTAATAAATGCAGTTCCTAAGTCTAACCTATTCATTCCCCATTGAACTGGAATTAATTCAGGGCCCACTGTACTGTGTGTAGCTATCAGGACATAAGTCAGATTGTGTTGTTGCTTTTTGCAAGTTCTAGGTGTTTTTTGCTGTAACTTTAATATTTATAATTAGAAACTCAAGCAGTCATTCCATAATGTTAGTGATGCAACTTTGAAATAAATCCTTTATTTTATTTCAAAGTTGTTTGGATTTCTTTTGTTGAAAAGTATTCTGCAATTGCAAGGAAAACTATTTTAAAACTATGTGCAGCTATTTTATGTGTGAATCAGGGTCATTTCAATGCTTAAAAACAAATATGAAAATAATTTTGATGCTAAATTTGAAATAAGCACTCATAGATCTCTATAGCAGGAGTGTACCGTCATGCATGCTAATTAAAAAAAAGTAGGAAGTTGGGGATTCCAGGATGTAATGCAGACTGTGATGACAACAATAAAAGCAAAGTTAAAGAAAAAAGAAAAGAATCACCTGTATTTCAAGTGTATGAAACAATCTCACTGAAGGGGATGGGGAGATAAGATGCTGATTTAAGGAACTGGAAATGAGTGACGTTGGTAAAACTAAATGCGAAAAGAATTGCTTGTAGACAC